>CM018692.1:99117161-99579661 GCA_009363875.1 Mikania micrantha | reverse complement strand
GCTAGGCGTAGCTGGTGTATTCGGCGGCTCCCTATTTAGTGTTATGCATGGTTCCGGTATCACCCACCCCTTGAGTATATGCTTCAACAGGAATCATACAAGGGTAGATTATAAACCTCTAGTAAAATGACCGCCCGTAACCCAGCAGATAAAGTACATTACATAGTCCGTTTTAGGGATTGGCGACTTACCCATTCAGTGACTTTGGCACTGGACGTTCCCCAAACGGGTACTGTCGGATCGGGTGAATTCAATAATAGACGCCTGTTGGCATTCCAGCCTTCCTTCGCCTTTCATGGCCACATAGCTTCTTCTTAACTCTGAAGACATTTGATATTTTGTCACCTTCAAACAAAGAACAACAAGAAATGAACTGTTAGAACTAATTTTGATTATATTCAAATATGAAACATGTTAGATAAATATTGGAATCATGCAGGTCACAGTAACAAAATAGATTAATCATGAATGAAGTTAATCATAATTATATTTGTTTTCAAATTAATATTATTTACACATGCGTAAAAAATAGTATTTAATAATATTACACATGTGTAAATATAAATTCCAGAAAAAAGTTAAATTTGAGCCAAAAACAATTATTAAGTTTGAAAAATAACACATGTGTAAAAAATACACATTTGACCTATTTTTATAAACCTGATACAAAATAAGTGACACAATTATTAGAAATTAAAACAATCTAACAAATAAAGTCGTTGATAAAACTAATTGTTACCGGATTGAAGCTACACGTAAACTATTTTAAAAAAAACGGGCAATTCAATAGTTGTTTTGACATGTTCTTATAAACCTGATGTAAACTCTAACTCAAATAAACGGTCGTTCTCTTAGAAATTGAATCAATTTAACAAAACCGTGTTTTAGAAATTGCACAACAATTAATTTTTGCATCCCTTTGAAGCAGAGTTAGACCTTCCCTATGGTTACACAAAGAAGTTGGATCATACAAAATCAATATGCCTACACAATTATGAAAATTTTATAGCTGAAAGGTCCAACTTTGCTTCACAGGGTTGCAAACATTGGAAAGTGTATTGTGAAGTCTTTAGAGAACAGTTGATGGTTGCCTAATGGGAATTGTAGGTAAACTATTTTAAAAAAGATGGACAAATACAATTGTTAATTTGACCATGTGAACTCTAACTCAAACAGAGGTGATGAAGAAAATATACACATAAACCTGAAATATCTTTTTGCATATCAAAACTATAAAATTACAAAATTATGACAAAAAAATACAAATGTGTATAAGTATTACATTTAAACTAAGAGAGCTAACGCTCATTGCTTTTTATCGTCTAAATATCACATAAAAAATCCAATCAATTTTTTATAAAAAGAAACAGGTTAAATGTGTCAATTCCCAATTAGGTTGACCAAAAACGACCTTGCAGTTTCTGCCTGTACATGTCATTAGATCTTAGCTGTACATGCCATTGATACCATTTGATAAAACCAAAAATTAAATCCAACCATATTTGAATTAATTTTTGGATAAAAAACCTAACCATATGAACCAAGTAACCAGCCTAATGTCAACAATAGGAAAACCAGATAATTAAAACCAGATAAACAAACCAAAAAACTAAACCAAGTTTAACTAAGGATCAAGTTAAGATTTTTTTTTGTGCCTCAACAATAGATGTGGTTCATTTATAGCATCAGATATATATGTGGTCGAACCAATAAATGTAGTGATCAAACCAAAATATGCTAAAACATAAATGTGTTAACTGGCTACATGAAGCAACCAAATTTTTTAACCAAAAGATCCAATATTTACTTTTTGTTTAAAAGGGCAAATTGTTGTGTAATTATAGGATTAGGTTTTGCAAGCATTTCATCAAACACCTTGTGGGCATGAATTTTATAAAAATAAATTTCAATAACATATGCTTTACTTAAGCAACCAAATTTTTTAACCAAAATATCCAATATTTACTTTTTGTTTAAAAGGGCAAACTGTTGTGTAATTATAGGATTAGGTTTGCAAGCATTTCATCAAACACCTTGTGGGCATGAATTTTATAAAAATAAATTTCAATAACATATGCTTTACTTATCTCCAATAATCATACTATTACTATGATTAGCAAAATAAAAGCCAAAGATTAAGTAGATGAAGCTAAGAAATTGCATGAAACAAATCTTACTAACATGTATTGTTTCCCAATCACAGCACCTTGGTTTAAAAGATTGATTGACCTGCAATTTATGTTGATCTTGGTTTTAGTTGAAGAACTGATGTACCCGATTACACTTCTTACCTGAAACCGACATATGCAAATTTAACACGCATTGGTTTTGTATTTGGTTATCATTCGATCCGGGTATGATCTTAAGCTCACCCCTAAACTTAATCAGACTACTAACACAGATATTTGGAGTGTTTCTTCAGGGAACTAAGTTAATGAGATGAGAGTTTCTTCACCGATCACCACACCAGATTTTAGATTTTTATGTTTCTTCTTCACTGTCACAAGAAGAGTGAGGGAAAGTTCTTAATTTTTTTTAAATTGATGCGTAAAAAATCTGAAAAGAGAACTGTTGATTAGATGCTCAGACATGATTTCCATTGAAAAAGTCACTTTTACCCTTTAGAAGGGTAAAAGAGACATTTAACCTTAAAAGTTTTAATAAAATACTCCAGATTAATTTTGAAACACAAAAATTGTCAAATTAATTAAATAGAAATCTTAAAAAAGTTTGATCAAGGGTCTAGAATGGGTTTAAGGGTTTTCTCTTTTAGATCGGGTTTTCATAGGATTCAAACCCTATATATATATATATATATATATATATATATATATATATATATATATGGTAATGTTCTCCTAAAAAGTCTATTTTGCCTAAGAAGGCTAAGAAGGATTTTCAAAAACTCGAAAACCGACTCAAACAAACCCCAATTGAATTCATTTTTACATCATTGGAACCGGCTTGTCGAACCTTAAAACCCAATCCTTAAATCATAAACAATAAACCTTAATACTAAAACCAAAACTTTAAAAACAAATCTTTAATATAAAGATAAAACTTTAAAGCTAAAAATCAAGCCCTAAAACCTAAAATCTAAATCTAGTTGTTAAAATGAAAACTTAAAAGCTAATATTGTAGGGTTCGATAAGACGGTTCCAATGCCATCGAAATGAGTTCAATCGGAGTTCGTTTGGGTCGGTTTTGAAGATTTTAAAAATCTTTCTTAGCCTTCTTAGGCAAAATATACTTTTTATTTGATCTTTCCCCTATATATATATATATATATATTAAATTGTATGGTTAAATCACCAACTATTCATTTAGTTGACCCAAATTTATTTTACATATGTAACAGGATAAGGTGAAGATTATGGTGAAGACATAGGTTAAACTTAGTGGACCTAGTTTAATATTAAAACAATGTTAGGGTTTCAATTGTAATATTAGATTATCCATTGTAATCTTTTGATGGTTTGAAATGATGTATTGTAATGAATGAATGTGGTTTTATTGGTAATAATGAATGTCTTAATTATTCAAACGTATTAATAACATCATGAGCTAATGAGTAGTCGTCATCGCACCCTGACATATTTCGCCATCGGTCGAAGTGTGAAAAGCCTGAAACAAGTATGTAGTTGCAGATTTGTCCTTTTTAACATCTTCAATTGTATTAGTAGTTGGTTCTATCATTTCCCATAAATCATTTGTCTCTAAAATGGTTTCATACGACTAGCGCACACAGTGCAATTTGTAGATTTTAACATTGGAAACTTGGTAGAGATAGATCAACTTCTTTGTAAGTAACAATAGTGTTTGTGTTGTTGTTGTTGTTTTTGTTTTTGTTGTTGTTTGGCGGGGTTGACATGGTAATTAAACTATTTCAATTCCAAAAACAACTTTGAAAATTCCCAATTTTAGTAATAAAATTTAACAAGGAATCAAATAAACAATTTACAACCTAATTTATTAACTAGGTTATATAAGAAACAAGTAGGAATGAAACTCACTGTTGTTTTCTTTTTCAAATGAAACCAAGAATTCAATTGTAGCCATATGCCTTAATTGAATTCAAGCATTGAAAATAATGATTATATTCTTTGTCAAGAATCAATAACAAAACTTTGAACGCAACAAAGTTCCTACTTTACTTTTTATTGCAAAAAATACAAACCAACCAATGTTATGAAAATACTTGATCGGAAATCCAAAAAAAAAATTGCTTTATTGAATTTGAATATAATTATACAAAAAAGAACCCAGCCTTATTGCCGACAGAAATCACAAACTTGCTTTGATTTTGACAAAAATGGGTCAAAACAGGAGCCCTAGCTATCAGCTCCGTTTCTTAGTTTTACCACCGTAATCCAATTCAAACCCTATGCTTTGAAATGGAATTCCAAAAAAAAAAAACAGAAATAAAAAAACCCTAAAACTCAAACCCACAGTGATTTAATTTTTGAACACTAAATCGGAATCTGAACTTTAAACGTAGCCTCAAATGCCTTGTTGAATTCGAAATCTTTAACACAAACATCCTTTGTTCATGGCTTGACCAACAATACCCTCAATCAATTTCTGATTTTGATCATGAACCGTGCAAACTTCAACCCATAGTGGTTCGGTTTTTGAACGTTGATTTATACAAAAAAAATCATCCCTTTACCTTGAATGATTCTCAAATCTGGATTTGGAGTCACCCATAGGGGTGATGTACGATCATTAATCTCAATTTGATCACTTGTAATGTTGTTAATCGAAAAAACAAATGAAGCCCGGCGCATGGCTTTGATCTTCTTTGATTAATCAGGAACGCAATATCGATTGAGAAAGTTGACTTTGATGCCAAATGCTGCCCAGAATAGTTTGTGATATTCTTGAACACAGAAAATATGATTCGAATGAGAAGGAAAGGCAGATTTGTTTGGTTTTTATACTCCCTAAATTTACATACACAATCCCTTAAGTTTAAGGGTATTAACATTCTAAACTATTTATAGCAATGACTCAAATGAACCATATATTTTAATTTTGGTAAATAATCAGGATTAACCCTTTCAGATGGTTGAGAATAGGGCTTTTATACACTCAACCGTACCTCTTCCCCTTACAAACTTCCTTTGCACAAAAGAACAACCAAGCAAGTAGAATGGAGAGTGAAGATGGGTGGCAGATGGTTCAAAGAAATGGATCAAACAACAAGGTGGAGCATAGGCGGCCGAAGAAGGCTATTTCCTATCTTGATACTACATTCTATGTATCTAATATTCCATCTGGATGCATGGCAGGGAGCCTTGTTTCAATGTTTAAGGAGTTTGGTAAGGTAATCGATGCATATGTGGCGATGAAAAAGGATAAGGCAGGAGGTGTTTTCAGGTTTGCAAATTTCCACCTATGAAGGATGATGAGGAATGGAGGGGAAGATGAATAATGTTGTTATGGGTAACCTTAAAGTTGTTGTTAACCTAGCTAAGTTTGATTGAAACGGTGTGAATTAGGTGTATCAGCAAAATAATAGAGATTATGTTCACAAATGGGAATTCAGGATATGAAGCAACAATGGTCTAACACTTCTTTAAATTGTGGGAGGTCTTTCAAGGATGTCGTTCTAAATCGGCTGGATCAGAGATGTAATAAGGAATTATTTCTCAACTCATATCGGCCTCAACCTACGTTGTTATGGGGGGTGGCGATGCTTATTGGTAGGACAAAAGATCTTCAATCCATGTATAGCTTGGGAGAGTGGGCAATAATGTTGTGGGTTTATACGAACCTAAGATATTTAGGTGGTTTGCATGTTATGATCTCTTTCAAAAACAAAGATCATGTGGATTGTCTTCTTAGAGATTGTAGTAGATAGGAAGAACGGTTCTCTAAGCTGCATGCATGGGAAGGAAGTTCCATTCCTTCTGAGCAGATTGCTTGGTTAAAAGTTCATGGGGTCCCTCCTCAGTTATGGGATCCAGTCATTATTAATCAGCTTGGGGAATGTGTGTGAAAGCTTCTTAAAAAATCGAAAGCCTCAATAAGGGACTATGACATATCTCTAGACTGCTTGGCAGTTCTGGTCTCTGGGGGAACCTATCCAGGAAAAAAATCACGTAAAGATGGAAGGATAAATCCTAAGTTTGCTAGATTATCGAAGATTTTAGATAATGGGTGCTGGATTTTGTTGGCATGTCTTTGCCAGAGCCCGGTTCCGGTGAACAAACGGACAGGGGTGAAAAAGGTCATGATTGGAAAACGGAAGGTTGCTTATGGGGATGGATCCGAGGAACGAAATGGTTGATGGGGGGAAGTCCAAGGAGGTGCATGGGGTTTCTAATCCACGTAATGAAAGCTTTTCAATGGGAATTAATTTGTCGGCTCCAAAAAGGTGGCAACGGAAGAATAATTCAAAAAAGGCAAAATGTCATAAAGGTGGGCCAGTGTACTCACCTGAACTGTTACGGGCCAAGAAAAGACCAAGAAATGATATGGGCCCATTTGATGATGGATCTAATCCACCAAATTGCTGGCCTTTCTCAATTAATTTGGATCATAATAATAAATTCTCAATCCTAAGCATAAAAAAATAAGGAGGATATGGCCAATTCTCTTTCACAATCCCAAAGTCGGTGGCAAACACAATGACTCTTGATGATGTAGAGAGGGTAATTGGTTTGATGGGAAAGAGGGGTTCTCTGGAAGGATTACAAGGGGGAAATTGTCTCCACTGGTTCAAGGGTTCCAGATACAATGAGAGAAATAAACATGCAATTGGAGTAGGGCCAAATTATGCATCCATTGGAGTTTGAGGACCTTCAAAAGGAAATTGAAGACACAATTGAGATAGCCAATAAGGTGGGGATTCATTTGGAAGGTCACTATGAATATGCCAAGAAGGTAGTAATTGGGGAAGGTGAATTAAATGGTTTCCAATGAATATTCTATATTTAAATATCAGGGGGATGGGGGATGAAAACAAAGCAGATTGGATTAGAACCGTTCGAAGAGAACAAAAGATCAACTTTATATGTATTAAAGCAACTCAATTCTCAGAAGTTTATAAAATTCGAACAGATTTAATATGGGGTAATTTCAATTATGAATTTGAAGGTATAGGGGCTAATAGCAAATGAGGTGGGCTACTATGTTTATGGGCCCAGGGGTCTTTCAAAAGATCAAGGTGGTGGCGAAGTAGAAATTCTTGCTAATTAGTGGTAATGTAATAGGGTACCGGGAGGTTTTCAATATTGTTAATGTTTATGAGCCGCGGGTAATGAGTGACAAAAAGGACCTATGGGTCGATTTTGAAGGCCTAGAAGCTCGGGGTATGGGTTTTGGTTGTTTGCTGGTGACTTTAATGAGGTCAGAAATTCATACGAAAGAATTAATTTTGACTTCAGCCCCTAGGGGCCAAATAACTTTAATAAATTTATCTTTAATGCATAACTTATGGAGTATAATATGGGTGGGCACCCTTTCACTTATATGAGGGGATTTGGAGATTCTTTTAGAATACTGGCTATATTCTTGGTGTGTGATGTGTTTGTGAAGAAGTGGCCAAATGCGTGTGTTACGGCCCTGCCTAGGCATATATCAGATCACTGCCCGATCATCTTAATTACTTCTAATATTTATTTTGGTCCTCCCTGTTCAAAATTTTCTCATCATGGTTAAAATACCAAGGAATTGAAGATGTAGTTGTATCTACTTTGGGTAAGGTTTATGTGGGCTACACACCTGATAAAGTGTTGGCTGCAAAGTTAAAAGGACTCAAAGAGGCTCTTAGGATGTGGATAAAGGAACAAAGGTTAAAATATGAATCGATGTTGTCCTCTCTTATATCAGTTTTGGATTATTATGATATGGAGGCCTATATTCGATCCTTAACAATGGACAAGCCGGATTACTAGGCTGTACCTAAATGGATATTTTGGTCATAGAGTCCATCAAGAAATATGATTTAAAGCAGAAAGCAAGGCTTAGGTTGCAATGTTTGGTGATGAAAATACCTCCTTCTTCCATGGGATCCTAAAGGTAAACTTAAAAAGTAACAGAATAAACAACATGTTTATTGGTGGGGAATGGATTAATGATCCGCCAACAATAAAGGAGGCTATATGGTATTTTTATAGTTAGAAGTTTGAAGAACCGATTGTTACTCGCCCATATTTTAATTGCCCGTTATCAAAGGTGTTGACAGAAATGGAAGCAAGGGAATTAGAGGCTCCATTTACAAAAAAAGGAGATAAAAGAAGCAGTGTGGGATTGTGGGGGTGACAAGGCTCGAGGACCGGATGGGTTTAATTTCTCTATCATTAAAAATTTTTGGAACTTGTTAGAGGTAGACTTTTATAAAATCTTAATGTAATTTTATGTGACACCCCATAAATTCCAGGTCAGCACTAACTTTATTTTAATAATAATTTATATTATTAATTCATACGTGGCACTAGAATAACTACTATTTAGTGTGACACGTGACACAACAGACCAAACGCACCGATAATTCAAGAAATTATCGCAAAACATAACGCACGTGTCTTGAATAACGAACGTTGGTGAAACCACAGTACACTTTCACTGCACCTAGGTTCTAGGAAACCTAAAATATTGGGAACAATGTCTATATGTCAAGAAACGATAATCGTAATCGAGAAATACGTGAAAATCGGTTCGAAACAACAAAATTAGGCTATTGGGCTTCTCTTGACCCATCGCGGTACGCGATGGCCCAACAGGAGTCCCTGTAACGGTACGCGACAGGCGTCGCGGGGTTTGAATCCCGAATTCCTTCGCGTACCGCGAAGCATCTTTTTGGCCTCTCGTCGCGGTACGCGACGGGTGTCAGACGGCAAATCTTTATAAATCCAAGACCATTATGCCTACTCTATCACTTATAATCATTTCTTTCGGCCAAGCACTCCATCCCACGACCTCTTCTTCTCCAAAACCCCTGTAACAGCCCCTTGGAAGCCATTGAAGACTATTTTGAAGCTTGGGAACCTTGAAGGAAGACCCCTAGAACACCATCCACCACCATCATCTTCTTGTTCATGTCAAGACCAACAAACCAGGAGTTCCAGGAGCTGAATAAGCATCACCTCAGTGTCCTTTGAAGCCTTAGAAGGTAGTAACACATCCCTTATAGCTTAAAAGCACACACAATCACACATGCAATGCTTAAAACACACATGTAAGTACATGAGCATCACATGCACGAATTTACACTCTTTTGAATCTGGGTTTATTGATGTTTATGTGATTGATGATGATCTATGAAGTTTAGATGAAGATTTATGATGATCCATAATGTTGTGTATGTAGAGATTTCATGATTTGGTCATAAACAAGTGAAAACCTCACATGCATGTATGATCCATGGCATGTGGGATGATTTTGAATGTTCAAATGTGTTAATTGGTGATATTGGAAGTATATGGCATGATTAGATCTTGTTAATATGGTTAAAACTATGATTTTTGATGAACCTTCTATTAATAGTAACTTTTTTAGTTGCAAAATAGTGAAATGGATGATATTGTGAAAATACATGTTTAAAGATTTGCTATTAGAATGATTTTAGGATGATACTGATGCTTGGAATGTGATTTCGAAGTGGATTTTGGTCATATTTAGCCAAGTTACTATATTTAGTAACTTTTGGGGCCTAAATATTGATAAATGGTGATTTTGACTATATGAGCAAGATTAGATAATGTTAAAAGTCATAATATGATATTATGTGTTATAAAAATGAACTAGAAATGTTTAGGATGATCATTTGTGGTGTTTATGCCATGATTACTATTTTTAGTAACTTTATGTTACGATATACCAATTTAGGAATGTTATGAGCAATTTGAGCATGCTAAGTGATTTACTATGTTTTAATATGATTATTGCATTCTAAGATAGATGGTTCCCGATATCGCGCATGCTAGATCTAGAGACTTTCCATTTTAGGAAACTTTTATGTGTAAACATGTTATAAATGACTTATGTGACATCGTATGATAATGTGTTATGTGATAACGTGATCACGTAGGACTAACAAGCATGCTAGAACTTTAAAACAGATATGTTTTATGAACTTGCCATAAATGGAAACTTACTATAAATAGTAAGTTGTCCATAGACGCGACTTGCGCAGTCCGCACACGACGAGCACTTACACGAATGTTTCACGATTCATAACCAACACACGGTTCACCAACGGGTCGTTAGGTCGAACACGGTCAACCACGGTCAACGCGACCCACATAACAACCAGGAGTTGTTTAGACATGAATACGGTCCTGTGAGACCCACACAAATATGATCACAAACTTATAACACCTATGTGATATAGGTAACTACTAGCCAGCGAGCTACTCCGTTCTTGTAAGAACGCACTCAAGCAGACTCATGTGAGTTTACAGCCCCACTTTTACTCTTAACTGTTTTACTAATCTTTTGGGGTGAGAATGCTATGCAACTATTTTAGATGTATGACTGGTATGTCGCAAAACTATTTTGAGTGTACTATTATCGCAACAAGTCCTCTCCACCCTTACCGTTAGTTGTGTACAAACGAGTCGTTATTACGTAGTACTACTGGGTTTGACTAGCCCCACTCGGCAACAACGTTGACTGGCAGTCATAACGAGTGTAATATCGATGTTGATGTCGGGTTCAGCGATGACCCACAGAGGCAAATGGAAACAGTCGAGTTTCGGTAAGATGACATGACACACTCCATGGATCGTAGATCCAACAAAACTATTTAACATACCCCGTATATAACTGTTTTACTGCTTTCCAATACTTAAACCTGTGAACTCGCCAACTTTATGTTGACACATTTTAGCATGTATTCTCAGGTAACTGAACAGCACGAGCTAGGATGCACATGGAGATGCACAAGAGAGTCTGCATACATATAGACTCTAATCCTAGGCTTATGTTTTGATTTTTTGTCATTTCAAACAATGTTAACAATTTAGTTCTGATTACTTAATTCCGCTGCTTTAATGATGAACTTTTCCGCTGCTTTATTTATGAAACTAGTCTTATTTTACAAACTGTATGATTGAGTTAACTCATATAGAGTCGTTCAATATGACCATGAGCTGTGATCCTGGCCACGTCACACCCACGTGGACTGACACCACGAGTGGGAATTTGGGGGTGTGACATTTTATGAGGATGGACAAATATCAAAGGGTTGTGGTTCATCTTTTATTACTCTAGTTCCAAAGAAAGATTGTCCAGCTAATCTATCGGATTATAGGCCAATTAGTCTCATTGGGTGTATTAGCAAAGTAATCTCAAAGCTTCTTGCCTCTCGGATTAAGAAAGTTTTAAATTCGGTTATTATTGAATCCCAAACGACTTTTTTATCTGGAAGGAATATTATTGATGGTGCACTGATTGTTAATAAGATCATCTCGTGGTTAAATAAAACAAAAAAAGGAAGCTCTTCTTTTCAATATTGACTTTGATAAAGCTTTTGATTCAATTATGTGGGACTTCTTGGGTTCTATTTTATCTCAAATGGGTTTACAACAGAGGTGGTGTACATGGATCTGGGGAGTGCTTGAGTCTGCTAGAGCTTCAGTTTTGGTTAGTGGATCTCCAACTCTTGAGTTCCTATGCTCAAGAGGTCTAAGGCAGGGAGACCCATTGTTGTCATTTCTCTTTATCATTCTCATGGAAGCTTTTAGTTGTATGTTCAACCGAGCCAGTGAGGTAGGCATTTTCACGGGTATAAACCTTCTGGGGGTGGACTGTGTCTATCTCACTTACTCTTTCTCATGATGCTTTAATAATGGGGAATTGGTCTGGACATAATTTTTCGAACTTGAGAAGGTTGTTAAGAATCTTTAATATGGTCTTAGGGCTAAAGGTAAATTTGGTAAGTGCAATTTGGTAGGAATTAATGTGGGGAACAAGGAAATCTTAGAGGCTGCATCTAGACTTGGTTGTGATGTAAGGGAATTGCCTTTTACATATTTGGGATTATCGGTGGGAGCCAAAATGAATCATGCGGTGCATTGGCAACTAGTCATGGAAGTTTTTGGGAAAAGGTTGTCAACATGGAAAGCAAAAAATCTCTCTTTAGGGTGCAGAATAACCTTAGTTAAATCAGTGTTAAATAGCCTCCCTTCGTACTAGTTCTCTTTGTATAAAGCTCCTATCAAGGTGATTGACTCATTGAAAAAAAATAATAATAAGAAAGGCATTCCTATGGGGTGGAACATGTAAAAGAACTAAGATTCACTGGGTAGGATGGGATAAGTTCATGGCTCAGAAAAGTATTGGTGGTTTGGGGATTGGATCCCTAAGGGATATAAGCCTTAGTTTGCTGGCTAAAAGTGGTGGAGGTTCAAAATGGAACCATCTAGTCTCTGGGTTCGGGTAATTGGTGGAATCCATACTTATTTTCCCTTAGGAGGGATTGTGCCATCAAAACCCAAAATGACATGTGTATGGAAAAATATTGCTTCTCTGGATATTGATCTGAACAAGAAATGGGTCTATTTGAGGTATTTATTCTAAGGTTTCTTGGGTAATGGCCTTAATCTTGCTTTTTGGACCGAATTATGGTACAGGGCAATCCATTTTTGCTTCAAATTTCCATGCTTATTTAAATTGGAATAAAAAAAGGGTGTAAAATCAATGATAAAATGGTGAATATAAATGGTGTCATAATTTTTAACTGGAACTAGAAAAGATCCATCAGGAACCAACACGAGAAGGATGAAGTGGAGCAGTGCATTGCTATTCTAAGACAAATAAGGTTGGGAGATAATGAAGATAGATGAACTTGGTAGGGGTCAACAAGTGGTGTATTCTCGTTTGGCTCGCTCAAATCCAGAATATATGAGGCCAATTCAGGTGTGCCGGAGTAAGTATTTCATTGGAGTATATTGGTACCAGTAAATGTTAATGTCTTTGCTTGGAGGGAAGAAAAGAGTCGAATTCCAACCAGGGATGCTCTTGTGAGTAGGCATGTCTCCCTGCCTAGTACTTATTGCCCTTTGTGTGGGAATGAAGAGGAGTCCGCTGCCCATCTTTTAATGAGTTGTGAGGTGTCATCGAAATTTTGGTTAATTATCTCGCAATGGTGTAAAATACCCCTATTTTTGCTTTCGATGTTCGTGACAGTGTCTTTACTTATAAATCCCTCCCGGTCGAGATTCTTAAGAGGGAGGTTATTCATGTGATCATTCTCATGGGATGTTGGTGTTTATGGCGAGCGAGAAACCAAATGGTCTTTAAGGATGTAAGACCCACGATATGCGGCTGAGTTGAAAACGTAAAAAGGTTAAGCCTTATGTGGACCAAAAATAGGGTTAAAAAAGGGGTTTTGGAGCTGGGAAGAATGGAAGGTGTTTAGCTTGGAATAATACATGTAACTGTGTTTGGTGGTTTTCTTTCTTGTATTTGGTGTTATTATACGGCTAGCAACTTGTTAGGCTGGTGGTCACTACAACAATATAAGTCTACAGCGATGATGGTTGTAGCGACGAAACATGTCATTTCTAAATCTAGACCTATAGCGACGACAAGTCGTCGTACAAGGTTGTCTATATTTTTTTAATGTTTCAGGCGTAGCGACGAAAATTCGTCGCAATAGGTGAAGGCGGGAAAGCTAATTTTTTTCCCGGTTGAGGTAAAATCTATTGCGACTAAAATTCGTCGCTATAGGTTATTTTTTTTGTTTTTCTTTAAATATTAAAACTGACAATTAATTAATAATAATATAAAAAAAATTATTAATTTTTTTTTGGGACGACTAGGCTTAAACATTTATTTTAATCACTGAAAAGTCTTTTAAAAACAAACGGTGTCGTTTTGGGGTCCCCCTATAGCGACGACATGCGGTTAATTATAGGGTTTTCATCGCAGAAACTCTATTTCTGTTCGCAGAATAGTTCTTCCTCTTCCAAGAGGCGATTTTGACACTTTTTGGCCGATTTCAAGGTAGTTCTTCGTATATGAATCATTTGTGATGTGTATTTAACATCCATATATTTTTTTTGCAATATTAGGGGTTTTTGATATTTTTTGAAGACTAGTTATATGTAGATGTTGGTTTGTATGCGTGAAGATTGGTTTGTATTTCTTGTGTATATGCTCGTATGTATATGTGTATTTTCGTATGTATGACATTTTGTATGTATATGTCATTTTGCATGTGTATGTTTGTATTGGATATGTATGTATTTGTATTTGGATAGTGATTGGGTGTGTATGTATTGGACGACCGGGCAGCAACGACTTGTCATCCCTATAGCCTATAGCGACGAAAATGTGGACCTATAGCAACGACTTTTGTCGTCGCTAATTGCTCTTTTTCCTGTAGTGGGTGTACTGTGTGTTTTTATATTTAATAAACTTTCTCCATTAAAAAATGGTTGAGAATAGGATAGAGATAGTGCTTTAAAGTGGATGTTTAACGGTGATGGTGGTGAGAGAGCGAACGAGCATTGGGGGGGGGGGGGGGTTGAAGATGGTGGGATGGAGTGTTCAAAAACACTTAACAATGTAGATGAATATGAACAAATAGAATAAATTTATGAGACCCGTAGATTTTTTATGATTTAAAATTTATTTAACTTCTTGATGTGAAGCTTGGGGTCATCTACTCATCTAGGTTAGGGGTAAGCATGGTTCGTTTTGTTGCGGTTCTGACTATTTTCATAACCAAAATTGATATTTTCGTTAATTCTAAACCCACATACATAAACCATACCCAATTGGTCTGTTAACCATAAATGCATTAACCACTGGTTATTGTTTGGTTTTGGTTAAATTCTGTTAATAATAAAATTTATGAAAAACCTGTAAATAAGCTCTTGAATTAGAGATATATGGATGATGAAAATCCAAGTAAAACTTATATAACTTTAGAGTGAATAATAATGAGTGAATAAAAAGTAAAAATAATATGAACCTAGCTCACCTCCTAATATATTTAGTCTCATACATAGGACACATAATATTTTCATGTGAAAAGCTTACATCATAACTTAAGACACACACATAGAGAGAAATATTTAAAAAAAACAAATATAGAATAGTTAGTTTGGTTCAGTTAATGGCTTGACTTAATAATAACCATAACCGAATAGTTCGATTAACATTGACTTAACTTAATTAATTATAACTGTTGGTTTCGGTTAAAACCGGTCATAGTTTAGGACAATTATCAGTTAGTTTTTTGTTATATTTATATTATGCTTACCTCTAATATTGGTCATTATATTATGTAATCTTTTACATATATAAAATCATGGTAAAAACGCTTGCATCAAACCTAAACCTTAGTTGGTCACTTGGTCTGTCACTCTTGCACCAGCCACCACAATGCTGTTGTCCCAAAATGGTTAGATATCTCAGAGAAAAACAAGAAAAGTTCTTGAATATTGAAATGATTCGAATGAATCAGTTACAGACAATTGATGTGTTTATATACTATCTATAGTTACACATATAACCCTTTAAGTTTAAGGGAATTAACATACTAAACTAATTACAATATTGACACATATGGACCCTATACTTTAACTTAGGAGAATGATGGATTAACCCTTTCAAATGCATGAGCCTTGTAGACCGAGTTTGCCTATTTTATGTCTTGGCTGACCCACTCTCGTGACTATCTTTTATCTTTACCATGTTTTCGCCGCTGGCTATCTGAAAGTCTTCATCCCCAAAACATTTTTATTCAAAAAAGATTCAATTTTTATGAACATTCTGTGTGAAAAATGAACACCAGAACCATTTCACCGAATTTTTAAATCCAAACAAGCATGTCAACGGTTTGGTTTTCGTTAAAGAAATCGTTCCACTGCAGATCGGATTCTTCAGATGTTCATGACCAGAAATCCAAGAAACATCTGTCAGCAATATTGACCCGAAGACCCGGAAGATGTGGTTGTTCAAGATCCATAGCTAATCTCAAAGATGTAATCAATGGCGGAAGCAAACGACACTCCAAAGATCTGGTTAATTGCAGCCCAAGATCGGTTGGAAGCAGTGAGTTTCCGAATCCGATTACCCATGAAGTGAGTCTTGATAACTCAAAATGTGAGCTAAAAATCACCAGCTTTGCTGGTGGTTATCATAGCGGTGACGTCATTCCCAAGATGTCAGCATTACTGCCGGGAACACCAAGTCCTGACAGTGATCTAACCATGCAGCAGTTCAAGAACATGCTCCTTAGAAGAACGATGGAAACTAGGGATAGGAATGGAATTGGGAATTCCGGTCATTTGGGGATTATTGGCAAGAACATGAACAACATGGTTTCACATAAAGCAAGACGTTGGTCGGAGAAAGATTCCGGTGGGTTTTCCGGCGAGGGAATCGTGTGCCATAAGTGTGTCAAGCAGTTTCACAAACAGGAAAATCTTGAAGCTCATCATCACTCCAAACATGCGGGTAAGATTCTTGAATCTTTGTCAACTCGTATTTTGAAAGTAAGTGTATATTTTTACACTAATTTACTATACACTTCTCAAAAGCTTAATTAGGTGAAGTTAACATTAAAGAAAACATTTCTTGTTAAACCAAAGGATTTGAAACATAATCTTGTCTAAATTTGTTGATAGTTACCGAACTTTCGGAGAGCGATTCATCAAGAAAAATAGTTGAAATCATTTGCCATTCGAGTTGGTTAAAATCAGAGAACAGTTCAGGCCGAATCGAGAAGATTTTGAAGGTACACAACATGCAAAAAACGGTAGCAAGATTTGAAGAATACCGAGAACTAGTGAAAACAAAAGCAAGCAAACTACCCAAGAAACACCCCCGTTGTCTTGCTGATGGAAACGAGCTACTACGGTTTTATGGGGCTACAATCGCATGCTCGCTAGGCATCGATGGCGCCTCGAGCCTATGTGATTCGAATAAATGTTGTGTTTGTCGGATTATAAGAGACGGGTTTTCAACGAAAAGGGAACTTAATGACGGCATTGGTGTTTTTACGACTTCTACGAGTGTTAAAGCTTTTCAATCTATACAAGTATTCGAAGAAGACCTCGACACACGAAAGGCATTGATCGTGTGTAGAGTTATAGCCGGGAGGGTGCATCGACCGTTAGATAACGTTCAAGACATATCGAATCAAACAGGGTTCGACTCGTTAGCGGGGAAAGTTGGACTTTATTCGAATATTGAAGAGCTTTATCTACTTAGCCCTAGAGCTCTTTTGCCTTGCTTTGTGGTAATTTGCAAACCCTGATTAATTAGAGCTATGTTAAACGTTAAATGACTCTATATTTCTAGTCCATTTGTTGGTAAAGGTTTCTTTAATGGAGTTGTCATTGTTTTGATTTGTTGCAATAGTTGATTTGAGGTCACGAACACTTAGCATTTGTTATTTTTCCCTTTAAATAAATGGCATTGTATGTAAAACCATTGTATCTTATTTAGTTATTTTTGACATCGGGATCTCTCTCTATACATATATAGTCACGTGATTTAAGGAGTATAATTCCGATCAGCATACTATGTTCCTTTGTAATTGGACCGGGTAGAATTAAGCCTAGCAAAATGGTCGGGTTGGATAACGGATCATAACGAGTGCGAATTTCAGGATGAGTTTTAAGCAAAATCAATTTTAAAATGCAATGCTACAATATTCATTTGTCACACGTTCATCATATGGGATGTGCCACATGACTCATTTTGAGTACTGAAGCCATAGTCGTCGAGTTGCTCCTTTTTGTCAAGGGACCGAGCATGATGATCGGTTTAGGTAGCGCAACTGGTCTACTATGGGCAATTTTAGGGATTAGTGTATGAGATCGCGATCTAGAAGATTTTAGAGAATTTTACTATCATATGATATTATAATGTATTTGCATAAAAAATACAAGTAAATTTGAAATTCTCATCATGTAACTTGCTACATTTTTGAAACACTAAAGCTTCCAGATAATATATATAACTTTTAAAGCAGAATGTACAAGAATTTGGGATTTGAAACAAAATAATTTGCCCAAGAATTGACAAGTGGTCCTAGATTTTAAACACCACAACAAAACAACATGTGACAAAACAACATGTGAAACCAAAATTCTGTCTGTCTGTTTTGGTTTGATACAAGGATATTATTCTCCACTAGTCATGTAACAGCTTGCTTTTTGTGATAAGGCTTTGGTTCCTATCTGTTTTATTAAAATGGTAAAAATAAATAAATAAAACCATTTATTGAAAGGAAAATAAAAAAACAAAAAAAAAGAGACACAAATTGTGATAAAATGGACAATTTGTAGTAGAGTAATTAATTGACAACGGTTCCAGCAAGGCTTGGATAAAAGCAACTGTGAAGAGATCTATGTAACCAAAAAAACCAAGGAGTAACCATGCAAAAAAAATTACCATATATACATTTATAAACTAAAGGAAGAGTAATATTATTAAAAAAATAAAATTCTTACGTTTTTACCCCTTATTTGTTGTAGTTCTCCTCTTTTAGATTATTAAATACTTATTAAATGCATATCTATATTTTGCAAATTAGGTCTCAAATGTCAAAATAGCTTATTGGTAAAGCTATACAATTCTTTTCAAGGGGTTGTCGGTTCGATCCCGGCTACAGCGAGTTATGTTTTTTTAATTTACTATAATATTAATAATTAAATAATAAACCAAATAATGATATTCATTAATTTACAGCCAATCTTAATAATTTTATACTTTTTTTGTTTTATATAAATTTTTTAGCGTCTGAGAAAAATAATTCTTTTGGCTTTTGTTATGTGGTTCAACTAATAACGTAAGGGGATGTTATGCGTTATGATATTCGAAATCGTGACGGAATTCCCGCTGTAATGCGCGGGATTGTCCACTAGTTAGAAACAAAATCATCAATTATGCTACAACCACATATTCATCCTAAGATAATATAAAACGAAAAGAAATCAATATTCATCCTAAAATTTTTGAACAATACATTTGTTCGTTGTATTTTACGTTCTAATCATTGTGTAATATACTCATTGTTGTGCTTTACATTCAGGACATTGTGTTATTCATCGTTGTGTTTTACCTTCAGGTGATTGTGTAATATACTCATCATTGTGTTTTACGTTTAGGTCATCGTTTTATATGTATTCATCATTATGTTATACATTTTAACTCATTTCGTGTTTTTTTTTTATTTTTTTATATATTAAATAAATATGTTATTTGTTTTTATATTTTCAATATTATAAGCACACAATTGAATAATTTTAATATTTTCTTTTTTCAAAACTGCTTATTTTAGTAACATATATTTCATGTTATTGTGTCATATGTATTTGTCATTGTGTTTTATATTTTTAATTGTTTAATTTAATTTTATCTTGTCATTGTTTTTTATGTATTAGATAAATTTGTTATTGTTTTATCATTATGATTTATATATAAAAAATATATGATTGCGTTGTTTTACCGGTAATCTTTTTAAAGCTTATCATTGTACAAAAGTAGTAAGACATAAGGACGAGCATACAGACACAATGACGAGCAAAAATACACAATGACGTGTTACGAATATATAAGGTGTAGGTACTCGAATTCTTGTTCGGATATTTTGATAGATTCGGATTGGATAACCATGTTATTTTCATACAAAATCTTTTCTTACTTGGGTTAGGTACTCGAATTTAACCCAAATAAAATGAATAAAACCTATTTATTTGGATGCAAATATTATGCATACTCTATTAATTATTTAGATGAATTAAGATTAGATAAAGGTGGTGTTATTCTTACACCCACTTTTTTAAAAATACACCCCTGAGACGGCCCGTCTCAGTACTAGGTCAAACATTCCCACTGACAACCTATGCCAATGATTGGGAGCAAGACGGGCCGTACTCGCCAGGACGGCCCGTCTCATTCATCGTACAGACATTCCCTGCAACATAGGACAATGATTAGATAGCAAGACGGGTCGTACTTGCTTTTTCAATTCTGACAATGCTGACATGTAAGGACACTGATTTGACCCAGTACGGGCCGTATTGAACCATTTTCAAATTTGTATATAAGCTTGAATCGTTTCAAACGAACGCGTAACTTTCGAATTCGAATATATTTCAAGATAATTCATATCTGTAACGATGTCGTTCTGGGATGAGAGTTTTTTCAACTATTCCGTGCCATATTTGAACGAAGAGCCTCATGTTGAGTATTCATACGGCACGATAGATCTGAATGCTGAATCTAACGCTGATGTCGGTTTTGACAGTCAAGCATCGTATGGGTTCGTGTATGACGACAGTAAACAAAGTAACCCGGAGGAGGGTTATGAAGAAAAGCCGGCGGCTTCAAACGTTAACTGGGAAACCAAAGAGGTAACTTAAATGAAACATAAATGTTGGTGATTGTATATGTCACACCCCGAGCAGGCGGGGTTGGATCAAAGTCCCCGTCGGGCGGAAGGTTCTCGGAGCGCGATATCGTGAATGATAATCGTGATGATCATATTGTTTACATAGCATCAATGTTAAGAATAATTAAGCACAACTAAACATTAACTAGGATTACAAAGTTAAATTACATTTGACAATGTTCAGTAATTTAACTAAGTAAACCTATCCAAAAGAATCAAATATATCTATCTTGTATTTGTACAAGATATCAAAAGAGATTCGTATTGATCTCAACAGATGTGCTTCTTCAAAAGTCAACTAGGATCTATATCTGGGCATCCTAGCATGCAATCCTGAATCTTAGCTTAATCCTGTGTGTCACCTGAGGAAGCATGTAATAAAAACAAAGTCAACACGATGGTTGGTGAGTTCATATAGTTTTCATGTAAAAATAGTTTGAAAAATCCTTTGAATGACAACCTTAACCTCACCATTAACCACCTATACCATCTGTTTCAGTATGCTTATATATAGGGCATATGTAGGGGACAAGCCCCAGCCACCGTCCCACCACATACTGAAACACATGATATATTGTTCCTGATGATAATTAACGTCTCATCCTACCTGTTTGATTCCCAAAATGTTTGATTACAATGTTTGATTCTTTGAATTAGATTACCCTGTAATTGTTTACCTTGATTCCTTGAATGAAAACCTTAACCTCACTAACAACCACCTATGCTATCCAACCAAGTATGCTTATATATAGGGCATATGTAGGGGACAAGCCCCAACCACCGTCCCACCACATACCGGGCTATTTAACATATTGTTGTTAATGATAATTAAGCATTTCATTCCACTACTTTGATTCCATGACATATGATTATTAGCATTTGTTTTCCCTGTTCATGTTTACTTTGTTTCCCCCGAAATGACAACCTTAACCTCACTAACAACCACCTATGCTATCCAACCAAGTATGCTTATATATAGGGCATATGTAGGGGACAAGCCCCAGCCACCGTCCCACCACATACCGGGCTGCTTAACATATTGTTATTAATGATAATTAAGCGTTTCACTCCACACTATTGATTCCACAATGTATAAGTATTAAGTTTAAGAGGCACCATTATAGACAGTTGAAAACCTTAAGGAATTCAACATCCATCCATAATGATCCTAAATATGACTTGTGACAAGTTCTGATAGAGGAACCTTCAAGTTAACACAAAGTCAACTAGAAGAACCCGATCATTCTAGTCACTTGTCATAACCATGGATGAATCAAGCAGAACACTGAATGACTAGTAGGGGTTGACACACAGGTCAACACGCGGCGGCCAATCAGTCTGTCTTACATGACTCTGACAAAGAAGAACACTGATGACAACAGTCTGTCTTACAATGTCCAAAAGTTTATGCATACAAGTATCAAGCATTCACATAGTTTCACTGATGACTAGTAGGGGTTGACACACATGTCAACACGCGGCGGTCAATCAGTCTTTTGTTTAAGCATTCCAATGTCTCAAGCATCCAAATGTTCACATGTTTCAAGCATGACAAGTATTCCAAGTGTTCATGTATCTCAAGTATATCATGCATTCAAGTATTTCAAGTATCCCAAATGTATCAAGCATTCACGTGTTTCAAGTATTCTAAGTATAACAAGTATTCACGTGTTTTCAAGTATTTCAAGTGTATTAAGCATCCAAGTGTTTAAAGCATCTCACTCATATAAGTATTTCTAAGCATATAAGTTTTCAAGTTAAGCTTAAGTAAGTACTTGTATATGTAAAGCAATTTAACACTTTACTAGAAGTATAGAACATTGACTTTCTTAACTCACTATATAAAGTATTAGTATTTAGTATATGCATTTCCATAGTTTTAACATCGAGTATGTAGTTAAACATAAAGTTTGTAAATAAAACCTCGATTTTATAGATTAAGTACATAGATTATAGCATAAGTATTTAACCCACAGTTTATGTATTAAGCTTATATCATAAGTTTTTAGCATAAGTTTTAGGCTTCAAATATATATTGTAAGCCTCAAATATATAGTTTATAGCTTATCAAAGTATACTAGTTTCCAGTTTGATCACAAAATGTTTGTATAATGTAAATAAGTATAAAGTAAATAGCATTAGCTATTTACACTATAGCCTTAGTCTTTGGTTTCCCACCCAAGCATTTCATAAGCAAGCATTAGTATAAACTTTGTAATTATGTGTAAAAGCATTTAATAAACGTTTCAATAATTGTTTAACATACTTCTCAGTCCCGAAGTAAAACAAAAGGTTTGAAAAGGGACAAATGAACTCACCTGGTGTTTGAAGTGGTTGACTAAGTATAAACAAGAATGTTCGCGCTCGTTGTTGTGGTTGTTGCTGTATTCATTATCCTGTATTGAATTTCACATCGTTTGCATCTTCTAAGTATATGTTATAGTTGATTTGTGTGCGTATATGTGTTAGCCCTAACTTGGCTAACACTTATTGGTCTCGACCCCCATTCGGCCCGTTCAACTAAAGTGGGTTTACTATAGTTTAAGGTTTGAATTTAATGTGTAATTGTTAGTTATGATTATAGGCTTGATTTAATAACTTAAAAATCATTAATTGCCTTAATCTAACAATTTCATCATTCTTGTATGTTTACTTTTAAAAATCCAAGTATACCATAAATATCCCATCTTGTATAGGTGTTGCAAGTGTTTGTAGTTAATCTAACCGATGTAGGCTGAATGTTATTTCCCATGGGCCAAATGTGTTTGTATACGAGCCCACCAACTAAGATGGGTCGATGGGGTCTCATGGGCCAAGTGTACAAAGATTGGGCTGGCTGTTTGGGCTCATTGGAGGGATTGGGCCAATGCAGCAATCCTGGGCCGAAACAAAAGGATGTTGGGCTGAATTGTGGGCTGGTTGCTAGTGGGCCTCGTGGGTTTCACGTGGGCTGATTACATGAACTAAATATGTGGAGTTGGGCCACGTTAATCATCTTTGGGCGAGATTGAAAAGGATGGGCCAACGGTTAGTGTTGGGCCGAGGTAAACGAGTGAACCCACTTCCCATGGCAGCGAACCTCCTGTTTAAATGGGTTAAGGTTCGGCTAGGTTTTAGCATAGGTTCGGCTAATGGATGGCAACCATAGGTTCGGCAGTAGAAGGTTTGCTTGGCTGTGGCGCATAGGTTCGCATCATGATAACAAGTTCGTGGCTGTCTCAGGTTCGTGGGTGTGGGTTCGTCGGTATTGAGGGTTCGGCAAGGAAGGGATGGTTCGCCACCCTTGCATGGGTTCGGCTAAACTTAGCCCAGCATCAAAGGTTCGGGAGTTAGTGGCTTGTGATCCAAGGTTCGTGCATGGTCGATGGTTCATGAGTGAGAAAGGAGGTTCGGCCGGCTATCCTGCACACCCAAGGTTCGGGACTTCGAAGGTTCGGCCATGCTTCTTTTTTCCGAACAGCAACTAGGTTCGCCACCTGTGCCACGAACCCTGTTCATCAGCGTCTTCTAGTTTGACTCTAGGCTGTTTCAGAGATGTTACTCTATCATGGTGGCACTAGGATACGTTTTCGAGTGTGTAGAACTCGTGGGCTTGGGTTCCTAACCGATCTAAGTGAGGTGGTCGAACAACAAACCCAAAAACCCTGATTTTTCGAAACTTTATGGTCTCATACCTCGAAAATGGCTGGAAAAATCCCTAGATCTGCTGTACTTCTTGATAGAGGACGATGAGAGCTTCGTGTGGACACCAAGAACACCACTTTTCGTTGAGAAACGAGTGAGATCTTGAAGGTTGAAGATGATAATTCTTGAAGGAGAGAGGTGGACGGGTATGGAGCTAGAGAGAGAAGGAGATGAGAGAAAAATGAGAGTGAAGTCTCATTTTAGGGTTTTTATATCCCGAAGGTGTTCGGGTTCGTTTCGGTTACTCGGTTCTTGTTTTCGTTGTGTCTCCGGATCGTAATGCGCAAAATATCATAATTTAAATGAAATAGTTTTCAATTTAAATTACATTAAATTATTTTAAGGTTGTAATTCCTAATAAATACTAAATGTTAAGTTTTCTTGAATTATTTGTCGTAATTCGTTATCTTATGCTTTTCGTTAATTCTTCGTGTATTTTATGTTTTACGAGTTTTAGTTAGAATAATTTTGTTTTAATTTATTCATGATGAGTTTCAAAATTGTAAAACAGAAAATACAATATTTCCTTAAATTTATTATCGTTCGAATAGTCTTTCGTTTCGTCAGAAAACGTCCCTTACGCGCGTCTTCGTACAGAGCGCTAACTGTACGAATACGATCGTACGTTTCACTTTCTGATTTTTGTTTTCTATTGTTCAGTCATCGTTTCAGATCGTTAAACTACCAGATCTATTCGTACAGATCGTCACCTATACGAATAGTCCGTCGGTTTAGCATTCCGTAACAATAACCGTTATGGTTTTGTTCTGTTTATCCTCACATACGTTTAAACCTAATAATATAAAATCAAACATGTTTGCATCTGATCATGATTGTCTGATGTGTTTCTGACTGTTTAAACCATAAGGTTTAAATGAAAATTTCAGAAACATTGTGTAATAGTTTATGTTTAGCATCGAATTGTTAATAGCTTCTAAGTATTTCTCCATTGTATCTGAGTTACTGTACAGGTTACTGTACAGGTTACCATTCCGGTAACGATTCCGGCACAGATGTTACAGTATATTATCGCTACCCATTTACGGTATTTATTATTGTTTTTATATGTCAGGAGTTTATGTCCGAGGAAGCGCTAGTAGGGTGGGTGAAAAGTAGAGCACTAGAAGATGGCTACATTTTAGTCAAAAGAAGAACGAAGAAATTAAAGACAACAGGCAGTGTAATCAAAGTCTGGCTCATGTGTGATCGTGGTGGCGAGCATAATAGCATCGCAATCCTTAGACGGTTGGGCAGCAAGAAAATCGGTTGTCTGTTTCAACCGATAGGGTTATACAACGAAGTTCGTGAATCCTGGAAATTACAGGTGATAAACGACAATCACAATCACGAACCTGTTCAGAATCTAGAAGGTCATCCATATGTTAGAAAATTCACTCAGGAGGAAGAAGATCTGGTTGAGAATCTGACCGAGCGACACATGGATCCTCGTAACATACTTTCGAGCATAAAGAAACATAACCCTGCAATTGTATCCATCTCTAAAAATGTATACAATTTACAGCAGAAAATAAAAACCAAGAAGAAATTCGGTGATACTTTGATGCAGGTCTTGGAAAACATGTTTCACAGTCAGCGGTACGTTTACTATACCCGGGAGGATCCTGAAACAAACGTCGTGGAAGACATTCTCTTCTGTCATCCAAAATCGTATTGCTGGTGGCGTGCATTTCCGCACGTACTGATGATGGACGCGACGTACAAAACGAACCAGTACAGGCTTCCATTTATTCAAATTGTTGGCGTGACGTCCACACACCAGACGTTTAGTATTGCTCACGCGTTCGTAAGCAAAGAGTGTGAGGAAAACTACGTCTGGGTCTTGGAAATGGCTAAGAGTATGTTGAATAAATGTATGGAGCTATGTGTGATCATAACAGATCGAGACCTTACTGTTATGAATGCGTACCGTAAGGTGTTTTCAGAAGCTGCAAAATATCTCTGCAGATGGCACATAGACGAAAATATTGCCAAACACTGCAAGCCAAGCTTTTCGGATGCAGACTGGAAGAAATTCAAAGGTCGATGGCGAATTTGTGTAACTCTCCGACAACAGAGTTATACGACTACAACTACAACCGTCTGTACGAAAGACTTATCAAAGACAACAAAAAAAATAAGCATCATATGCCATCATTATTATCATCATATCATCATTGGTTTTTGTTTCATTTCAGGGGTTCTGGAGTATCTGACGCACACCTGGTTAAATAGTTACAGAGATATGTTTGTAACAGCATGGACCAACAGAACGCGCAACTTTGGTCAACCTACAACAAACCGGGTGGAAAGTCAGCACTCAAACCTAAAACGATTCCTCAGATCAACAAACAGCACGCTTGCCTCACTTGTCGGTTTCGTAAATGAAATCGTACAAGCACAGGAGGTAAAAATGAAACACGATTTTGAAACGAGCTTGATTAAAACTATGGGTCATCATAAACTAGCAATATTTGATAACCTTCGAGGAAAGGTGTCCCATAAAGCTCTTGATTTGTTGGTCGAGGAAAAAGACAAAATAAGAGTCATGCACGACAAAAATATGACGTGTGGCCACCAGCTTTGGACGAGTTGTGGGTTGCCGTGCGCTTGTAATATATCAAAATATTTAAACACAGGTTCGTAATATTAAATGTAAATCTTAGATGTTTCGCACGTAGTTACTGTTATATTAATTCTAATTATAAATTATGCAGATAAGAAGATACCGCTCTCAGATATAGATATTTTTGGGACAAAACTTAACGCAGCTAACCCAACACTGTTAGAAGAAGAAGAAATAGATGTTATAGGGCAAATGGGTTTGGTTACAGAAAAATAAATTCCAAACCTCCTGAAATAAAAAAAAAGTCTAATAAAGAATATCCTGGCGCAGGTATTTACAAATAAAAGCGACAAAAAGGCGCATTCAATTCAAAAAGATACACGTGGTTGTCCAACTTTAAAGGCACAGAAACAAAAAGAGCAAGACGTTGTTAAAGATAATTTAGTGTCCCAAGAAAGTACATTTGAACCTTCTAGGCATAGTTCGTTTACAGCTATGACCGAGAAAAGTCAGAAACCCGTATTTCGGCGCAGTCGTTCCACATCGGTATCAAAAGCAATGCCACCATCGGACTCGCTAAGTAAAAACGAATTCCGTTTTGCACTTAACATGAAGCCGGAAGGATTAAACAATGTTTATCGCTTCGGTTGTCACATCCTTCCTTTGCTTCAACCTTACGTGATAAACATACAAGATGTCGAGCCAGATGGTAACTGCGGTTTTCGTTCTGTAGCCGTGGGTTTAAGATTCGATGAAAGTCATTGGGCATTTATTCGACAACACCTCTTGCATGAGTTGGATTTCAACGCAGATCTGTACAGATATGTGTTTAACTCCTACGACCCTGGATCTTATAATGTACTATGCAACACAATAAATTGGCAACAGATTGCACCTGCTCCTGCCAAACATTGGATGTTTATGCCTCACACAGGTTTAGTAATTGCTCAAAGATTTGGCGTAATTGTTCACCTTTTCAGCAGTCGAGGTCCTCAAACCGTTTTTCCTTTGTGGACATCTGCTAATAGTTTGCCGCGACAAAACGTCGTATTAGTAGTTCATCTTGGCGTCCATTTCATTAATGTTACCTTACAAGGATATTATCCAATGCCAACGGTAAATCCTATTTTGAAACGTTACCGAAATGATGCCGCACCCGACTGGGAGTTCGTATATCATGACAGGCTGTAAGAATATCAAAGATATATAGATGAAAATAAGTTGGTCGACTACGTAGACGTGTAAATGTAATAAACAAATTCTTTAATGAAATGTAATAGAATTGAATTTTTTGAGTATACGTAAAAAAATAAAATTAAAGAAAGAACAGTACAGCCCAGTACGGCCCATACTGTTCTATATAAAATTCAAATTCCATATTTCATTTTCACTTTTTTTACACACACATACACCCAAACTCTCTCGTCTTGGTCTATACATCCCGTCTTGGATCTTCAAACTTTCCACACCAGGTATGTGTTTTCATTCGTAGATCATGAATATGTGTTTAGATTAGGATTTTGATCGAAATAGGACCCATTTAGATCGATTTTGCGTTTTCGAAATAAGAACAAGACGGGCCGTCTTGACCAGTACGACCCGTCTTGGTCATTCAAATTTGAATCAGTTAACAATCAAGACGGGCCGTCTTGACCTGTACGGCCCGTCTTATTCAACAAATGAAGAAGGTGACCTTTGGGCTGGTATGGCCAAGACGAGGGCCGTCTTGGGCAGACGGCCTGGTTTTGGGCTGGTATGGCCAAGACGGGGTCGTCTTGGCCAGTATGGCCCGTCTTGACCTAAGACAGCCTGGTTTTGTTTGAGACGGGCAACATTGGTACGGGCCGTCCTGAGCTGTACGGGCCGTCTTGGTCAGAAAATTTTTTTAACGTTTGCTACTTTTTCGTTTTTCAGCTTATACTTTTCTGTAGCCGAGATGGATGCCAAGATGCCACACCAGGAGGACGTCGCCGAGCAGCAGGGGCCGCCGTTAGATCCCGAGTCGCTCGCGCTATCGCAGCACGAGTGGCTGTAGTTTGAGCCAGGTTCAGCGGTGGCGATGAGGTGTCGCCGCATTCTTCGGATGAGAATGGGGACGCCCCGTTGTATAGATTGGGGTGTTCTTGCAGATGCTGGGGAGGCGGTGCGTGCGAGAGCCATCCTCGGCGAGGACACGCCGTGGACTCGCCTTTTCGAGCTTGCGGGGCTGCCTTCGTACAGGCTTATCACCGTGGAGTTTCTATCCACATTTAGATACCGAGCTCACCAGGTAGCAGTTCGGGAGGAGGATGACGAGGGGCTTCCTCTAGATATTGAGTTCTCCTTAGGCGGAGAGCACTTCGAGATGTCGATCGAGGGGTTCGCCGTGCACTTAGGCATCTATTACGAGCCGGAGACCGTTCGTGACGACTTCACACAGGGGTTGACGCAGGGGGAGGAGAGGGTTATGAGGGCCTAGTGGGCCCAGATATCTGATACGCCGTTCACCGGCCACCGAGTACGGGCGACGATGATCAGAGATCCTCTGATCCGTTACATCCACCGCTGCATCGTGACGACCATCTCAGGTCGCGGTCAGAGCCAGGAGTGGGTGACGACGACAGATTTGTTTATCTGCACTCACTCATTGCTGGCAGGCCGTGCAACCTGGCACGGTGTTTTGCGTTGTACTACGCCTCCTTCTACCACCGACAGGAGCGCGATACATTGTGGGGTGGCGCCTTTGTCACCCACATCACCCGCAGCAGAGACATGGTTGACATGCTTGATTATCTGCCGGCGATCGAGCCTCGTAAGCTCGATCGTCGGACGATCATCAGCATGAAACTTGCCGTTGACATCCCGGGTCTGGGATTGCGGTTTATTGGGCAGGACGGCCGACCGTTTCAGCCCGCCCAGGTCATCATCGTGCCGGACCAGCAGCAGCAGCAGGACGGTGGCCCTATGCTGGAGCCCGAGCCGATTTGGGAGGAGCCGGTTCAGTCACCGCCGCGCGAGGAGGAGCTTCCGCAGCATCCACCGCACGTTTACCGTGCGGTGCTCCTGACCGAGCCACTCGAGGAATTGTTGCACTAGATTGCCGCCCGGTGCGACGAGACGGCTCAGCAGATGGCTGAGTCCGATCGTCGTCGGGCCGCCTGGGAGGCAAGCGTCGAGCGACGGCTCGATCGTTATGAGGATTTGGTCCAGTGGAAGGTCGCGTCAGAGCATGCGCGACGGGACGGGTCACAGCTTCCATCGTTCCCAGAGACACGCGTCTACGCAGACGATGGATCGTCCGCTGGACCATCCGGATCGTAGTTAGTTTTGTAGTTTTGTATTTTGTTTCCTTGTATATAAAACCGTACTGTGTATATATGTATGTTTCTTTCTGCATTTGTATTGTTTCTGTTTGTGTTGTTTAATATTTGCGCGACAAATTTTATTTCGTTTAAATAATTTAAATTAACGTAACAAAATTATGACGTTTAATTAACATAATAGCCGTATATCGTTCAAATAATTTACGTAATAAACGTATATCGTTAAAAATTAAATTTAAATACGTAAATTAAGTTTAAATAAAATAAATAACTTATATCATTCAAATAATTCACGTATTAAACGTATATCATTAAAAATTATTTAAATACGTAAATTAAGTTTAAATAAAATAAATTAATTCAAGACGGCAGTACGGGCCGTCGGGCCGTATCAAGTTATAGCAAACTGCTTAACACCCAAAATGGCTTGGAAAAATAAGCTTGGGCCAAGACGGGCCATACTGACCAGTACGGCCCGTCCAACAGAATGTTTCACTGATTCCAAGGAATTCTCTGGAATGTTTGTCTGCACTCAATACGGGCCGTACTGGCCAGTACGGCTCGTCTTGAACCGCATGGGTGTTAAAATAAAAAGTGGGGTGTCCAAATAAAAGAGCCCTTAGACAAACATATTTCTTATTCGATTTGGATCGAATTTCGGATAGGATCCTAAAATTTCAAATTAGAATAACCCAATCCGAATACACAGGTATCTGACCTAATAAACGCTCTTATCTCATTCTAGACATTCTTTCTTGGTAATTAGGTCAATCCATTATTACCTAATATCGAATAATACATGGAATAATTTTTACATACAAACTTGTAAACTTCATAATATCATCACAATTAAGCTGTACCAATTTGAAATACCAAGCAGTATTTAAGGTGAAGGTATTTATGAATATCATTATAGATATATTAGTTAAAAATGAGAATTTAGTTTTTTCTGTTGCAAGATGAATAACATTGGATGTAATAAACATTTATGATCAACAAAAGGCTGATGCAAGTTCATACAACATTTATGGAATGTTGGTCTATTTAATTTGTTGAAAATAAGGCTAATTTTAATTGGACATATAAAATATTAACCTTTGAACTAAAAACATATGATGAAGTTGTGGACATCAATTTAGCATGTACTTGTTGTTAAGAATCAAAATTTCAACACATTATTAGGGATATTTCTAGATTGGGAATCATTAAGCATATGTGGAGATAATTACATATATTTATATACTCATATTTGTTCGTTTTGCAGCACATATTGAATGCTTTTTATTATATATATTATTAATTATTTATTAATAATATAAATGTGCAGTATTCACTTTTTGAATCAAGTATGCAGGACGCATAGATCTCAACAAATACTCCTAAAAATCCGTTCATGGAACTCAATAGAAAAAAAGCCAATTGTATGATTTAAAGGCACAAAACCCCGCTTAACTAATTCGGTTTTACTATAAATTAAACTTGTTAATTTTTACGCGAAACAATTTGGCGCCCACCGTGGGGCAATATTCTGCTTTACATCACAAAACCTTTGTTTGAGAAACGTTTTTCCAAAGTTACTATTAAAAAAAGACTTTACAATCGAGATCAACTTCTGCTTTGCCTATAGTTTCTGCTCTTACATCTAACATATCTTCACATATTCCTATATTCTCCCAAAAGAAGCCAGAAAGTTATAGAAAGAAGAAAACATTTGTTGCTGAAAGTGTTGCATCAACAAGGATGACTACTTCTGCTCTTGTAATGATTTCTAACAATGAGATTTTGAATATGTTTCAACAGGTCCAGCAATAGATAATGGATCAACAAAAGATGAATCAAAGGTTTCTCAAAAAAAATGGAGACTTTGAAGGCTCAAAAGAATAAACAAGTCGAAGTTTCTACTCCATTGGCACGATGGATCTCAGGGATGTATGGGAATCACTCCGGAGACTTTATCCCTATGCAACTGTCACACCCCGAGCCGGCGGGTTGGATCGACTTCCCCATCGGGCGGAAGGTTCCCGGGGCGCGATATCGTGAGTGATAATCGTGATGATCAGATTATTTACATTGCACACGATATAAATGAGAAATGCTAAATAGAATAGAATTACAAAGTTAAATTACATCAGTATCGTTCATAATTTAACAATGTAAATCTATCATCAACATCATAAATTTTCTATCTTGTATCTGCACAAGATATACAAAATATATTGTACAATGATGTTCCAAAAGTATGCAGGTCCAAAAATACTAGGTCTTCTATCAGGAATCCTAGCCCAAAAGCATTAGCTTCTTAATTTACCTGTTCGTCACCTGAGAAGTAATGCAAAAATAAAGTCAACACATGGTTGGTGAGTTCATATAGTTTAGTGTTTGAAAAAAATAGTTTTGTAAACCCTTTCACGGTAAAAACCCTAACCTCATTAACATCACCTGTAATATCCAGTTCGGTATGCTTATATATAGGGCATACGAAAGGGTCGAGCCTACAACCCGCCCAGACGCCATCCCACCACATACTAAACCACATATGACATTGTTGTTAATGATAATTAAGCATTTTACCTCACCCTTAACACCTTAGTTCTTCAGCTCTTTGTTCCTGTAACTACACAATTTGAAATCTCATTTGATTCCTTAAGTTCATCACGAAATCATGATCAAACATAACATTTGTAGAAACAAATCAATAAATGCTTAGTTAAATAAATAAATAAACATTTAATAAAATCTAAGACCTAATGATTGGGCCTTTGTCAACTCGAGTAGACTAGTCTAGCAATCAAGGTTCTTAGTAGTAGAGGAGATCTGTAAACCTCATCAAACATGCGACCTATAATCAATCAGTCTAGCTAGGACATCTTTTGATATACAGGCTTTTATAGTTCTTTAGACCGTCCATAGTTCGTATAGTTCTTTAGTTCTTTGACACATGTTATCTTTGAGCATTTCCCAGATGTTCCTCAAAACAGTTAGGGAATATTGTAAATATCATCAAACATGCGTCTCATATTCGATCAGTTTAGCTAGGACATCTTTCAAACCTGAGATTGGCACATGCTATCTTTGATATTTCCCAGTCAGACCCTTGAAATAGTTCTTTGTACTTAGTTCTTTGACAACACAACCCCGAAAATAGTTCTTTGATTAGTCCGTTAGTTCTTTGAAATAGACCTTTGAAAATAGTTCTTTGTTTTAGATCTTTAGTTCGTTGAAACTAGTTCTTTGAAAATAGTTCTTTGATTTGACACAGTTATATACCCGTATTGACTATATAACTTACCTTGAAATCCTGTAAAAAGTATACCTAGACAGATTCTAGGATAACAATTCCACATATAAAACATATGTTAAGTAAAAGCATTTAAGTAAATGTAATCTTGCGAAAATAATTTACGCATGCTTCTCAGCCCCGCGTTTGAAAACAAAACATTTAGAAAAGGGGCAATGAACTCACCTGTGTTGCTGTGCAAATGATCTATCACAAAATGCGCGCTCGTTGTGGTAGCTTAGGTTTCTTCAGTTCCTGAGTTGTTTTAAAAGAGTTCGAATACGATAAGCATACGTATTAATCGTCGTATCTAAGGTTTGGTCTCGGTGTGCAACTAAGTGTCCTACGTTATAATGTGCTTCTAAGATTTCATCTAACTGGTCTAGTTCAATTACCCATTTGTCACCCTATCCCAATCAGTTAGTCTTAACAAGTCTTAATTAACATGTTTTAATTAAGTTCATTTTAAGTTAAAACCTATTGGCTAAACCATAGGTTCGGCGAAGACTCGTGACAACTTAATAAGGGTTCGGCCAAAGTATAAAGAGGTTCGGCTGGAGATAAGGTAGACAGTATGTAAGTTCGTGAAGACATGGGTTTGGTCAGGGAATAGAGGGGTTCGCAGCACTAGGTTCGTCCAGCAGGGGTTTGCTCGATGGGAATAGTTCGGCTAGGGTTTACCTATGGGTGCTATGTTGGATTTGAATAAGATTTCGGATCAATCTATATTGATTAAAAAAAAAAAATTCTTTTTTCCTTAGTTTATTTGCTCCCGGCGTGACTTTTTTTTTTTTTTTTACTTTTTCTATTTGATTTCTGATTGTGTTTCTTCTATCAATTCTACGTTTCGTTTCTTCCTCTGCCTGTGAATAATTTGTCAAACCTGTAGATCGATTTTGACTAAGTGATTCATGAATTATCTGATTGCTTATTATAGAATCCTTTTCTATTTCAGTTTCATTTGATTCATATATTTCTCTCGATATAAATAATGGAATTTTCTTTCCTTTTAAAAGTTCTTTTAGTATTTGTTTTACAAATAAAAATGCTTTGGCTTCTTTTTTTTTTATTTTTTTAAAGCTCTTCGAACTCTAAAATTGAATTTTCTGATTTCGACTTTATAGTCTATATCTTGAAAAATGGGTTCAAAAAAGGAAGATGTTTTTCGCGGAGGACCAAAAGGATATTCTGTTTCCATTCCCAAAACTGTTAAAAAACAAGAATCAAAATCATCTTGTTGCTTTCGATCTCTATCAGAGAGTCGTATATTAGATCTGTGCCAAGGTTTCAAATGAAAAGGATATATGATTTTTATCTGAAAACCTTCTTTTAACCAATTTTTAGGAAATTCTGTTTTGGAGAATTGAAGACCATTATAGCTGCACTTTAGATAAATTTCTCTATTCCAATCTTGGAAATCCTCGTACCATTCCGGAGATTGTCGTAATAAAATACGGCCAATATTCTTAGCTATTATCAATAAGGGTAATTTAATATACCTTTTAAAAATTGATTGAGCTAATAACAGAACACTTCGTGATTTTTGTGCATATGGAATGTTCTCCCAAAATTCTATTGTGTCTTCTTGGTTGTTTTTTTTTATTTGGAATTGTTGATCTAAAATTTCGAATTCTGACTTTTTACCCAATATGAGGGAGGTTCGGCGGCCGTGAGGTTCGCAGGTCCGAAAGGTTCGGCCACAGTTTTGCCCACCGGAGGTTCGACCAAGTATGTTGGTTCGTGGCTAGGGTTCGGCCCTCCTACTTGGAAGGTTCGGCGACGTGCAACAGGTTTGCCTGGTCGAATCTTAACACAAATCACAGCCTTCCTCGTTTCCCTTTGACACCTAGCTGTTACAGATTTATCTACCAAGCTTCCTAGTGATTTAGAATATAACTTATCCCCACGTTTCTACATGTTTAGAGTGAATACACTACAAGGAGTTTTAAACTCGTGATCTACACAACAATACCGAACTAAAATAGTGATCTACCTCAAAAATAGCGGATGAAAACCTAGATCCTTTGTACTTCCGCGATCTACGTGATGAAGTGGTCGTTTTGGCTCCAAAAACGCTTGAATTGGTCGAGAATAGAGCAAGATCTTGTAGAGAGAAGTGGTGTAAAGCTTTCTAGAGAGAGAGAGAGGAAAAACAAAAATGGGAGGGAGAAAGGAGGTTGGTGGTGGTGGTTGTGACATAAATGATCATATTAAATGGTTCAAAACACCCGTTAGTTTGGTCTCGTTCGGTTTCGTGTAAAACATCAGTGTCTCGTGATTTTCGTAACGAAAAGACTCGGAATTAAAATAAGATTTACAAAATCAAAGTAGGTTGTGATTCATAATAAATTAACTAAATATCTTTTATTTATTTTTAAATTTTCAGAAATATTAAATTTACTGTTTAAAATCGAATCGTACAGTCATCGCGCGTATTCGTTTGAATCGTCACCCGTACGAACACGACGATAACTATACTTTTCGATATTGTTTTCTAATTATCGGACATCATTCAGAACGTTAAATCTTCAGATTTATTCGTACAGATCGTCACCTATACGAAAATCCGTCGATTTAGCATTCACGTAACGACATCCGTGTTGTTTTGTTCTGTAAAGCCTCAAATACGTTTTTACATAATAAAATCCTAACAAGTAATCACATGATGGTTCTGTGTTTCCAGATAATTATCTGACTGATGAACCATGTTTTCTGAGTTTTGTTTCTCTGTAATGATTTAGAATTTGTTGTTTGATAACACAAACTGATAATGATCTATGATACAATTATGAAATACACTGAAATACATAGAGTTCATACCTGATTACTGTTCATGGAACTGTTGCGATCACTGTTCCGGTATGATTCCGGCACTGATGTTACAGCAACCCAGTTTCGTAATTCCGTCAGGATCCCAGTACCTGAGGATATCTCGGGATAATACCAATGTCTCGAGATATTCGTACCAAAATCCTGCTATGGGTAACACTTACAATTATTCACCTATTGATATTATTAACCATGGTTTTACGCAAGAAACCGGAATAATCCCCAAGTGGCTAAGGAAATACATAAACTCAGGCATATGATCTCAAGCATCCCAGGAGGCCAGGAGTAGTGAAGCCTATCTCGAAAATTTCTGCAATAACTCACAGGATCTCCAGTGCTCCACACATATATGATGCTAAGATCTCGGAGAGATTTCAAACTCCTAACATAAAGCTATATGATGAGACTATCGATCTTGAAGAACATGTGGCGCAATATAGGAAGAGAATGGAAACCAACCACATACCACCACATCTAAAGGAAGTTTGATTATGCAAGGGATTCGGTTCTACCTTGAAAGTAGGACGTTCAAGAGGTTAACTAGTGACCTATACCGGATAACCCAGGGATCTGAGGAATCCCTTAGGAACTACATCAATAAATTTGGCAAAGAATCCCTGGATATCCTTAATCTTGATGTTACTACAGATGTCCAAGCATTCAAGATGGGGTTACAAAGAAACTCTCTGTTTTATGATGACTTCGTGATGAATCCTTATAGAAATATGGATGAAGTTTGGAATTGTGCACTAAGATTTATCAGATTAGAGGATGACAAAGAAATCCAAAAGAGAATCGTTACAATGTCTCCCAACGATCAAGGCAAAAGAAAGTTGGACTCACCATCCAACAAATCCTTCAAATTCAAGTCATACTACAAGTATGAGAACCACAAGATCAATTCTGTGGACGATGATGAGGATGAAAAAGAATATCTGATGATATATAATTAACATTTTTCTGATAATATTCCTGAACTAATGTGTGCAATGCAGGATTTAGGCGAAAAATCTAAATGAGCTCCCAAGTAAAAGAAGTTTGGACCAAAAGACAAATCCAAATGGTGTGCCTTCCACGAGGATTTTTTCATATGATAGATGACCACATCTCCTTAAGAAAGGAGATCAACTATTTCCCCAACAAGGGTCATATCAAAGAACTGTTAGAAAGAAAGGAAGACGGGAAACAGGATCTCGAAGAACCTCCTAAAAGGGCCGCATCTCCACCTCGAGATGCTAAGGTAATAAATTTTATTTTTAGGGGATCTGAAATTTGTGGCACCTCTTATTCTGCAGCCAGGAAACTCACCAAGGAAGCTATAATAGAGAATAGAGAGAGACCTACAAGGACATCAACTCTAACCACTTAGACAGTGGTATCTTTAGAGGAACAAGATCGAGATAACATCTAGGATCCTCACTATGACGGGTTGGTTGAATCAGAGATAACTGCAAAATCTCTAATCCTGGTTGGATTTAGTGGAGAAGCTAAAGCCACTGTCGATGAAATCAAACTATCTATATATCAAGGGGGTAAATTCTATGCAGCGATTTTGTATTATTGATTCTCTATCTTGCTATAATATTATATTAGGTAGACCTAAGATACACGACTTGAAAGATGTCCCCTCGACCTACAACCAATGCGTTAAACTGCTCACACCTTGGGGAGTAGTGAAGATAAATAGCGACCAACAAGAAACCAAGGAATGCTAATCATCTTCTATGAAGGCAACAACTAAACCTAGTTCAGCATAGCAATCAAGGTGCGACCCTCAGGATATTCAGGATTTAGGGAAAAGGAAGTAAAAGAAGTACTCCTAAATCTTGATGATCTTGAAACTAAAGTTCTCATAGAAACTAATACTTTTGGGGATATTGAAGGGAAACTGATTTCTTTCCTAAAATCAAGAATTTCCACATTTGCATGGAAACACGAGGATATGACAGAAATATCCTCAGATGTTATTACACATAAGTTAGGAACATATAGAAGTTTTAAACCTATCTACCTCTCGAGAGAAATGCCATAATCCAAAAGGAAGTTGAAAAACTCCTCAAGGCTAAGATGATTAGGGAAGTAAAATTCCCGAGATGGCTAGCCAATGTAGCTGTGGTTCAAAAGAAAAATGGAAACTATAGGGTTTGTGTAGATTATACAGATCTTAACAAAGTTTGTCCTAAGGACCCATTTTCATTACCACATATAGATTTTATTGTGGGTGCAACAACCATACATGAAATTTTAACTTTCGTGGACGCATATGCGGGCTTTCAACAAATTTAGATGGAATCATCGAACCAAGAAGATACTTCCTACATTATGGATATATGGCCATACAGTAATGCCATTCGGCCTGAAAAATGCTGGAGCTTCCTACTAGAGGCTTGTCAACATGATGCTTAAGGAGAAACTGAGGGACTCCATGAATGTATATATTGACGATATGGCAGTCAAATTAAAGATTACTGAAAATCATTTTCAGGATCTTCAAGAATCATTTGACATATTAGATCATTACAATATGAAACTCAATCTTTCATGGTCACCAAGAGAGGAATAGAGGCCACCCCAGAACAGATCCAAGCTATCTTGAACCTTAAATCCTAATAAACACGAAAGACGTGCTGAGGTTGACGGAAAGAATAGCTGCACTCAATAGATTCATTTCTAGATCTTCTGAAAAATTCAAGGGATTCTATGATATCCTTAAGAAGAATAAGAAGTTTCAATAGGACAAAGAGAATAAGTGACGATTGTCACCTCCCGAGGTTTTTATGTAGGAAATCCTAAGGGATTAAGGGCTTTTACTCGAATAAATCTTGTATTTACCATCAGTTACTTTCTTTCGTATTTACAATATCTCTAGGGATCCCCGGGGATAATTTTCACGAAACACATAAACAAACTTGTTTTCTGACTTAAAAGCACGTAACCCCACTTAACTAATTCGGTTTTACTACAAATTATATTTGTTAATTTTTACCTGAAATAGGAGTCTACTCCAATATTAATTATATACAAATAAACGTCTAAATAATTTGAATCTCCAATATTCAAAACTCTAAATATTAGAGAATTCCCAGGTAGGCTTTCTGTTATGAATAGCCCAGTTAATACAAGCCCAAGTAGACAATCCAACTCAAAATACATGAAACCACCAAATCCATGTATAAAATGAAAACGTAAAGAAAAGCTAGGGTAAGAAAAGATTGTAATGTGTGTGTGCTCCTTTCCCATCTCCCTACGTTTGTTCTCTCTTTTACCACCCTCTTCTGTTTTGGTTATTAAATCCTTGTAGTCAAACATTGAATTCAAAAGTAATCATATCACCTTGTTCCTAATATGCTTCCAATTTCTATGACGTCAATATTGGTTCACAACACTTTCTATTATTGGCTATCATATTGAGTGCATAAAATACATTTATGTTATGTATATATTCAAGTTTTCATGGTCTTATATGTTAAAACTTTGGAATATATTCATGTATTCAATGTGTAAGCTTGTTTGATATTTCATTTGCAGTTTTGTTATTTGTATTAAGAACTTCATACCTCATTCTAACTTGTTATTTGAACAATCAATGTCTTGATAGGTTTAATCTATGTATTTACAAATGATATTTGAGATGATGTTTAAGACGCTCATTTAACAGTTCGAGCCATATGAAAATCCAAAACCTTAAAATGAATTCAAACAACAACAAAAAAATCCACGAAATGACTATATAAAATATCAGTTTAACCTCCTTGAGGTGTTAAACCAATGTTTTAAAAACCGGTATTTTAGGTGTACCGGATTTGGCTCAAAAATGGTTCAACCGGATACACTAATTAACCATAGAATTTTATAAAATACAACTCATACTCAAATAAGTTTTCAAAACGTATACAAATTTATCCAAAAACAAATCAAAAACTACTCAAATTCATCCAAAACAATTTAAAAGTACTCAAATTTTAATAATTTTTTTAAAATAAAAGTCCATAATACGATTATGACATTGGCGTGTTGAACGCAAGTTCACGATCGCTTAAAAGCCGAAAATCGCTTAAAAGCTGAAATTTTGTGTTTTTTTGAAGCCGGAAATACCGGTAAAACCGGATTAAACAGCCAGCACGGTCGATCGAAGAAACTTGCATAATACCGGAGGGTTTCGTACCGGATTAGTAACCGTCGAACCGGTTTTTAAAACATCGTGTTAAACTTTTATATTAACTCTTCTTTTTCTTAATTCCTCATCCTTTTCTTTTTAAGTTAAAACTTTCACTTCCTCAACTTTATAAAACTTTGTAAGATATAATTTGAACTCTTTCAAGTTTTAAAAGTTTTGAATTGTTTTCTTACCATGAAAAAAGCTATTTACTTATAAGAAAATGTAAATGTATAGACCGAAAATTGTGTAAAACAAACCTAAACCCATAATTTCAATGTAAAGTTCAGTTTCTCATAAATTCAAGCCTAATACAAAATCCAGTGTATCCAAGATATAAAAACTTGGCAATCAAAGAAAACAACAAAGCAGTAACATGGTTTTAACTGATAGCATCGCCATCATGATCAAGTGTATCCAAGATCTTGGTTTTAAAAATAGCGCCTAAGGCGCGCCTAAGGCATGAGGCGCAAGCAGGTTAACGCTTCAGGGCCTTGAAACAGCGCTTTAAGAACTTATGGGTCAAATTTGATCAGCAGTTGGATATGTAGAAGGGGATATGTATAAACAGCCAATGGAATTAGAGATTTATTATGGTTTGCATGTTAAAAAAAGCCCAAAATGTTAAAAAGTACAAATGCATCTTTTAGTTGTAGATACAACTTATTTTGTTATATACAAAGCAACGCCTCACGTACTCTCGTCTCATGGCTTGGCATTTGAGGTCTAAACGCCTCAGAGTGCCTCGAGCTTTTTAAAACCAAGTCCAAGATATAGCCTAAAACAAAATCAAGTGCATCCAGATTCAGATAAAACCATCACAACCAGCACGATCACAAGTTTAACCCAAAACTCACAAGCATTTATTAGGGTTCATGTCATTAACATACACCCATTAAGACCGAATCAAAAGGCAGCCATAATGTAACTTAGAGCTCAGCAATGAAAGAAACCAGTAATCCATTAACATAGTTCAAATAATAGCATAAAAAATTGTAGATTAACCCTCAAAAGTTCAAACTTCAAATAAAACACACCATTAAAATTTGAAAAGGTTACAAAAATCCATTTAAGACCTCTCTATTTATCAGCCTTGGCAGCAGTAGCTGCAGCTTGACCTCTGAGCCGCCCAGTCCTCCTAGCAGCAATAAGACCAACCTTTTGACCAGGTGGTGCATCACGACGAACCGTACTTGCATGACCAATGTGTTGATGGTTACCACCACCATGGGGATGCTCAACTGGATTCATGGCAACACCACGAACCTTGGGCCAGCAGTTCCTCTTCACACGGAACTTGTGATAAGCATTACCAGCTTTAAGCATTGGCTTTTCGGTTCTACCACCTCCGGCAACCTGACCAATCATGGCCCGACAACCGCTTGGCACAATCTTCTTTGATCCAGACGGAAGCTTGACTCTATAAAATTTTACAATCAGTTCATATTCTGGTAAGATCAGTACAGAATCATTTTGAAATACAAAGTTGCAACATCTTCAATGAATATCCTAATTATGTGTATTAAATCCGTGAACTACACAGAATGATGCTTAGATTATGTATATATGCAAGCTAAATACGTTAATCTTTGGTACTTTGATCATAAATTAACTCTTAACTATATCAATGACATACAAGACATGAATAATTGATTATGTATATCCAAATTGTGTTAATCAGATTCATAAATTATACAGATTGATGCTTTAATTTTTTGACCAAGTGTATATGCAAGCGAAATACGTAAATCTCAAGTGATTGATCATAAACTAACTGCATTTTCATATCTAATCAATGAAATACAATAACAGAATAATCATATATGATATCAAAGCTCTAATCTGTAATTTGAAAATTAACAATTTATACCTAGTGGTGCCGTTATCAGGATTATGACTAATAACGATTGCATAATCACCAGAAGCCCTAGCAAACGAGCCACGATCACCAACATGATGTTCAACGTTACAAACAACAGCTCCTTCAGGAATAGATCTGAGCGGAAGCACATTTCCGACCATCAAATTAGCCTTCTTACCACAAAACACAAACTGACCGGTGTACATCCCCTCGGCGGCAATAAACAGCTCTTTCTGATGCTTGTACCGAAACGGATGCCGGAAAGTGACGCGAGCAAGTGGAGCACCACGGCCAGGATCGTGAATGATATCGGTGATGACGCCTTTGAGGTAACCATTGCGTTCGCCGAAGTCGAGGCTCCGGAATCTCGCCGGACCTTTGCGGTGGTGAGTATGGGACCGGAAAACGGATCCTGCTCCCTTACGCTGTGCTCTGATCACACGTCCCATTGATGAATGATGATCCTCCCTCACACAGTGGTTTGGAGAGGACGGCGGATAAAAGGAAATAGGGTTTCACGAGTATGCAGTAATGTGGGCTGTGATGGCTGGGCTGGGCTGGGCTGGGCTTTTATATAGAAAGTTCGGATCCAGTTGCAGGCTTGCAGCCTGTTATTTGTTGTAATTTGTAAAGTTTATGGCTCTATGCTAGCCTATAACGCATAGTCGCACACCCACACCCACTGTCCCACAAATGCAATGGTAGAGGACCAAAGGTGAACAAGCTGGTTTTTTGGAACCAGTTACGGTCAACAATGTCAAGAATCGGTTTCATTTTTTGACCGGTACCAGTTTCTCTAAGAGCATGGTGCCGGCTATACCACCGGTTCTGGTTCGGGCTCGGGTTATGGTTACGTGTTTTACCCACCTCTGTGCAATGGCCTAAAAGCGAAGAAACTAAATGAAATTAAACAAGGGCTAAAATAAAAAAAAGGAGAATTAGTCCAACAGAAAATCGGACTCATTTGGGGTTAACTTAAACCAAACGTAACCGAAAATCACTGTAATTGAAATTAGCCAAAACTCAACTAGACCGATTATTTATGGTTAACTACATACTGATTATTAATGGTTAACTACATCTATATAACTTACTAGGTTGGCAACCCGTGTATTACACGGGTTGATAAAAAAAATATAATAAATAATATTAATGAAAGTTTAGACAATATAATTTTTTAATATAAAATATGATCAATGTTTTTTATTTAAACATTTCGATTTAAATAATTGTTTTTAAAATTTAAAATTTTATCTTATTTGTTTTTTAATATATTTTAATGTTTTAAAATAAAGTAAATTAAAAAATGTATACAAAATATTTTTACCACTTAATATTATTATTTATGTGATGTATTTAATAGAAAAGAGAGGAGGAAAATCAATTTAAGGTGCTTTAAAAGCATGCCATGTGTCCTCAAAAACTTTTATTTATTAGGATAGATAGATAGATTAGTTGGTTATGATTCTAGTTAACTGCATTTCAATAACCAAATTTGAACCAAACATACGTTTAGGGGTGTTTTTTTCCGAATATGACTCGAAAAAATCGAAATTCGATTCGATTTCAATTCGAAAAACACCAAGTCAAAATTCGATTCAAATTTTCATATTCGAATTCGATTCATAGTATAATATCAAATTTCGAATCGAATTTCGAATTTCATATTTTTAATTTGATTCGATTCGAAATTCGAATTTAAATTATTTATATATTTTTATTTTATATACACAAGTAGTTACTATATTTAAAAAAATAGGCTTTTTAATTAGATGGTTTAATTATAAAAAACTGAAAGACTATTACACAAATGTCAATTTAATTATAAAATACCCATAATTTTAACACTTTAAAATATGCTAAACCGAAAAATTCACAACAAAAACGTAAATTATGAAGCTTAGAAAATTGATCATTTTGGTTGTTTATTTCTATTATTTTGATCACTTGTCACATTATGTTTTTTGTATGTTATCACTGGCGTCATGTATTGAATTTTTATCATTTTATTAGTTTAAATGATATCTCTAATATTAAAACTTAGATGTTGGTTATTTGATATTTGGATGTTTAAGATTTTGATTGTTTGATATTTTGAATATATAAAAGATAGCAAGTATAAACCAATTTTTAATTAAATTCAAATCAAACCAATTTGAATTCTAATCGAATTCGAATTGGAATTTTATAATTGATTTCGAATTCAAATGTCATTAAAAAATTCAAAATTCGAAATCATTCGATTCGAATTATTCAAAATTCGATTCGATGAACACCTTTACATACATTTCCATTTTCATGTATTTCTAGCATTTACAGACATGTGATCTTTATAGCTAAGCTTAGAACCTACATTATGTTTGGATAAAATGATGATGTTTAGAGAATAAAAACAACAAAGATATCAGTTTTTCGATTCTATCTTTAAAATTAAGTCATTTTAGCTTTATGGCATGGCTTATGGCTTAAAGTTAAATAAACTTACAATACAAATATTTGAAGGATAATGCTTTCTTAAATTAACTAATCATCCACCATCGAAACTAAAACTTAAACCGACATAGCCGGGTTTTAATTATTAGGAACCACTCGGCTTTTGGTTTTGGGTTTTTTGTCATTTCGGTTCGGTTTTCGGTATTGTTGGGTTTCTTTTTCACTTTTTTTTCTCTCTCTCACACCCTATATTGAAAATACAAACATGTTAACAATGGATAATTCATAAATTAATTGATCAAAAACCAAATATTCAAATTAAAACTAAATAATTATCATCATGTTTTTACATTTTTAAAAAGTTCAAAAGTAAATAATTAAATATGCAATAATTCCGATCTTCACCTTTTTAAATGGTAGAGTTCATATAATCCAAATATTTATCATCTCCAATGGTAGACTCTTTGTGTGTTTTTATCTCGTTAAATAAGTATAAAAACAGCAACATATATATATATATATTAATTTTTACATAAGATTACAAATCTGTATGGCTGTGTTTTTTTCGGTTTTATGAATATGTAAAATTAGCCGAAACCGAACCGAAAAACTCGGTTTTTTCGGTTATTCTTTGGTTTGGGTTTTTAGGTTCGGTTTTTTTGATCAATTCGGTTCTGGTTTGGCTTTTTCGATTATTCTTTGGTTTGGGTTTTTAGGTTCGGTTTTTTGATCAATTCGGTTCTGGTTTGGTTTTTTCGGTTTTTGCTCCCCCACTATCCCAATTTCCACATTCCATTTCAAACTTGGAGACACATTCTATTTCTAGTTTAATTCAATGAAATTGACACATATATAAGCGATTGATATATTGTCACATATCAATTCAGTCTAAGGTTTTTTATTTTTCTTTTTTTTATAATTTTAATAAAACCAAAAAAAACATACCAAGATACTAACCGACCGGTTTGTTGTTTAAAATAACATATCTGATGCATGAATCTTGAATATAATAATCATATAATTGCCACAGTATGATTATAATTAAAATAGTTGAGAAGTTGTTTGTTTCCAAGATAACAACAATCCGAAATAGAAGTCAATGGAAATGACAGCACACCCCAAAATAAGTGTCGAGATCAAGATTTGTGATGGTTCAACCAACAATCTGGTCTTCTTCATATCATCTCAACTCACCATTATTTCATACTTATTTAATATCACAACTAGCATTTGTTTATCATATAATTTGATGCATACATATTGACGTGAGATTTGTTATAAAAAGATTTTGTCTAAAAACTATAAAAGGAATTCAAAAATGTCATGTGACAACTCTCACGAATTTTGATTAAACTCATTTTGGATGCATTGAAATTGTCTCGTTTAAGCTTAAACCTAACCCTGAACCTTAAAGCTAAACGCTAAAGTTATAAATTAAAGCTCATTTTGAATGCGTTGAAACCGTCTTGTCGAAACCCTAACCCTAAAGTCCTAAACCATAGCAAGTGCGAAAGGTGCGATCGCACATGGCCCATTTTTTTAGAGGCCCAAATTTCTTAAAAAAATTGTATATATTATATATATTAATTTATTTTACAACATGCACATATAATTTATATTCCAATTTTTTAAATATATTTAACTCATTTACGAATTTTATAAAATCAAAAAGAAAAACTTTTTCATTAAACATTTGACCTAATAACTCATTACAATTTAAAATTTAGGTAAGAAAATATATTAACTCACTTCATATTTAGTTACAAACTAACTATCACGCACACACATAGAGCCTATTTTTAATATTTGCATATGACACCTAGTTTTTTCAGAGACGGCCCTGTTAATACACATATTTTGTGTGTATATGAAGTCACACATATTCATGAAAAAAATGTATATGCCCTTAATTTTGAAAATAATTGAAAGTGTTAATGTAAAAAAGGTTAAAGAGAGGATTTGAAATAATGTGCTACTATTTCATTTTTGTTATATGTTGTTATCATATTATATAGTGTTAATATTAAACATTATATTAAACTGTATAATACATAAACTTTAATATTAGAATAATGTAAATTGACATAATATTTATGAGTTTTAATATCAACATATTACAAATGATAAAATAACAGATAGTAAAATATATCAACATAATGTTAATTATAAGACTATAAATGATAGCAACACTTTGCATCCCACAACTTATTTTTTAGAAACGCTACTTTTTTAAAATAAAAAATATATCAATATTAAAGGAGAATAAAATTATTATTCTGGTGTAATTTTGTTAAAAATAATAAAGTACACAAAACTTAAATGAGTTTTAAAAATTAATGAATGAAATGCCCAACTGGTGATACATGTCGTTTTTCGTTGATTCCTATGCTTTTTTATGAAAACTATACTTTGTACAAGAAACATATTTTACATATCCTATTGTACACACACATGCATGTATATACATCCACCATGTATGTATGTGTGCAAATATACAAGTAAGATTAGGTTCAACTAAAAAGGCTAAGAAGGATTATTAGTCATTAGATCATGAGATTAGATGAACATTTAAAAATTTTAGATGTAAAAGTTGTTAGAGGATAATTTAGTCATAACCACTTTACTACCAAATTTTTTAAACGTTCATAACTTTTACATACGAAATTATTTTTTTTAAAAAAATATATCATTAAAACGAGAATTTTTTATCTTTAAAATGAGTATAATTTTGTTATAAAAAATGAAACTTTTTTTCAGCTCATTGTGTCTAGTTATCGCCATTGTGTCTTTTATAAATATTTGTGTATAATTTTTTTGTGTTTTTATTACAGGTAATTGTGTCTTTTTTTAAAAGTAATTGTTTCTTTTTTTAAAAATCATTGTGTTATTCAAACTCGCTATTACGTCATTCTTGCTTAATATTATGTATTATGCAACATTATTGTGTCTTAAATTGTTCATTAAAACACAACATGGATCATAAACACAAAAGTACAATGACATGTACAAATAACACAATAACATATACAAAAGACACAATGACTCGTACAAAGTTGTTATACTCATCATTGTGATTTTTTACAGATAATTGTGTCTTTTTTTAAATATCATTGTTTTATCCATACTCGTCATTGTGTTATCCTTACTTAACATTATGTATTCTACAACATCATTGTGTTTTAAATTGTTCAGGAAGATACCATATTGAAAAGAAACACAATGACATGTACAAAAGACATAATGACTTAACCAAAAGACACAATGACCTGTACAAAATTGTTCATACTTGTCTTTATGTTTTTATTATAGGTAATTGTGTCTTTTAAAGATCATTTTGTTATTCATATTCGTCATTGTATCATCATTACTTGACATAATGTATTATGCGCATCATTGTGTCTTAAAATGTTCATGAAAACACAACATTGAGCAAAAACAAAAAAGACACAATGACTTGTACAAAAGACACAATGACCTGCACAAAAGACACAATGAACTAAAAAAATAATTTTTTTCTATAGCAATACACTACTAATTTTAAAGATAAAAAATGATCTTTTTATGGTATATTTTTTTCAAAATATAATTTCGTATGTAAAAGTTATGAGCGTTTAAAGAAAATGGGGGAACCAATGAGACATTGCCTCAATGATACCCTAAGATTCTTTCAAATGGAAGGTCTTGGGTTCAAATCCCTTCTGCAGCGAAATAGGGGTCTGAGGGCGTTCATGGGGTTTTCCCAGTGGGGTTTCCTCCTGGGGTGGTTGTGGTGGCTTATGGGAGGTCCAGGTAACTAGACATTGGTGACATGGCCTGGAAACAGTGGGTTCACACGATTGAGACCTACGCCGTTCAAAAAAAAAAGAAGAAAATGGGGGAACTTGATAAAAAGTCAACAAAAGTATTTATTACTAAAATACCCTTCAACAACTTGATTTAATCATAGCCATTAATTAATGATCTAATGGCTCAAGATCCTTCGTAGGCATTTTAGGTTAAGAGACTTATTTAGGTTAACCTAACCATATATAAGTATTTATATACATAAAAACCCTACTATACGTACGTACATATGTATGTACATACATAAGTATAGAGGAGGGTTTAAAAAATACTTTTAACTTTTGAGAAACTTAGAAAACTAATATCAACCAATAATATAATTTATGAACTATTTATTAATTTAATTTATTTTCTACATATATTTATCTAATATTACACAATTTATTTTCCGTATTACATTAAGACAATTTCTTATGTTTTTATGGACATGATGTTACGTATATATAACACAATAAATACATGATTATATAGTAAAATGTATAATATTATATTGATACCTTTAAAAATAAAATTTATATAAATTATGTGATTAACAAAAAAATGTTATTTTTTCTATAACATATCATACCCCTTTTAAAGGTAAAAAACACTCGTTTTTTTGGTGTAATTTTTTTTAAAAAAAATATATCGTATATAAAAGTTATTATTGTTTAAGAAAATGAATGGACCATGATAAAAAGTCAACAAAAGTGTTCATAATTAAAATATTTTTCCACTAATTTTTTAATACAGCTTTAATCTCAATCATTAAATGATAGATATAATAACTTATGATCTTTCTCACACTTCCCACTAATCTAAGTCTTTTTAGGAGTTTTTTTTTCCAAAAAGGTGTTGGTGAAAATTTATTTACCAAAATGTGTGATGTGAAAAATATTTATTATACTTATTTCTTTATTCTTAACTAGTTTGTTATAATTTTTTTTGATTCAATCAAAATAGAAAAACTAAAGAGACTAAAGTGAGTTGATTAAAGAAAATAGGAAAATGATGATAATAAATTAGTTAAAAATAAAGAAATAAGTGAAAAACACTCATTTTGGTAAATATTTTTCAAATCGTCCATTTTGGTAAATAATTACTTCACCCTACGTGATACATTTGAAAAGTATTTTCCAGAATTCCATAAATCATAAAATTAGTAAGGTAGCATACAACGTCTTTATCATTTAATATTCTAAAGAATCAAATATAATAGTAAAATAATTGTAAGATAATGATATAAAAATGATAAACTAGCAAATGACTGCTAATAATGGGCCGAAGCCCGACAAGAAAAAACATGGCAGGTATATAATATATATGCTATGTGTTTAAGGCCCAGTTAAATTGAACACGAGTATGTGGCTTGCCACACGTGCCCCCGACCAGTCACATACAACATGACGCGGATATCCGCCGTCAACATGTTTCACGTGTGGGATAGTTTCCGTCAAATTCTCATGCCATATTTTGATAACACTTAACTGTACTACTAACGGAACATTAAATATTGCAGATAATTATACTATTCTCGGTTGTTTTTTATCATATGCCTTAACCAAGAGAAAATTTTGTTTCAAACGAGACTGAAACTAATGATTTTTTATAAAAAAAGTTAGGAGCCTACTGCTAGATTTATTAATATTTGCTATGTTGCTTTCTTAGTGATAACATGTTATTTATCTTAGTTTTTGCCACATAATTTATTTTTTCTTTTCGGTAGGGGTGTGCACGGTTCGGTTCGGTTTTTAGTTAAAACCGAAACCGACATAGTCGTTTTTTAATTATTACAAATCGTTCGGTTTTCGGTTTTCCGGTTTTCGGTTTTTTTGTCGGGTTCGGTTTGGTTTTCTGTTTTTTTTGTTTTTCTTTGGTTTTTTGTTCTCTCTTAAGCCCAACATTGAAAATGCAAACATGTTTAACAATTAACAATTAATAAATTAATTGATCAAATACTAACTAATTAAAATAAAACTAAATAATTATCATCATGTTCTTATATTTAAAAAAATCAAAAATAAATAACTAAATATGCAGTAATTCCGATCTTTACATTTTAAAATGGTAGATTTCATCTAATATAAATCTTTATCATCTCCAACTAGTAGACTTTTTGTGTGTTTTTTCCCTTTAAATAAGTATGAAAATAGCAACATACATACATATATATATATATTGATTTTTAAAAAAAGATTAAATATCGGTTCTGTTCGGTTTTTTCGGTTTTTATAATATGGAAAACCGAAACCGAACCACAAATTTCGGTTTCGGTTTTTTTCAGTTCGGTTTTTCCTGGTTATTCATTCGGTTCGGTTTTTTAGGTTCGGTTTTTTAGGTTAATCCGGTTCCGGTTCGGTTTTTTCAGTTTTTTGCTCACCCCTACTTTTCGGGTCAATTACACATGATTATGATTCATGCTTATGCAGTATGTCAGAAGGAGAGCAAACAAGTTTTGCAGCAAGAGAGGAATGGGAGTTAATAGTTCTCTCAGAAGAAGGAGATGAAGAAGTACCCATCTGTTGTATTTCTATAAATGTTTGATTATTTTTGGTATGCACGTGTATGCTATTGATTCATTAATGAGATACTTGGAGAAGAGATTGCATCTAAGATAGTAAGTGTCTGTTTTGGTAGCCTTTTAACGGTCATTAAAAGGTTACCTTTTAACGGTCATTAAAAGGTTACCTTTTAATGGTTCATAGCCTCTAAATGATTAAGATGTAAACTTAAGTTTGAATGGTTAAGAGACTACATCTTACAGTTACTTTTTAATCATTCTAAATGATTAAGATGTAAACTTAAGTTTGAATGGTTAAGAGACTACATCTTACAGTTACTTTTTAATCATTCAGAATTAAGGTTACATGCTAATCATTAAGAGATTATGAATCATTAAGAGGTAGCTGTTAATGACCATTAAGATGCTACTAAACATGCCCTAGCTTGGAGAAGAGAATGAATTGCATATAATCAAGAAATTTGGTGTAATTTGAAAAATCAAAGAGGAAAGTCAAAAGTCGGTTACATGAGTTAAAATAGTTATGGTAAACATAATCAAGTTAGATGGCAAATAAAAAGTATATTTTGTCTAAAAAGGCTAAAAAATATTTTTAAATTCTTTAAAATAAACCCAAACTAACTCTGATTGAACTCATTTCGATGGTATTGGAACCGTCTCATCAAACGTTACAATATTTGCCTTTTGGTTTTAGTTTTAATAACTAGTTTTAGAGTTGGATTTTAGGGCATTTTTTTTAGCTTTTATGTTTTATCTTTAGGTTTAGAGTTTGTTTTTATAATTTTGGTTTTATTATTAGGTTGTTTATGATTTCAGGTTTAGATTTTAGGGAATTACAAGCCGGTTTCAATGACGTAAAAATGAATTCAATCGAAGTTTGTTTGGGTCGGTTTTTGAGTTTTTAAAAATCTTTCTAAACTTTCTTAGGCAAAAAAAAAAACTTTTTATGGGAATATTTCCCTACGTCAGATATATAAACAATGATAGTTATCATTTGTTAGTAGTGATTAGTAGTTAATTATCGGCATTTCTTGCATATAAATACCCTCATTTGCATGTAATCATTTTTGTGTGTTATTAATATATATCGTGAAAATGAATGTGTAAATTATTTTGTTTTCTTTTCAATTTTCTGCCTGATCATGTGTAGAAATTGCATTCTATGCTCTCCCAAATATGTTTAATGATCCAATATACATCCAATTATTTGATCTTGGGCTATATCTGGATGTATACGTACATGAATATGGTGTGTAGAAATTGTTCTTTTCTATATATGGATGTGATCCCGATATGTGCATGCCATATACTAAACTACTAATTAAAGAGGCCATGGTTGTTTGATTAACGGGTTCACAAGATGGTCATATAAACACGTATGTGTTTGTTCACTACAACAAACAAATCATTTGAACTCATGTTTCCCCGAACACCACTACCGAACCTTGACCCCTAACCGATCAAATCGGAGCTCCATGAGTTTTCTCAATCAAAAGGACTCATCCCACTTGATTTGGACGAGATGGATAGCCGATTTGAGATGACCAATCTCGAAAAGAAATTACACAAGAAGATACCCTTATCACTACTATACAGCCCCTCATGTCCCAACCACTATTAGGCCATGTCCCCCATTACTACACGTAGACGTCATATAATCAACCAACACCATCACCTCCTTATCACTTCACAACAATTTCATATCATTTTTGTATTGTTTTTGCTCCTGTAAGTTAACAAATTTTTGTAACGACTCGGAAATAGTCTCCAACGTGTCTTTGTAATCGGTTGAAGACGAGGCTTGTGGTTGTTTTCCCTTATTTTTTCAACCGAGCGGACATTGAGGAGAGGGTGGGGGCATGTCCATCTAGACTTCCTTATCCAACTCATTTAAGATACGGAAACGTCGATCGTTGGAGTCAGATTGAGTGGTCGTGTATTTTCTGGACGATGACATATTCGTCCGTTTCAAAGTTTGTAACTTCAGGATGGGATGTAATTTTGTTGATTTTCTCATGACCTGCCACACCGCGATATAAGAAAATGACCCGTTTTCTCTAGCATAGGTCATCAACGCCTCGTTCATGACCGTTTCGTCATTCTGACAACTTTTTTCGGTTGTTGTGGTGTTAAATCCATATTCCGTTAAATTTCGCTACTCTACGTTGTAAGTCACGCCATTTTCCGGAAATCATATCGTTCGTCTGGTAGGAGTCACGATCCATTGCTGAAAAAAACTGGGCTATAATACATTTCCAAAATTCCGTACTCGTTTGGTTATTACCAATGAACGGATCTTCAGAAACATCAATGTAGGCACGAGCTAATGTCACCTCCTCAACTTCCGACCATCGAGTAATGGTCGGTTTTGTTGTTATTTCGGACACTTCTTTTTGCCTGTGCCTACGTCACTATGTAGCCGGTTGGGGATTAGCTTGTGTTTCCGGAACCACCTCAACGCCGGGTTCGGGTTGGGTTTCGGAAACGTTTCAAAAGCATGTGAATTTTGATCGAAAAAAGTTGTTGTGGGTACCAATTTGAAAACGTTAGAAATGGGTTCGGGTTGTTTGTACCGCCTTGAGGAGGATAACAATTTATAAACGGGTTGTTTGGATCTATAGCGTGTAGAAGTTTTTTGAAGATATGAGTTGAAAATTTTGAAGAGTTTTTGAGATATTATTTTGTGTCTTTGGTTGTGTGTTGAATAGGTTTATATAGGGTTTAATTTTTATTTTATTTCGTTGGAATCAGTGGTTATATAACTGTTGGAAAAAAAAATTTTCTTTCACACGACCATCACCCTGTGATAGCAATCACACCACGCCCTTTCACGCCTTGGTCACGGGCCGTGACACATGGTATTAGACACCTACACTCATTTTTTTTCCCACCCAAATCCTTGCCGTCCATACACCGTTGTTAGATCTACAAAAGAAACTTGGCTTTCTCTTTATTTCTGTTATACCAAACTGTAGTCAGCAGCAGATCTAAATTTTTTTTATGGCAGTTGGAGAATTTTTTTCTGAAAATTTTTTTGTTGTTGAATATTTTATTTTTTTAATCAATTCGAATGAAGTCGGCCGGGACGGATCACCCATAAAATGATAAAACCAAATTAAATCACAAATTCATAATAAAGGTATATCAACTTATCATCTCATTAATTAGGATGATATGATAAATTGGTTTTCTTTCAGCATGATTAGAAGGAATACTATTTAAATCAACAAATTCAATATTTATAGAGAGTGAAAGTCCAAGTTTTCTTATGAAATGTTGTCTATGTTATCTAAGTATACAACTCATACACAGTTCATTTAAGTTTCTTATCATGGTAATAAGTTTCAACTTTTTAAATTATACAATAATCACTCAATCTATAACTTACGGTTGCTATGATGTGGATGACAATGGTGTATATAGTAAGTTATTGTTTCAGTCTATTTTTAAGAAGGAAACTAAACATGAATTCTAATCGTCAAATTCAATCACTCAAAATACAAATTGGGTTTAGCGCTACATTTGGTAGACATAGAACCTACAATGTCTCACTCTCAGAGGTGCTCCTTGAGAGCCCGGGCGGCAATCTTTCTTGTGTGCTCGGAAAGAGATTCTAGTAAATAGCCTAGCGCTTCACGCCTCATATTTTCGAAACTTGGAGCTTCAGAGCTAGCGACTTGAGATTTTTAAAACCAAGATCTTGATATCTATATTGTCTGGTCTTTGTATGGTTTTATATAATTTGCTATTCCTGCAAATCATTTTCATCTAAATTCGTAGGGCTTTTTGTATGGTTGTTTGATCCGAACATTGTAGACATGCATGTTTGTTAATTCCCTTTAAAATAATTAAAGTTTACATCTTTGCACGACACACTATGTACCTTAGAATGGGATTGCTGTTGAGGGTTGATGATAGATCGATACGATAAATTTAAAGCTTCACTGCTATTATCACACCCAGGCCGGCTTAAGCTTTTCGAGGGCGCAAAGCGAATACAAAAAAATGAGACCTTTTTCAGATATATTTTTTGTATATGCTGAAAAATTGCGGTTCACAAATTCTCAAAAACAAAAAAATAGTTAATTTATCTCTATCTGTATAAATTTACTCATAATTACAGTTAAAATATGATAATCATAAATTATATAAAAATATGATAAATAGTACAATACTTTGTGATGATATTTTATAATTTTGTTTCTCTTTGTTAATCAACTTGATTACCTTATTTACCATTAGAAAGTTTCTCAAAATCTTTCACCTGTACCTTTAAAAAAATTATTCCAATATCAAGTAAAGATAAAACAAAAATATAGAAGAAGTAATTAATTACAAAGAAAAACTTTCTCTTTTAAAAACCGATATAGTTCATATAGTTTGCTAGTATTTCACTCTTGGTCTCTAGGTTTCATAAATTACTCATACGGTCTAAAGATGTTAACATTTGTAAAACATATAGTCTTTACGTGAGAATAATTTGGTCAGATATGTGAGAGTAATTTGATGGCCTAAGGACTATATATGTTACAAATTTCTAAAGTTTGGGTTCATATGGGTAATTTATGAAACCTAAGGATCAAGAGTGAAATACTAGCAAAACAAAGGGACCATATATGTAATTTACTCTTAAATAAATGAGTAAGCTCTCTAATTTCTTAAATTCAAAACAAAAAATAAATAACATATATATACGATAATCAAACGTTGGGGCCCAAAAGGAGTCCTAGACGTTTGCCTATAATATTCTTAACTAAAGCTGGACTTGATCACACCCACGGCTTACTTACCCAAGTTTAAGCATTTTGAATCAAATGAATATAATAAGTAGCATTTGAATAAAGCCAAAAAGAGGAGTTCCACTTATGAAAAAAAAAAATTAGGCATTGATTTGTGGCTAAACTCATTGGCAGCATTAGAATTTATTCTCCATTATAACTATGAAGTGGTGAAGTATAAATCTGGGACAACACAAGTTACAACCATGATATGCCAAATGGGGCACGTTTTTGTAACCTTTTACATCTACTTTTTTTTTTTTAACGTCGGTACTCTCATGTGTTCCCTCCCTTTTAGAGACGATTGTCTTAGGTTGGACTCCTCCAACTGTTGTGAGAACACATACCTCTGATGCGCAGGAACCCTATGGCATGAGTAAACCTTTGCCCTCCATCGGAATCGAACCTGAGATAAACCTCAAGCTGACCCTTCACCTGGTCTCCTTTAAACTTGTCTTTAGATGGATTCGAACTCCCGACCTCCATAATTGAAGGTAAGAGCCATAACCAATGAGTTGGGTTTTCAGGACACTTTTTACCAATGTTTTAAAAACCAGTTTGATCGACTCATCCGGCCGCCACTCACTCATCCGGTACGAAAACCTCCGATATTATGCGAGTTCCTTCGATCGACTGTGCCGGCGGTTTATCAGGTTATACCGGTAAAACCGGTATTTTCGGTTTTAAAAAAACACAAGATTTCGGCCCAGGTAAAAAAATAAAAATATCTCTGTTCGATTATGATGACCTGTCGTTGGGGTCATGCAAAAACCTAATTAACCTAGGTAGCTAGGGTAAGTTAGGTATCGTATCCACGAGGAACATGTGATCAGTGTTATATAATTTCGTTTAACTAATCAAATGCATTTAAGAAAATAAACTTGAAATGTCAGATTTTGTTTTTATGTAAAACAAACTTAAGTAAACTTAAACGTAAATTAAAGAATTGTAACATTGTATGAAAAATGTGATCTCTTCAGGTTCAAGTTAGGGGTGTTCAAAAAAATCCGAATCCGAAATATCTGAAAAAATCGGATATCCGGAAGTTCGGATATCCGGAAGTTCAGATTCGGATACCTGTTTTGAAAATTTTCGGATAGTTCGGATATCCGATATCCGAAATAGTTTTTTCTTTCAGATATTCGGATACTTTTTTCGGATAATTTTTCGGATATCCGAATATTTTTCGGATATTTCGGATATTTTTCGGATATCCGAATAATTTTCGGATATTTTTCGGATATCCGAAATATATATTTTTTAAATTTTTTATTTTTTTTTCTGATTTCGAATATCCGAATCCGAAATTTTCGGATATCCGAAAATGAACACCCCTAGTTCAAGTTAGTAAAATAACTAGGTATATCTTGATTTATTAATTGGAAATCACATAGACATAATTCATGCTTAGATTATTAAACAATTATGATTTGGAACCAAGTTAATGACTTTCTTGACAACCGATAACTAGACCGATGTTGTTGACTCAGATAAGTACTTGTTTCACAAAATGTAGGATTTCTATAATACTTTAAAATTAAATCAATAACATTAAACTTGACAATAGATGAAAGCAAGCAATGAGATTCAATTCAAAATTGTAAAATAAGCCAGAAACCGTTTATCGTCTCACAATCAAGCAATATTAAACTTGTAAATCTATGAAAACAAATTCAATATCAATGCTTAACAAATCAAAACAAAACCTAGTTATCAAACTGTAACGCCCGTCTCTCGGGACACGTCACTTTGTCGATTTACTCATCAGCACAGTGATAAAATAGATATAATTCAATCACAGCGGAAATAAAACATATTATACATGAGTAAACCCGATTACACATCTATGTCACACAACCATTTTTATTTATTTATTCTTTTTATTTTTACAATATCTACATCTATGTCAGTCTTCTCAAAACCTGCAGCCAGCATCCATCCATGGTCACTTATGCCAATTGTTTCTTGCCTCGACTAGCTGAGGCTTCACCATCTCTACCTGATGTGCATGTTAAAATTTGTCAGCTGGTGAGTTCAAAGTTTAATAAACATCTTTAATTTCAATCAATATATTTCAAAAGCATTTCACAAAAGCATACATCGATATACATGTATCATATTATATCAACAACATTTATTTAAAAATATGTTCACCCGAAGGCACTCTGTTTTACCCGAAGGTAACTTCTATACCCGAAGGTAACTTCTATACCCGAAGGTAACTTCTTTACCCGAAGGTAACTTCTTTACCCGAAGGTAACTCTGTTCACCCGAAGGTGCTACTAAAATCTTTAATCACCTAAAGGTGCTTTCAAAATTTCTTTTAAAAAACTTTATAATCAGCACCGTAGAGCAAGAACTCTTTTTTTTAACGTCTTTATCTCAACCTATATACCGGCATTATCCTGTTATATCAAAGGAGCATAAGACTACACACCTTTTGTATACCAGGACCATGTCTTTATTAGTATATGAGATTTATACCTCTTGAAAACTTTTCCTGTAAACGTATTTTCAAAACAATAATACGGGTTGCCTCTTTTATATTTTAAAAGAATACGTATATAAAATTCGGCATTATCCCGGCTTAACATTGGTATAAACGGGAAACATCCCGGCATCACTGTAACGTCATATATATCAAAACATTATCAATACAACATTCACATCAGCCCAAAATATTTAAAATAGTAAAACAGGGCTCATAGAACTCACCTGATCTATGCTTCTATCGTACAATTTTAGCTCCTCAATTCTTATCTTACGTAACCGCCAATTTCCTAATAACATCAGTACCCTAATGGGATTACTTAACGTATCTTTATATTTTCAGGTATTGACTCGAGTCTTTAATTGGACAGCATAACGGCTTATGCTTTTCGGTTTTCTTAAAAATACTTGGGCAGAATTTCGGCTTGTAAAACTTTATTTTAGAGTTTTAAATTGGACAGAACCTCGTCTTATAAATATATATTTTTATAAAATATTTGGGCAGCATCTCGGCATACTCCGTGTTTTACAAAAATATTGAAAATAGCCTCTACGCATAATATTAGTGAGGTTTTAAACAAACAATATCTCGACCATACTAATTAAATAATTATTTTAAAATAAGAGTATAATAGGTGGTTACCTCAAAGTAGCTCGTACCAATGCTCGCTTATCAATCTTTGAACGAAATTCTAGTAACTACCGTACCCGCTCAAGTGTTTTAGGAGAGTATTTTGACAGAGTTTTGTTACTTAAGAAAAATGAAAATTTGATCATCGACATTCATCTATTTATAGACGAAATTTCCTTCGAAACGAAGAAAGGAATAATTATATCTGTCGCATGTTTAATTGATTATTTTATTATTTTTTATTATTTTATTATTATATAAATTTTGAAACCCGAAATTTTGCACGTTTATTATTGGGTTGCTAAATTTTATTTTATTTTATTTTTCGGTTGTTACAAATCTACCCTCCTTAAATGGGTTTCGTCCCCGAAACCTATTACATCGTAAACAATTGAGGGTAGCATCTTCTCATCTCTTCTTCGGTTTCCCAGGTTGCCTCTGATCCCTTTCTATGCTTCCATTGTACCTTAACCATCTTGACAGTTTTATTACGGAGTCTTTTTTCATCGCGATCGAGTATCGCGACTGGTTCTTCCACGTAATTAAGCTTGTCATCAACCTCGATCTCATCAAAAAACACATGAGAGGTTTCATCCGCAAGACATTTCCGTAGATGAGACACATGAAATGTCGGGTGTATACTACTAAGCTCGTCTGGCAGCTCCAATCGGTATGCAACTTTACCGATCCTAGCTAAAATCTTAAACGGTCCTATATACCTCGGACTTAGCTTTCCACGCTTTCTAAATCGAATTAGACCTTTCCATGGGGATACTTTTAATAACACACGATCCCCTACGTTGAATTCAATTGGTCTTCTCCTCTTGTCTGCGTATGACTTTTGACGATCTTGGGCAGCTTTTAGTCGTGCTTTGACTTGAGCGAGCTTATTGGCCATTAATTCTACATCTGTTTTGCTCCCCATGTCTTTCTGCCCAACTTCACCCCAACATAGTGGTGTTCGACATCGTCTCCCGTATAACATTTCATATGGTGGCATTCCTATGCTAGCTTGGTAGCTGTTATTATATGAGAATTCGACTAGCGGTAAATGATCGTCCCAATTACCACCAAAGTCGATAACACATGCACGTAACATATCTTCTAATGTTTGTATCGTTCTTTCAGTTTGCCCATCCGTTTGCGGATGATATGCCGTGCTTAAACATAATCTCGTCCCCATCTGTTCATGAAATTTCTTCCAGAATCTAGAAGTAAATCTGGTATCTCGATCCGACACAATCGACAGTGGTACTCCATGACGTGCAACAATTTCTTTTACGAACAATTCTGATAACTTTTCTGACGAATATGTCTCGCGTATTGGTAAAAAGTGAGCACTCTTCGTCAGTCGGTCTACAATCACCAATATGGAATCATGTTGTTTAGCTGTACGCGGTAGCTTTGTGATGAAATCCATGGTGATGTGTTCCCATTTCCATTTAGGAACTTCCAAAGGCTGTAAATAACCGTGAGGCTTTTGATGCTCAGCTTTCACTTGTAAACAAGTCAAGCATCGGTTAACGTATTGTAATATGTTAAATTTCATTCCTAGTCACCAATAATTCTTGTGTAGATCTTGAAACATTTTGGTAGTACCAGGATGAACAGAATATCTTGTCTTGTGTGCTTCGTCGAGAATTCTTGATCTGATATTCCCATATTGTGTACCCACATTCTACCATAACGAGTTTTGATTCTGAACTCGTTTTCATCAAGCTTCGTTATTAGACCAAAAATTCTTTCACTCATCACGTTTTCTTCTTTCAATGCTTCTTGTTGTGCATCTTTGAGTTGATTCAGAAAATCTGATGTTATAACAAGCGCACAAGATTTCACTCGAATAGGAGAACAATCGCCTTTGCGACTTAGCGCATCTGCCACCACATTGGCCTTTCCTGGATGGTAAAGAATTTCACAATCATACTCCTTAATCAACTCGAGCCATCTACGCTGTCTCATATTCAAGTCTTTTTGTTCGAAGAAATACTTTAGACTTTTATGATCAGTGTAGATAGTGCATTTGGCACCATACAAATAGTGTCTCCATATCTTTAGTGCAAACACGACTGCTGCCAATTTCAAGTCGTGTGTTGGGTAATTCTTTTCATGGGTTTTCAGTTGTCGTGAAGCATAAGCAATAACTTTTCCCCGTTGCATCAGAACACAACCCAAACCTTGATATGAGGCATCAGAATAAATTACCATGTCTTCTGTTCCATCAGGTAATGATAGAACTGGGGCATGTGTTAATCGTCTCTTCAGTTCTTCAAATGCAGCTTGTTGTTCAGGACCCCATTCAAATTTTACTTCTTTCTTGGTTAACTTGGTCATGGCAGAAGCAATCTTGGAGAAATCTTGAATGAAACTCGGTAGTAACCGGCCAAACCCAGAAAGCTACGAACTTCAGTTGGTGTCTTTGGCGGATTCCATTTTGTCACCGACTCGATCTTACTTGGATCAACCAGGATTCCATTAGCATTGATTACATGACCTAGAAATTGTACTTCTCTTAGCCAAAAGGCACATTTTGAGAATTTGGCATACAACTTCTCTCTTCTCAACGTTTCCAAAACTTCTTTTAGATGATAGGCGTGGTCTTGTTCATTCTTAGAGTATATCAAAATATCATCAATGAACACAATCACCGACCTATCAAGCATTGGTCGACATACCCTGTTCATGAGATCCATGAATGCAGCTGGAGAATTAGTCAAACCAAACGACATTACCAAAAACTCATAATGTCCATATCGTGTTCGAAATGCAGTCTTTGATATGTCTTCTTCCCTTACCTTCAACTGATGATAGCCCGAACATAGGTCGATTTTAGAGAACCAATTCGCTCCTTGTAACTGGTCAAACAAGTCATCGATTCTAGGAAGAGGATATTTGTTCTTTATTGTGAGTTTATTTAACTCCCTGTAGTCTATGCACATTCGCATACTTCCGTCTTTCTTCTTTACAAATAATACTGGCGCTCCCCAAGGCAAAACACTTGGCCGCACAAAACCTTTGTCTAATAGGTCTTGCAACTGCGACATTAACTCCTTCATCTCTGAGGGTGCAAGTCGATAAGGTGCCTTCGCAACTGGTTTAGCTCCTGGTAAAAGATCAATTCGAAACTCTACTTCTCGTTCTGGAGGCATACCCGGTAATTCGTCAGGAAACACATCGGGGAATTGGGATACCACCGGAATATCTTTTAGTTCTTTCGTCTTCGCCTTATTATCGACCACATATGCGAGGTAAGCTTTGCAACCTTGATTCATAAACTTTTGAGCCTTCAGCATTGAAACGATATTTACAGAAGAGTTCGTACGATCTCCAAAGATAATAATCCGATCTCCATCAGGCGCTTCGAGTTGAATCATCTTCTTTTTACATAATATTTCAGCTTCGTGTTTTGTTAACCAATCCATGCCCAGCACGACATCAAACCCGTCCAAAGTTATTGGGTAAAGGTTAATGGGTATTTTATGACCATCAAGGTCAATAGAACAACCCTCAACAATGGTAGAAATAACTACCTTCTTCCCTAGTGTCGTTTCAATCTCTAGTAGGGTATCTATCTTATTGGGGATCTTATTGAGCAGTATACAAAAGTTAACAGATATGAAACTCCTACTGGCACCAGAATCAAATAATACAGTAGCGGGCATGTTATTGATAAGAAACGTACCCGACACAACATCTGGGGTTTCCTTAGCTGCACCAACGGTCATTGTAAAAACTCTCCCCTTTGGTTTTGGAACCATATTCGTTTTCTTATTTGGGCATTCTGTTGCCCGATGACCTTGTTTCCCACAATCGAAACATTTCATAGTTGGGCATTTGTTGGCATAATGTCCCTCCTTGCCGCACCTGAAACAAACATTCATCCCCATTTTACAGTTCCCACTATGCATCCGGTTACATATCTTACAAACTGTTGGACTACTGCTAGATATCTTTCTTTTTGGATTGAAACTGTCTTTCTTAGAAACTTGAGAGTAATCTCCCCACTTCCTCTTAATTGTCATAGGCCTCCCTCCTAACCCGTACACTTCTTCAAATAATTATGCAGTAAGCTCTACTGCCGACTGATAGGTTTCTGGTGCAGAACCTTTAACTAATCTCCTTACCTTCGACGGAAACCCTTGAATATAACGTTTGATTCGGGATTCCTCTGGTGTTACCAAGTGAGGTACAAGTCTGGACATCTCATTAAACTTAGTCGTGTATTCTTGATGAGTCATAGTACCGACCTCCAGATTCATGAAATCCTTCTCCATCTTATCTATAACAAACTTTGGACAAAATTTTGCTAACACTAAACGCTTGAAACTTTCACATGCTAATGCTTCTACCGTAGGCTCCCCCATCGCTTGCTGAATTGTGTCCCACCAAAACAAAGCTTCAGATACAAAGGAATGAGCTGCAAACTTGACTTTCTGGCTATCATTGCACTCACTAATTTTAATTACCGACTCCATCTCCCGAAGCCACTGGTGTGCTGTCACTGCATCTTTCTTTCCATCAAATGAAGGAGGGTTACAACTCTTGAATATCTTGTAGTCGCACCCTTTCTTTTTATCTTCTTGTCTAACCGTAGTGAGTGGTATGACAATTTGAGTAGCTCCATATCCCGTATTGTTATCAGCGCCAGAGTGATTACCATTACTATCCTTCTCTTGTCGACGTATTTCTGCAGCAATTTCTGGTATTGCCGCTTTAAGCATTCTTACAAAGTTTGCTTCCATTTGATCTGATTGATCATTGGCTCCATCATTCTCATGAGAATTTTCACTCGTTTCAATATGTACTTCATCTTCCAAATTTGGGTTTAACCGAGTACTTTCTCTTCTAATTAGGGGTCTATCGGTATCACGATCGATATTTTCATCTAGAGCATGTTCTCTATTGGCCATCCTATAATTAAGGTATAGGATAAATCAATATTTGTATGATAAGTAGTAATCCCAGAGTTCAAATGTATAATAAATAATCAATTACAGAACCTAGGATGTAATTACTTATTTACTATGACATCATCTTCCAGTTTACATTCTATCATATTTATATTAAATATCCAACCTTAACCCTTAACTTACAGCACCTTTACAAATAACGAATCAAACTTTAGCATTATTTGCAAATGTCAGACCTCAATTGCAGTAGCTAATTGCAATTGATCTTTAGCATTTACGCATGTGTAAAAGTTTCATTCGTTAGATGCTTGATGTATCCCCTGTGGCTGGCATGCGGCTGCTTTGACTGGCATTCCTATATTCTCCAAGAGTCCTAGTTTAAGTTTAGTTACCGCTTGAGTACCTAAATCTCTTAAACCAGTGCTCTGATACCAACTTGTAACGCCCGTCTCCCGAGACACATCACTTTGTCGGATTTACTCATAAGCACAGTGATAAAATAAATATAATTCAATCGCAGCGGAAATAAAACATATTATACATGAGTATACCCGATTACACATCTATGTCACACAACCATTTTTATTTATTTATTCTTTTTATTTTTACAATATCTACATCTATGCCAGTCTTCTCAAAACCTGCAGCCAGCATCCATCCATGGTCACTTATGCCAATTGGTTCTTGCCTCGACTAACTGAGGCTTCACCATCTCTACCTGATGTGCATGTTAAAATTTGTCAGCTTAAGCTGGTGAGTTCTAAGTTTAATAAACATCTTTAATTTCAATCAATATATTTCAAAAGCATTTCACAAAAGCATACATCGATATACATGTATCATATTATATCAACAACATTTATTTAAAAATCTGTTCACCCGAAGGCACTCTGTTTTACCCGAAGGTAACTTCTATACCCGAAGGTAACTTCTTTACCCGAAGGTAACTCTGTTTTACCCGAAGGTAACTTCTTTACCCGAAGGTAACTTCTTTACCCGAAGGTAACTTCTTTACCCGAAGGTAACTTCTTTACCCAAAGGTAACTCTGTTCACCCGAAGGTGCTACTAAAATCTTTAATCACCCAAAGGTGCTTTCAAAATTTCTTTTAAAAAACTTTATAATCAGCACCGTAGTGCAAGAACTCTTTTTTTTAACGTCTTTATCTCAACCTATATACCGGCATTATCCTGTTATATTGAAGGAGCATAAGACTACACACCTTCGGCATACCAGGACCATGTCTTTATTAGTATATGAGATTTATACCTCTTGAAAACTTTTTCTGTAAACGTATTTTCAAAACAATAATACGGGTTGCCTCTTTTATATTTTAAAAGAATACGTATATAAAATTCGGCATTATCCCGGCTTAACATTGGTATAAACGGGAAACATCCCGGCATCACTGTAACGTCATATATATCAAAACATTATCAATACAACATTCACATCAGCCCAAAATATTTAAAATAGTTTTAACAACTTTCGAATATGTCGTTGAAATCTACTAATTATTCTCTACATTTATACCCAAGTTTCGTTGAAAACGGAGCATGGTCAAAAATAATATATTTTAATATTCACGAGCTTATATCTTGTTCATACTTTATCGTATAACGGTCCGGCTTATATTAATGTGATCGTAATTACTTCAGGATTGTTCATAAAAATTTCGAACCCAAACGGTCACAGAAATTCTGCACGTTATTAATAGGCTTTATAACGTGTCCATACATTATCAGATATTTTTATCGTTTATATCCTTTTGATCATAATTACTTTACGAACGTTTATATAAATTTTGAACATAAACGGTTCCCGAAATTTTGCACGTTTATTATTGGGTTGCTAAATTTTATTTATTTTTTATTTTTTATTTTTTTTTCGGTTGTTACACAAACCTAACCATTCACCCGGAGATGCCACGAACGGATTAGCCGGACATTCCAAAGGTTGAATCTTCACAATCGTTGAACATTTGCATGATTTGATATTTGTTTCTACGAATCGGAATGATCTTGGATTGATTTGGAGGAGTTGGAATGCCCAAAAGCACTCTTTTCTTGCCTAGAAATTCGTCCAAAAAGGGTAATTTTCGACATGGAATGATAATGGCTGAAAATAGGCAAAATAGGGTTAAAAACCCGTTTTTCCGTGCTTGGGCGTAGCTTACGCCCACCTTGGGCACAACCTACGCCGGGCCCATCTAAACGGTGAAGAATTTATGCCAACGCTGAATTTTTGGGCGTAGCCTACGCGCCAGTCTGACTTCACCAACAGCTTCGCCTCGTCAAGAAACTCAATTTCCATATATTATGGGCCTCGTAACTCATCTCCTAGCCCAAGATATACCTTTTCAAAGTTTCTGGCTTCTACTTCGCATATTTGCATCTTCGGATGTGCTCATTCTTGCTTCCCGTTGTCTAGTTTCATTCTAGAATCATCATCTTGCTTTGTTTAACATACAAACACACAAGAACTCACTGTAGCTTTTATTCAAATGAATAATCATGTAAAACACATAAGAACATCCATTTAAACATTTGAATTACCAACCCAAACCCCCCGTTATCACATCCCCACACTTCACCTTTGCTTGTCCTCAAGCAAACTTTCTGAATATTACTCACCTTTTCTACAATACACTCTTGCAATCTCTACCAAGTTATAGATTAAGGTCCTTAAAACACACTCATTCCATAGACTGACACAATCGAGATTGACATGCTGACAAACATAAGTTACAATTTTAACCCAAAACTAGATTTGCCTAACCAAAAATACATGCTTTAAAACTCTTACACATGTTGCACAGCCCTCACAATGAAGCACTCCTCTCGGTTTATGAATACTAGCAAAGAATGTGCTAGGCACTCTATCACTCACAACCAGGTATTGATTCCTGTGAACACAAGCTTGTATGTCAATCACACCTCTACCACCAAGTTAAATGATGCACTAATCAAAGGTTTTTTCGGCCTTTTGGCTTTGGCTATGGGAAGGGTATAGACTATTTAGTGGGTAATAGGATGAAGAATCTAACTAAAACACTTAAACCAATGACATTTGTATTACTACAATACATTGTCTTTATTCCACTATGACTTCTATTTTTCTTCTTTTTTTTTTCTCTGTTTTTTTTAAAGTTGGATTCTCATCACACTTTTCACAAGATTTACTTTCATGTTCGGCTATAGGGTTGAACAACATGAACTTTTTGTACTAAAATGGGCTCAAGAGTGGCTAACTAGGGGGATTGGACATGTTTATAAATGGTTAACAAGGGAAGATTGGTGTAATCCTAATGCCTTCTCATTTTAGTGCACTTATTCACTTAAGGTTTCAGCATGTATCAAAACACACAAGTTCTATCACAATCTCAACTACCGGACACCCTTAACAAATGAAATTCATCTCACAAATATTACACTCTAGGCTCAAAATCTCCCACATATATGGAGGAATAAGGTTACCGACATGCAACATATGCAATTACCTCAAAACATAATATCCTTAATTAGGCAATTCTTTTAATTTTTCCAAAAATCATTTGTTAGCAACACTCTCATGAAACTTAAAGGGACAACCATGACTAAGAACCTCTATCTATGCCTTGGTAGGTATTCATCAGTGTATTGAAAATTAAGTTGTCATGTCCAATCAAGTTTACTAAAAAACATCTTTTTTGAATTTTTTTTTGGGAAATTTATGAAGTTTTCCTTTTCCCTCATCCCCACACTTGAGATACATTGTCCTCAATGTATGGTGATGTGTAATTCACTCATTTGTTTTACAATCTTAATCTCTAATTACCCTCGTAAACATCCCCGTATTGATAACTAATTAACTTGCTACCAAAATATGCACAGTTACCCCCAAGGTTGCCTCCCGAAAGGCTTCCCCACAATTGGGTGTTGCTATGACGACAAAGAAACTGAAACAAATAAAAGAAAGAAAAAAACAAAGCAACAAAAAAATATTAATAATAAAAAAATCCGGGTTGCCTTCCAATCAGCGCTAAGTTTTAGGGTCCTCAGTTGGACCGTACCTGATATATCTTTCACGGATGTCGAAGTGAACATTTGTCTACCGAGTTGCCAACATATGCTCGGTAAGTAACATGTTGGATCCACATCCACTTCCTTATAATCATCATGCCCTTAAAATGCTTGCGGGACCACTTCTGAATGATTTGCCCAACATCTTGTAATCTCAATTTTCTCTTCTTTGTTCTTGAACCGTCATCCCCAACTTTGTCACTTTGAATAATATGTAATGGGGGATGATTAAAACCACTTAGGAGAGTCTCAGTCATCGGTTCATCATGTGCTATGCCATTTACCTGATCAACACATTTAACTTCATGCTTTGGAAGATCCATAACCACTTTTTCTATCACTTCACCGTCAACCATATCAACTGAGCACAGTTCATCCGCAATGGAAGGAGTTGGTGTGGTATTATTCTCCACAACCTCTTTCCCTCCTTCTGAAAATTTCATCCTTACGTCAATTCTCATTGAAAGCACTTCACACTTGTAATTTAAGCATTCGACCCTTTGTTGATCTGTAAGGTGGTCTGATGATAACAATTCATTTATCTTGGATAGAAACACGTCCAATCGATCAATTTGTTTCTCTTTCTCATATTGATAAGTAATATGAACTGGCTTGACAATTAGGCTAGCAGCATTTTTTTGACAATTGGGATAACTGTCATACTCCTCCTAATAACCTGAGTAAGGTGGCATCTCGGATCCATACCTATTGCAATCCCACTCTCGCCTATAATTGTCAACACCCAACTGATAAAATTCTTGGTAAGTTGATGAAGCTGGAACGGTGTCTTGATAGGATACATCATCATAGTAAAGAGACGCCAGATATAATCGTCTCCTCATATCCTCCCCCCTTTGCCAAAACTCAGGGCAATCATCTTTCTGGTGACATGGACTCCCGCAGCACATTCATGAGTATTGCACAAAATCCATAGTGAATCTGCGCACACACACAAAAATACACACGTAAACCTGAACAAACTAAATAAATAAAAAATAAGAATAACTGAAAACACAGATGAAAATAAAAATCTTGTTGTTTTTTTTAGGATTTAAAGGAAAACAGTAAAGATAAAATCAAACTAGATGATATAACACTAAGCGCGCTAGTTCCTCGGCAACGGCGCCATTTTGATGACTTGTCGTTAGGGTCATGCAAAAACCTAATTAACCTAGGTAGCTAGGGTAAATAGGTATCGTATCCATGAGGAACATGTGATCAGTGTTATATAATTTCGTTTAACTAATCAAATGCATTTAAGAAAATAAACGTGAAATGTCGGATTTTGGTTTTTATGTAAAACAAACTTAAGTAAACTTAAACGTAAATTAAAGAATTGTAACAATGTATGAAAAATGTGATCTCTCCAGGTTTCAAGTTAGTAAAATAACTAGGTATATCTTGATTTATTAATTGGAAATCACATAGACATGATTCATGCTTAGATTATTAAACAATTATAATTTGGAACCAAGTCAATGACTTTGTTGACAACCGATAACTAGACCGATGTTGTTGACACAGATAACTACTTGTTTCACAAAATGTAGAATTTCTAGAATACTTTAAAATTAAATCAATAATATTAAACTTGACAATAGATGAAAGCAAGCAATGAGATTGAATTCAAAATTGTAAAATAAACCAGAAATCGTATATCGTCTCACAATCAAGCAATATTGAACTTGTAAATCTATGAAAACCAATTCAATACCAATGTTTAACAAATCAAAACAAAACCTAATTATCAAACCTAACCATTCACCCGGAGATGGCCACGAACGGATTAGTCGGACATTCCAAAGGTTAAATCTTCACAATCGTTGAACATTTGCATGATTTAATCTTTGTTTCTACGAATCGTAATAATCTTGGATTGATTTGAATGAGTTGGAATGCCCAAAAACGCTCTTTTCTTGCCCAGAAATTCGTCCAAAAAGTGTAATTTTCGACCTAGAATGATAATGGTTGAAAAATAGGCAAAATAGGGTTAAAAACCCGTTTTTCCGTGTTTGGGCGTAGCCTACGCCTACCTTGGGCGTAGTCTATGCCGGGCCCATCTGAACGGTGAAGAATTGATCCAACGCTGAATTTTTGGGCGTAGTCTACGGTGACTTGGGCGTAGCCTACGCCCAGTCTGACTTCACCAACAGCTTCGTCTCGTTGAGAAACTCATTTTTCATATATTTTGGGCCCCGTAAATCATCTCCTAGCCCAAGATATGCCTATTCAAAGTTTCTGGCTTCTACTTCGCATATTCGCATCTTCGGATGTGCTCGTTCTTGCTTCCCGTTGTCTAGTTTCCTTCTAGAATCATCATCTTGCTTCGTTCAACCTACAAACACACAAGAACTCACAGTAGCTTCTATTCGAATGAATAATCATGTCAAAACAAATAAGAACATCCATTTAAACATTTGAATTACCAACCCAAACCCCCGTTATCAGATTAAAAGTTCAAAAATTTTGTAGGAAACGAAAGTAATTATTCTCTTGTTGATGAAGATTGTGGTGATAGTGAATTTTTGTTTTTAAGCGATCGTAAACTTGACGCGTTTAACACGCCAATGTCATAATTCTATTATACACTTTTATTTAAAAAATTATTAGAATTTGAGTACTTTTTATATTGTTTTGGATGAATTTGAATACTTTTTGAATTGTTTTTGAATGAATTTGAATACTTTTTAGAAACTATTATGAGTATAAGTTGTATTTGTATGGAATTCCATGGTTAACTAGTGTGTCCAGTTGAACCATCCGGCACAACCGGGTTCAACCGGTAGAACCGTCTATGAGCCAAATCCGATACACCTAAAATACATGATTTTAAAAATTTCTTTTTACATTTACTACTAATAAGCATAAATATGATTGCTTGAACAAAGGTGCGACGCGTTATCGATCGTGAAAGCATCTCCTTCTTTATTCAATAATTCCTAAGATACAGGATTTGAGTCTCTAAAAATGAGGTTCGTTCGGTGAAAAGTAAAAGTAAAAGTAAATAAATAAATAAATATAAAAAATAAAAAATAAAATAAAAATATATTGGTCCGGGACTGATCGAAGATTTCATATATACATTAATTAATTATTTTATCCGTTTTAAATTTCATTTATTTCCTATTATTATATTTTTTTTAAGAAACAAATCTATTCTACTCCTCCTACATTATTACAAAGTAAACTATCTCTTGCCCATAATTGAATTCATGTCTTTTAAATTTAAGAGTTTCTATCAAGTAAATTTATTTCTCATTGGCTTCAATTTATATATCCAAAACATATAACATTATCTGACTCTAGAAATGTATATATATACACTAATATTAACATATATTGAAATGAAAAATTACATAAACTAAAAAATTACATAAACAATAGATAAATTTTAAAAATTATTTAAATAAATCTCATCATTAAATATTAATTAGAATAAATCTATAAGGTCGATGTACCTTCACTGATTTATTGTTTCTTAAAATATGTGAGGGTTAACAACTGACGGGTTTGCAAGAGATGAAGTAACATTCGTAGGTTTGTGTAAATCCGCTAGAGATGGTTTTGAGGCGGAGTGCGTGTTTTGTTTGTTTGACGTATTTTATTTTTGCAAGGTTAAGAATTGCATCTTAAATATGGATATTTATAGTTCGATAAGTAGAATTTAACATTATATAATTTTTTGAGTAAAAAAATATTTTTTTAGTATTTATATAAAAGTGTCGTTGAAATACTAAAAAAATATTATTTATTTTTATATTTAAAATTAATAACTTTTGTTTTAAATATTATAATTAATTTTAATAACATACAATTAATCATAAACCATATTTATTTGATAACAAATTAGGTTATACTAGTTATAAATAAGAGTGATTGATTGAGTTTAGTTGAATTGCGTAGGAATATAAAAGAAGATAAATTATTTTTTTAATTAAAAATTAGGTCATGAATTAGAATCTATATCTATACTCCATAAAAAAAAAATAGATATTTTATCACATGTTTCATCCTTACAACACCATTGTCATTTGTTACTTTCTTGCATCATAAGTTACACTTGTCAATTCCTTATTATTTCACTTAATTATCTCTTCTGTTAAATAATTATCTTCTCTCTCATTAAATAATTTTTTCTTTTATTAAATAATTATAATGTTAGTAACTAATTTTTTTTAAAAGAATACAAAATTTTCTAAAACCAAAATTTTTAAAGTTAGAAATATTTTTATTTTCAAAGGAACAAAATTTATGTAAAAAAAAAGTTATCTTAAAAAGTAATTTTTTTAAAAATAAAGTATACTCTAAAAAGAAATTTTTAAACAATGAGATTTTTATAAATAAATGACATTTTTTAATTTATTTATAAATTAAAGTAGTAAAAATGATAGTGATAATTACACTTTTACTCCATTATATTTAACGCTATTTTTAAATTAGGTCATTTAAATTTAGTAATTATAAATATTATATCTTATATTATTGATTTATAAAAGTTAATTTTTAATTTAATATTAACTGAAGGTTTTGACGTCAATTATTTTAAAAATATCAATTGTTAAAATTAAAAGGTCATATATCATTTGTATATGATTAAAGTTTTTAATTATTATTTTATCACTTAAAATATCTATTAATACGTAAATTAATCATTTTATATCATAATATTATTTTATAATAGCTAAATTTTTATTGATGACTATTTAATATTTTATATTAAATTCGTGTAATACAGGGGTAATAACCTAGTGGTCTAATATCAAAGGTCTCATTCACTAGAATATACCCATAATATCAAGGGTCTGATCTACAAGAATATGCACCAATAGAATAAGCAACTCCCCACAAGCTGAATTTGGCTACAATAAGGCCACTGGTCACATCATCCCCTTTGATCGGGGTCGTTTAGGGCTGTTGACACCGTCCACAGATTTAATCCTCCAAACACAAACCTCATCATCCACTGCTTTAATTTACTTTTTTTTAATGTCATTTCTTTTGTAATGTTATTTCAATTTAATTTAGTGGACTTGGTGGTGTCTACCCATGTTTTTTTTGACATTATCTTCAATGTAATGGAACTTAAACTTACACTCGAATGAGTGACAGAGAGAGATATCACACATAGTTTGCATTTTGTGAAACGAAATCAAGTATAAAATCAATGATGATTCTGCTACTATCATTGTCATTGGCAATGAAAGTAAAACCTAAGATTATGATTTGTCAAACTAATATTATAAACCAAAGGGGTTTTGTCTTACTGGTACTTTATGATCGACTTTTCAAATAAGAGGTAATGAGTTCAAATCATTTCCAAGATATATTGGGGCTAGGGGTCAGGAGATTTTCTCAAATGGTTCCTCCTAGGGTGGAGTAACCTGGGTACATGTGTTTCCATATGATTCGAGTCTTGTTCGGTAATATCCTGTGTTCAGGTGCTACTGTTTTAAAAACAATAAAAATAAATAAAACAAGAAAAACAAAAAAAAAAACTAATATTATAAATTATTATTTAACAAATTATCATAGTTTGGATTAAAAAATAAAATATTTTGCATGTAAAATCTCATATAATAAATCATCATAGGCCCTCCTGTTTTTTCGTGTAGTAGTGTAAATTTTCCGATACGTAGTGTAAAATTTTTTAAAAACCTTTATTTCGCCCCCCTGAAAAACAAAAAAAATAGTTCCCCTCTGGGATTATGGTCAAGCTTCGCCACTGTAAATCATGTTCATTGTGCGCAAAATTTAGGAAATACGTTGGTGTTGTTAGTTGTGTCCGATATGATTTTTAACATTAAGAAAAGTTTCTAGCCGTTTACTTTTGTCCAAAACCACACTCTAATTTTTTTTTCTTTTTTTTTTTTCGATAAACAAACTAATTTTTACCATTAATAAAGTTAGTTTTTGACGTTACAAATCTTTCAACGATTTAACAAGATAATATGGTAATGTATAGAATGAGCTTGATGCCTTCCTAAAACAAAACTTTGTTTATACTTAATTCTATAACTTTTATTATTATTATATATATATATATATATATATTTGCTTATTTAACTGTGTATTACATAGAGTTGTGTAATAAATAAAAGTGTAAAACAATCACGAAAAAAAATAAATATATAAATAACGTAAAATTATTAATTGAAAAAAAAACAGAAAATATATTTTATAAATGTCATAACACTTATTTAAACAATATATATACAATTGGGATTTGAAAATTTTGAGTTCTCAAAATTATTAATTGAAAGTGGTAAGTTTGAAATGATTAAATTTTTAATATTTAATGAAAAGGAATATAAGTTTTTTTTTTAGTTTGTAACTTTGACTTGATCATACTAAAAAGTTAATTTTTAAATTTGTCAACTATGTCATGTGAATAACCTAAAAAGACGACACGTGTCGAATATGATGTGAATATGATAGAAAGACGTTATGTGTAATATTGTTATTCTTTTATTATATATACTAGATTATTGACCTGTGTATTACACAGAAATGTATAAAATAAATATTACAAAACAATCCCTGGTAGTAACATAGTTATAAAAATAATATAAAAGTTCCAATACTTTTAAAATAAGAAAATAAAAATATATTTTATAAAAATCTAAACAGTTTTCTAAACAATACAAATAAGAATAAGGATCAAAATTTAATTGAAAATGGAAAGATTGAAATAATTACATTTTCATTAATAATAAAAAAATGAATATTAATTGTTTTTCTTCAAATTTGGAAATGTGACTTTATTGTAATAAATGAAATTAATTTTAAATGTGTTAAAAACGCCACATGGATAGCCTATAACCACGACACGTGGCAAATGTGATGTGGATATGCTAATATAACGCCACGTGGCATATTGTTATTCATTTATTATATAGTATAGATATATATAAATTAAATAAAAACAAAATATTAGTTAAAAAATAATTTTTTTATATTTTAAGAAAAACACTTGTATCTTATGTTGAATTTTGTTTTGTTTTTGTATTTGATTTTTTTTAACTGTATTATATTTATTTTTGTATTTTATTGAATTTTATGTTTTGTACTTTATTTAAAAATGCAGCATAAAAACTCAATGCATACAAATAATACAAATCTAATGATATATATATATATATATATATATATATATATATATATATATATAGGAGTAGGTTCAGATACAAATAGAAATTTTTGTAAAAATGGTAGGAACCAATAATATGTTGACATGTTGCATTTTTATTATTTAATAGAAAAGGGTAATATAGGCAATTGTATTTATATGATTTTTAAATCTTGCATTAAAATAGGGAAGTTGTTAATCAGTTTGCTAATTGAACATATTCCAAAATTAAAATTATTATTTCACGTATAATCTTAAAACCATTGAATTCGTAATCATCAAAACAGAAAATAAATGGATGATTTCACATAAATAGGAAATACATACTAGCACATAATATTTCATTTGATTTTACATTCAGCCAACTGCACATCATAACACGATAACAACACATATCAACACAAAAATAACACAATGGTTTTAATAGATTTTAACATCTAATGATAACATAATAGATGTTACAACCTGTTAATAGCACATTATATAATGTGATAACAGCAAAATCATAATTAATGTACTTATAAACTGGTAACAATACGAAGTACCACAATGGTTTACACAAAGCCGAATATTAGCACATAACAATACATAAGAGCACATGATATTCCCCATAACGGTTACATTCAGCCAATAGCATAATGTATAATTCGGTAACAACACATTGTAACACATGATTTTGGAGTAATCCAATCTGATTAAGAAGGTTGACTTGCAATTGAAAATTAATTTGAGTAACCGAATCCCATTTATTTCGAATCATCCGTATTATTAGCAAGTTAAAAAAACTTAAATCCCTAATTTACCCTTTTATTAATTGTCAACACATATTAAATAAATACTTTTGCCATTTTCAATTTCTAACCCTTGATTATAGCACATCCACAGCCCAGATCATTTCTCACGCTTTTCACTAAACTAGTATATATATATATATATATATATGTGTGTGTGTGTGTGTGTAGGGCAAGGTATAAAAAATAACACTCATCTTTTGCTACAACTACATAACTCATTTCAACTAATCATAAACTTACACATAAGCATTTCATTAAAATATTAAAAAGGGCATCATAGTCATTTTACCTTTATAAGTTTCCCCTCCCCCCCCCTCTTTTTTAAACATTAATAACTTTTTTATAATATATTATTTTTTTAAAAAAAATGCACCATTATATTCGTCTCATTTTTCTCTTTAATTCCGTTATAGTCTCAACTAATTTTTTTTACTTTTTTTAGATGCCCTATATTTACATCATTGTAATGAGCTTAAATATAACAAATTTATTTGAAATTTTTTTAAAAATGATAAATTACAGTGATGTAATTTACATTGACGTAAAATTCGGTTTCGGTTTTTTTCGGTGAATTTGGTTTAAATTACAGTGATGTAATTTACATTGACAACAAATTAGTTTAAATTTTTTTCGAACAATGATAAATTACATCACTATAATTATCATTGTTAGAGAAAAAAATCAAAATAATGTGTTATATTACATCACTGTAATTTATCATTGTAATTATCATTGTAATTATCATTGTTAGAGAAAAAAGTAAAATAATGTGTTATTTTACATCACTGTAATTTATCATTGTTAGAAAAAATTCAAAATAATGTGTTATATTTATGCTCGTTACATCGATGTAAATTATGGACAATGAGAAAAAAAAATTAAAAAAAGTAGCCAACATTATAACGGGAAATAAAGAAAAATTTAAATCACTGTAAATAATGTGTTACGTCACCGTTAATTATGTCATTGTAAATTACTTCATTTTATGTTACATTACTTCATTTTTTTTACATTACTGTAATTTATCATTGTTAGAAAAAAATTTCTAATTAATTTGCTATCTTTAAGTTCGTTACAATGATGTAAATACATGACATAAAAAACAAAAAAAAACTAGTCGAGACTATAACGAAATTAAAGAGAAAAATGAGACAGGTATAATGGTGCAATTTTTAAAAAAAAATAATATAGTATAAAAAAGTTATGAATGGTTAAAAAAAAGGGGGTAAACTTTATTTAAATAACAAATGTCTTAAATGTCCTTTATATTAAAAAAAAGGAAAAAAAAGGAATCTGACACGTGGCACGATCCTATACACTTATCTTTTAAAAGTAACCATTAGATGATGGTTAATGGGTTGTAACAAAAGATAAGAGTTATTAAAAATTCCATCCCCTATATATGTATATATTATATTTTTAGAAAAAAACTTGTTTTTTTTATCAAATTTAACCTACTTATTTTTATAGGCGGATGAGTGGATTGATGTTGAAAGACTTCAAATATAACATTCCACCAATTCACATTTGAATAAAACAATTTCGTAAAAGTGTTTTGTAATTCTTATAGGCTCTTTATTACTTGTAAAATTTAAAGGATATACTATTTTTTTTTTTTAAAATATATATTTTATAAGTAATCACTTAATTAATAAAAATATTAAAGTGATCTTTTTTGCTCCCCATATGTTTCCTTTAGTTCTTCATATTGAGTTCAGTTTTTATAGTTAATTTATCGTGAAATATTTGAGCATCGCAAGTCATTGTACGTATGTGACATACGAAAATTAAAATTTTGGCTACTATTATTATGTGATAATCGTTTTTACAACCATAAAAAGAGAACAGTTTATATATTCTCCTATAAAGTTTTAAAATGCGTATTTCTTTAAATCATGTTTAAAAAATAGTATACATTATACATTGAAACTTATACTTGTAAAAAATATATAAATTTTCAAATTTATAAGAAAATATACGTAACTCTCTCATAAAAAAAGTTTTATAATATCTAACATATTAGTTCACATTCATACATGTGCTAGGAACAAGATCTCTGATAAGCCTCTTTAGTTTTTTTTTTCTTTTTCTTTCTCTTTATATATATAACAAAAATGTTTTGGATGCCACATATTGATAATACGGATAATATGTTTACATTTTTTCTTCTTTAACTATAAATTTATTTTAATGTCACTTTCAAGTTACCCTCAAATTAATAAACATTTTTTTAAACTTAAACATATTGTAAGACACAAGACTTCTAAGCTAAGCTAGTTTCACATTGTGAAATAACATGTTAACTGATGACGTAGGTGAATATCACAAGATATGGAAAGATAGCTGAACGGCAATATCGCACGGGCAACCAGACATAATGGCAAAACAGCTTGACAACGGAGCTGTCACAATCGGAGTCAACTCACCAGATACTAATAAAGGTAAAGGTGAGAAGACATTTACAGGAGTCACACCTTTTATCCAATAAATAGAGAATGGCTTCAAGGCATCAGAGCAACAGAAAGTGACATAAGTCAACTTGTTGTATAGAAATAGAAAGAAAGAGGGTACACGAGGGAGACGCCCAGAAAGCAGGGGGCTTGACCCCTAGAAAAGAAAGCCATCTATTCCCATATAGTCCAGAACCCCATGTACCCAAGTAGTATAAATAGAACCCTTGGGGAGCTCATTCATTTTCACTCTCATACACACACTATTACTCCTTAACTTCATTCTCCGATCAAAGACTTACTCTCACGGCGGAGTCCAATCGTAGGAGGCCCCCTCCTGCGATAAGACTAACGGTTTCTGTTGTCACAGAATCGCAAGGATAAGTAGCAGAAGCCAAGATCGGAGGGAGTCCCAGGACTCATTACTTCAACATTAACCAAACATATATATATATCCTTATCTTCATGTTAATGTCATAAATAATACACATTATTAATAACGTGACTAATTAACTACCTAAAAACTTTATTATTTCATGCATCTATTGTCAAACTTTGTATTATAATATTATATGATAAAAAATAAAATATGTGTAGGAGCATAATAAATATCTAACATGTAAATGAGTGGTATAAAATGAATACTTAAATTTGCATACAAATATTTACAATATCACATTATTATAAGAGTAAATTACCGAGATGGTCTGTGTGGTTTGCTAGTATTTCAATCTTGGTCACTAGGTTTCATAAATATATACATATGGTCCCAAACATTAGATATTTGTAACACATATAATCTTTATGTGAAGGTTTTGGTCAATTATGTAAGAGATATTTGGTGACATATGGATTATATGTGTTACAAATGTCTAAAGTTTGAGACCATATATATATGAGTTATTTATGAAATATAGGGACCAGAAGTGAAATATTAGCAAAGCATATGCAACATATCAGTAATTTACTCGTAATATAATAATAAATTTTTAAAAAGAAAAAATCAGATTGATAGTATAACCAATATTTTGACTTGTATTAAATTATTTTTATTATATATAAAAACTTTAGGGGTGATTGAATGTCAAGTGGGGTGCTACTAATATTCAGTTTTCAAATGATTGAATGGTGCACTTGAATTTTACGTAGGAGCATGCCGTTTCCCATCAACTTCTTTTAACAAAAAGGAGATGTTCGAACGAGACATATGACATTTATTAGTGCTTTCGATTTTTATATGTACTCAATATCAAATCAACAAAAAAAAAAAGATTAAATTAACTGTTCATCTATAATCATGTATTAATAATAACAATCATACGCACTATATATCATTCATAGCATAAATATTTGTATGATTCGATCACAAATACGAAATGTAAAGTAAACTAGCATTATCTATATTTCAAAGAAAAAAATACTGATTTTAAATAGATAATCCTCAGCTAAATGACATTAAACAAAAGCGTTTAATAAGTCGTTGATACAAATAATGTTGTCATTAGTGAATCTAACAGAAAACGCGACGTGTTAGAAATAAACCGACCGAGTAAAATCATTTAGGACTAGGTAACAAATTAATTCACACAAGTGATCAGAAACTTGTAATAGTTATTTTTTAATTAATTAGGAAAATCGAAATTATTATTATTGATAGGCATATTGATTATTGAATGGGGACCATTCTCATAATTATATTTTATGCTTGTCTCTTTGATAAAGATGATAACTGTAGCTTGAGATCAGGTTACCATAAGCTTAAAAAAAACAATTTCATTTAAAATTGGGCTATGTAATAATAAATAAGTTTGATTAGGTTGGCAAGCTTAAACAATTATATCTGCTGGTTGTGTGAATATAATATTATAATATAATAGAATATTTAATTAAAGTATTCAATACTATATTATTAACCGGTATACGTAAGACATAATTATAAAATAGAATTTTATACCGAAAAAATCATACAGAAAAACTATGCAATATATAGGTTTTGTGTGCGACAAGATTAGATTTTATTATTTTTCTTATAAAAGATGTTATATATGTATAAATTAAAATAAAGCAAATCAAACGCATCTATATCCACTTAAAATAAATTCATATTATTTTTTTTCCTCGAAATAATTTTTTTTATACAAATAAACAGATTACACAGGTATATAAATCTCATCATTACTCTTATTTAATTCTGCTTCAATATTAATCCAATTATCAAAGACCTTATCTTTATCTTGGAAAATGTTGTGTTGTTTTGATTTTGCTTATTTGAAGAAATGACTTAGGGGTTGTTTGTTTACCTCTTAATGGAACCATTCAGCACTTAACCATTCAGCGTGTTTGGTTTAAATTAAATTACCTCTTAATGATTCAGTTCAGCACTTAACCATTTAACACCAATACCATGCTGAACCATTCAGAGGTGCAACCAAACATGACCTCTTAACCTTTCAGACCCTCTTAATCATTCAGATCTCTTAACCATTCAGCACTTAATGATTCAGACCAACCAAACAGCCTCTTAATGTAAAATTTACTTTATGTTGTAACTTTGGCTCTAGCTCCCTGCTTGAGTATTTTAATAAAATTGTTTGTTGGCGGTTAAAAGAAAAATTAATCCAATTATCACATTTTAATTACAACAATGAGTAGTTAGTTACCTTAGGATAACCCTATAATTGCTTTAAGTAGCCATTTGACAAAATGAAATGCAGCATATTCTTTTGTAAATTATCAGGACTGTTTGCACGATTTTGAGTAGTATGTATGAGTACTAAAATATATCTCGATATTTTTATAAAAAATTATAAATCGATGATAACTGTGATAAAAATAAGTTAATAGCCAAAACAAAATAATGCTATTATAGCAAAATGAAAAAAAAATGTTTAGTTAAATGTTTAGTTCAATATCCATAAAGGCCGACACTGAAAATTACATTATTTTAAAACTAAGGATAACTATAAAGTATTTCCACAAACTGTGAGGTGGAAGCAAGAGTTGACTTATACGCTCTAATTGCTCTTGTAATGCTTTGATTTGCTTTTGTGATTGTAACTTGTAAGTATATATAGTTGACTTTTAAGAGTAGATTAACGCATCTATCCTTTTTTATTTTTACACCTACTAACTAGTACATATTGGACATAGTATAGCTAGGTTAATGCAAGGTGATTACGAACTTCGATAACGACATCTTAAATGCTTCGTATAGTTCAATAGACAATAGTTACATATATTATGTCTGATAATCTTAAATTCTATTATATAATCATGATATATAATATTATTATACGACACATATAATGTTTTTTTAATTTGTCCTGACTTTTTAACGACAATAGTTTTTCAACGTATGTACATCCTTATAAATTAAAAATAGGGGTCGTTTATTTAGACACCCCAAATCCATAAATCAACTCATCACCTAACTATATGTGTCATATAGGTCTGTATGGTTCATACAAAGGATGTTAAACAACCCATACAAACTTATGCGCCTCACATCGCCCTCTTGAATTCACCTCGTAGTTTGATCTCTACCTGCTTATATTTATACATACATAATATATATAGTTATACGACTTGTAAAACCCAGTACGACCCGTTTATAGTTGTATAGGCCACACATACAATCAATGTAAGAGTCGTATTGAGTGTGTTGTAAGGCCCATACAACTTTATACGGTTATTAGGGGTGCATTAAATGTGACACGACTCTTAAAATATGGAGTAAATTTATATGATAATTTTTTAAACAGAATATTTTTTGCAACAATTTTTATTAATTGCAATTTTAAATTCTTCTTTTAAAACTTGTAATTAATAATCTAGTTTCAAGTTTTATAAGAAATCCAACATATAATTCTATAACGGGCTATTTTGGATAAGATCAAATATTTTTAACACTTATACATTTTTTAATTTAAAGTATTTATTCAAACAAGTGAATTTTTTAACTTCTTTTAAAGTAAATACTTGATATTTTAAAGTAAAATTTTTGTTATTTCATTCAAATTAAGTCTGATTAAATTTAATTAACAAATCCCCGAAATCAATCTTAGCAAATGTGTTAGCGTATTTGGGTACATCCGAACTAGTAATCATGTATATATCTTCATACTTCAACAATTGTCATTAATACTTTTATATTTTTCATTTTATTAAACACTAGATTTTCATATAATTAATGAAACTAGCATGAATATCGGTTGTAAAAGTTACACTAAAAAAACTGTTTGCCTTGAACAAGATAGAAGCATATGCAAACGTTCGATAATCTCTCTAATTTGAGGTCAGAACCCATATCTAAGAGACGATCAACTTCATCTATAGCTAAATACTTTGTTTTATATAGTAAAATTAATCTTTTTAATAATTCTAGTTAAAAATATTATCTTGTTATTAAATCTAATTTATCGTATGATATACAAATAACCAAAGAAATCACCCAAATGTAATATATATATATATATATATATATATATCAACGATTATGATTATTAACAATTTTAAATAAGAATTCTAAAGCTTTTAACAATTTTAAATTAAAAATATTATCTTGTTAAATACTTGGTTTTCATATGATTTCTAATACCAATTTAAATCTCAGTTGAGAAAGTTGCAATGAGAAACATTGTTTTTCTTAAAGCATCAAGAAATATATTCAAATGTTTGACAACCAAAGCAATCACACTTTAAATAATACAAACACATGTTACAAATGTAAACAAATAAAATATAATACAAAATATAAATATATAACATACTTTTATACGTACATACAAAACATAATACAAAAAGTGCAAATCTAGTACAAATATATAACGGCCTGCCTCGATTGCTCAGTCTCACACTCGATCTACCACAGTATCAGATCCTCTGTTGAATTATTTTGATGATACTGAAGCTGAATGTCCTAAACAAGCTCTTGAGTTGTCTAAACAAGTTGTTGGGTGGTCTCAATAATCATCATATATCAACATCCATCATCTGTATAATCATGCATGTTTAACAAATTAATTTTTTTTTTGAACAGCTAAACAAGTCCTTGGACCCAACAACCCACGCGCTGTGACTACAGACCGCTACCAACCCCCGGAAACATTTAAAGCCGGGCGTTGGCGAGTGCCGAATCGAGAAACCGCCACACCATCTAGGAGGAAACTCATACTGAGAAAACCTCCTAGCTCATCCAGAACATTTTTTGCTCCAGGCGAGACTCGAACCCAAGACCTCCCATTGCTGGTGGTCAAGGAGTACCACTAGGCTATAAGCCCAATGATGTTTAACAAATTAATTGATTGGTTTTTCCTATGAATATCTAACATTGTGTTATAACTTATACTATACACTTTTCAATTGAACAAATTAAAGTAATCTTTTTTTTTTTTTCCTTGTACCATGGCTTATTTTATTATACCATGCTATACGATGCCTGTACATTATCTCTCAATCAATTGCAACTTCATTTCGGTATCTAGTTCAAATCGCACTCACTAAAAGCATTAGATAATCTCATTGTAGGTTAAACGCGGATTAAATTGTTAGTGTTAACATAGATATAAGAAATGACATGATGGTGCATATTTACTGAGCAGCGTAAGGTTTTTCATATTTACTGAGACAAGATCAAATGGTTTACTTAATTGTTAGGTTCCTCATGAAAGTAAGCTCTTTACTAACTCTTAATTCAACTTATTACAATAGTATTTTATCTAGTATTAATACGGGCTCGTATTACTTATTCAAACAACAAAACTTAGTAACATTAAATATGAAAATCGTAGGTTGAAAATGAGATCATTGATTCCCAAATAGCTTTTGTACATGATACACTACACCCGACTTAATTAGTCAAAAGTACCTTAAAAATGACAACATAACGTAACATTTTGAGTTGTTAATTAAATGATCCAAACAAACATCTTAACTTCCTAACTCGATCGCTAAACCCAGAACTAGTTAACCCCGGTCCACTGCTTGTGACCCGGAAACCATTTTGGGCACTTCTGGCTAAAATAGCTCGATACCACCTTCGAGTCCAACAGTTCCACAATCGGTTTGTACTTCACACATCTTGGAGTCTTGTACTGGTTTATTGAAGCCCCTTCACTTATTGCATAATCCATCAACTTATCAAACGTCCCATTCTCAACAATCTTGATCTCCAACGCTCCGATCGACTTATCCGAAGCCCGGCCCTGTCTGTAAACGCTGTTCAACGACTCTTCAATAGCAAGACAACAATCTTCAAACACTGAAGCGGGGATTCGGGTTGACCCATGTTCACTAACCTCCCAATAGATCACATAGTGACCAGGGATAGTGGTTGTGTCTGCATAGCTTGTGTACTCGGTCAAAGTGGCATTAAACGACGCCAAATGGTTAACCGCGTTCTCAATTGCTTTGTGTAGCTCAACTTCGTCGGTTTTGTCCGAATCGATACTCAGGGCTACGTTCTTTCGACAGATGAAACTGAATTGTGGAGCTTTGTTTTTGAATCCAACAACTTTAAGAACATCACCAACTCTATACCTATAAAGACCTACAACAAAAGAATCGCTATAATTTAGCATCACAAATAGTTAAAAGTTCACATAAAAAGAATAACTTGGGTTAAACCTGTTAGAGCCAGGTTTTTCTTTATATTTATATATACTTTTATGTATAAAACAATATACACGAGTATATATACATAAAAGAAACCTGACCCTAACGGGCTTAATCCTAAATTACAAATTGAAACAAACCAGCATAGGTTGTGACAACGAGCTCGTATTCTTGACCAAGTTTAACATCCGCAAGATCGACCAACTGTTGGTTTTCTTTCTCAACGGCTAAGTTTCGATGAACCGGGATGAACTCGAAGTAAGCCATGGTGGGTATGAGTGTGTACGCAACCTCACTAGGTTTACAAAGTGGGTTCAAATTGACACCAAAATAACACTCGGAAGATGCATACATTGTGCACACAAGTGGGAGCCCATTACTATAATGATCAAGAGTTGATATATATTGAGCCATTGATCCGGTGACTATAACATCAACATACTTTGTGTTTGGCCATAATCTCGTAATGATCCCTTGCCACGTTTTCCTCGAGCACTCGAGCTCGATAAAATCCGCAAGATTCGGGTCGGGTTTCAATATTTTCATAACCGATTCTCTTACGGACGGGTCCTTAATTATATCCGAATTCAAAGTACCCGTACGGATGTCATGGCTCAAAAGATGCCAATGATTTTTTAGAAACTGAATAGCCCGAATGAACCCGGAAGCAAAAACCGCCCCGACCCGTAAAACTTCTTTGTTAAGACACAGTCCACAAAGCATCTGGGAATACATGCTTTGATACGAATCCGGGCAGAGAATGGTTTCATTGGGGCTGGTGTAATTGGTATACGGGTCGTAGGGTCTTTCTTTAAAATAAGAGCTTTTGTAAAAACTGGTCAAAACGGGTCGGGCCACAAGCCCACCCGGAGTTTTAGCTTCTGATTTAATGAAAAGAAAGTACATCCCTTTGCCTTGATCTAAACCGGGTACAAACTGGTCCATCACCGGCATTAAAAGACTATATAACAAAGACCTTCTTCCAAGCTCATCATCAATGGTGGGCATCAATTTTCTTTCCCCTCCAGAAGTCCCAGAACTGCAAATTAACCAAAATCCATTACAATATATATATGTAATGTTAAAATAATAACTCACTCTTAAAGGATTAACCCGAAATAACCTATCAATATGAAGTCAAATCTTAAATTTTTTTTACATCATCACAAAAATTCATCATCTTTTGAGACGTAACGTCGTTCCAAGATTTGACTTCTTTTATGGGTTAATACACACGAATTCATTCTAATAAGGACTAACATATTCTAAAGAACTAAAGAAAAGTTATATTTATAGCCACAAATTTTAAAGGGTATAAAAGTTTTTGTATATATTTATACCCTTCAAACTTGTGAGTAAAATATGTTATTTTAGTTCTTTTGAACATCCCCTGTATATATAGAAATTATTTTTATTAAAAACCAACAAATTGTAAAGAATTAAAAGAAACATATTTATAGCCACATAATTTAAAGGGTATAAAGATAATTTTTTGAAGCTGGGAAAATTACTATTTCACCCTTTAAACATATGGCTAGAAATAATTTTTAGTTATCAAATTGCAATAATTTTCATTTAAACATCCCTCTGTGTGTGTCTCTATGTGTGTGTATATATAGATCAATATTAAAGGGTTTAATTAATTACTGGTCGTTTTCAGTTTAATTTTGAAACCCAGTAATGAACATCGATCCATGTGACATGAAGCTTTTATATGAAACAAATTGGTACCTTGTTAAGAATTCAGAAATGGGGTGGGAGGAAAGAATGGCGGATTTATCGCCATTGGCGATACGATTGATATCAGTATGCAGATCTTCGTAGGTGACGACCGGAATAAGTTTTTTAAAAGTTTCACGGTCGGTGTGGCCGGAAAGACCATGGCGGTGGAGGTATTCGACGGTGGCATTTTGGGTCAGGATTTCAGTCAAGATTTGTTGTTGGACTTCATCGGGGCGAGAGGTGACATCCTCGATAAACTGAAGAGATGTTTTGTTTTTCTCGGTGAGATTGTAGTCGGCGGTGGGAGCTTCCGGCATGGTGGTTGACGGTGGTTGTGTAGAGAGAGAGAGGGGTTTTAGAGAGAGAGAGAGATATATATGGTGGTTGTGGGGAGGGAACAAGATTGAAGGTGGTGTTTATATAAGAAGAGGTGTCGTGTATAATCCATTTAAAGTGCAAGATTACTGTGCATTAAAGGAAGTGGCATGAATGTAAATACGAAACTTATTTTCATAATTCACCGAAAATAGGATTTTAATATTAATATTAATATTATATTATTATGGGTCTTAAGTGAGGAAATACATAACAAAATAGTAGACTATATAAGAACCAAATGTATTATAGTGTAGTGGTATATTAATGGTGTGATTATGATTAGAGTTAAATGATATTGGTTTTAAATCCTAAAAGGAGATTTTCTCAAATATTGAGTTTTCTTCAAAACTAATGACGTGGTAATGAATATGAGTGATAGTGCTGGTGATATAATGATTATTCAGTGATCGATTATTATCCAAAAATTAACCGTTTAAAAAGTAGACCATATAAGAGGTCGTTATTTTGTTTAAAAGGGAATGATGTAATGTGATTCTAAGATAAGATTTTAAGATAAAATAAGGATGATTTGGATATAATATATATTTGTTTTAATTTTTTCAAGCTTTTCTTATTTTTAATTTTGATAATATTTTCATATGATGTTTTTTTTTTTTTTGGTAGAAAAATTACTTCAGAAATTCAAATTTTGTTTGATGTTTATATAAAATAAGTATTAGATATTTATTTCATATAATGTATTTTTAAACACATGCATTGAATTTTATAAAAAATATACTGGATTTATAATGTAAAATGATACATAAAAATATAGAACAATAATTACAACATGAAAAATACCTCACAAAGATAATAAAAATAAAATACTGTATATAAAACTATGCATTACAACATATTACCATATAAGAATTTTTTAATATAATATGTATTCATAGTTGCGTCTTACATGTTTGTTTATTTCCTGCTATGTTGTCATTACTTTAATATATTGAATGAAAATTTTCATTATTTAAATTTTTATGATTTACATATCAAAAATATAGAATTGTGTTATTTTATTATTATATTTTTAAAACCAATTGCTTTACAAAATATACATTATAATTGTATTTTATTTTTTTAAATCAGTTTGAGTTATTTTGTCATTATTATTTATATAATAGATATATTTATTTTTTATCATTATGTTTTATATATTATAAGGAGTTAAGTACATAAAAGGTCCATATGGTTTACCCATATTTCACAAAAGGTCACAACATTTGAAAAACTACAAGAAAGGTCTAATACTTTGGACGCGGATAATAAAAAAAGGTCCTTACTTTAACAAAAAAATGTCCTTTAAGGTCCTAGGGACCTTTTTTGTTAAAGTATGGACATTTTTTGTTGAAACAAGGACCTTTTTTGTAAAAGTAGGGACCTTTTTTGTATTTTTTCAAAGGTTGGGACCTTTTGTGAAATATGGCTAAACCACATTGACCTTTTATGTACTTAACTCCTTACGTTTTAAAGTGCAATTACGTTTTAAAGTGCAATTTTTAAATTTTAATAAATAAACAAATACTCGTTTTATAGATAAAAATATTTTTTGTAATTTTTCTAAAAACTTATATTTATCTATATTGTCTAATAAATAAGAATTTGGTGGGACACATATTTTAGTTTTATATGACATTTAAAAATCGGTTTTTATATATATTTTTCTCCTAATATATATTTGTAGGCTACATTTATTAGATTTTTATTTTTATTTTCTCTCTATCTTCTATTAAGTACTAATAATTTTATTCAATTTAGTAAATAATTAATTAACAGAAACTTATTTTTCTTTCTAACATAACAAAACTTTAATTTACCATTCTAATATTGTGTAACTACTAAGTCATTCAGTTACTATCTTTTCCTTAATTTTTTTAATAATGTTTTCTAGTTTAATTTTACATTTTAAAACATAAAAGGAACAAATACAATTTTATGAGTAAAAAACGTGTCTTTTATTTATATTATTCACACTAAAAATATAGTTTTATAATTTAAAAAATAATAAAATATATTTTTAAACTTAAACTCATTATTTTATCAATTTTCGAATAAAAATGTGTTTTCTAATTTTTTTAGTTGTTTTAACTATAAAATCCATGGTAATATTTATATTTTACACATCATTTTAAGGATAAAAAAAATATCTAATGTAGCCTGACACTTCTTTATTGTTTATTGCTAACATAAATAACGCATGCTAATTAATTAGTATCAGGACAACAAATAAAACTCAGAAACAAAAAACCTTAGTTACTACATTAAAATAGTTGACAAAAACAATTTTAGTAACTAAAAAATTATCTCTTTAAAATAAATAATTTTAATATTTTTTATTTATCAATTGTACTACACATATTTTTAACTTAGTCTATATCCATATTTAATTATATAATAAATAAAAGTTTTAACGAACATATGTTAATTTTATAAATCACCTAAAAGTTGGTTTACATGCATGTTTTCTCTCATATTAAATATTTGTAACTTATCTCTTGTTTGGTTTCTATTTTTCTCTCTCTTCTATTATACACTAGATTATTACCCCGTGTATTACACGGATTAAATATAAAACATTAAATAATTAGTACTAAAAATTTAAAAAAATAAACAATTTGTTATAAATTAAGTAGATTGCTTATTAATGAGTATTTTAAGTAATAAAATAATAATTAAAATTTTTAATAACTAAAGAAATAATACATGACCTGCTTGTTTTGAAAAAAACATATTTTTGAACTAATTGATGTTACAAATTCATTTACTTTTCTATTAAAAACTAATTGTTACAAATCAAGAAAATAATGTATAATTTATATAATTATTAAAGTTAAATAACTTAATTTGATAATATCATTAAACATAAATAACTAAAGTTTAATTTTTCCTATCATTTTTATAACTTTTGGTTGAACGTAATTATTTTAAGCAATTTGTTTTAAAAAACATCATTTGTTTATAAAAATACCATTATTTGAAAACTATGATTTATAGGGTATTTTATTTTATTTTTAAAAATTGTTTTCTATTAAACTTTTATTTTCTAAAAATACTAACTTTTCTAACTTTAAAAAAAAATGATTTTTAGAAAGTTTCATATTTTATAGACTTTTTTTTGAAGTTTGCTTTTTAATAAACATATTTTATTTTAATTTATTAAAAACTATTTTCTTGTATGTAAAAAGACAAATAATATTATTACTCATTAATATTATATTATAAGTATTTAATATGAGAAAATGTATTTAATTAATAATTAAGATAGAGAATTTAATAAAATTGTATAAAAATGACAAGTGGTAAGAAAGCATGAGAACATGACATGTGGCAAAATTTATTTTTGTTTATTAGAATAGAAAGATTAATAATGTTATTTAACTTATTAAATAATCTTTATTCTATAATAAAAGAGTAAAATTTTGTCACTTTTCAATTTCTAATAACAATAAGGACACTTGTCACATTTTTAAAATATTATTGCCACATGTCAATTATCTATTATCTCACTTAATTCTCTCTCATATTAAATAACCATTATCTCTCTTATTAAATAAATTATTTTTTTATTAAATAATTATAATATTAATAACTAATATATTATTTATCTTTTTTTATAATAAAACACACTTAAAAAAATTTTATAAAGCAAGAAATATTTTATTATTAAAAAAACAAAATTTATGTAAAAACAAGTTATCTTATAAAATGATTTTTTAAAATAAAATATACTATAAAATATGTTTTTAAACAATGAGATTTTTATAAAAAACTAACGTTTTTTAATTTATTTAAAAACAGAAGTAATAAAAATGATAGAAAAGTTACACTTTTGGTATGTTATTTTTAACGCTATTTTTAAATTCGGTCGTTTAATTTTAATAATTACAAATATTATATATTTATATTATTGATTTAATAAAGTTAGTTTTTAATATAATATAAACCAAAGTTTTTAACGTTAGTTATTTCAAAAATATAAATTGTTACACATCATAAGGTCATATATTATTTGTATAGTGGTTAAAGTTTTTAAATATTTTTTATTACTTAAAATATATATCAATATGTCAAAATATTATTTTATAATTGCTAAATTTTCATTACTAATTATTTATTATTTTACATTAAACACGTGTAACACACGGGTTATTAACCTACTATTATTATATTACAAGTCATATTTTTATTTTTTTCAAAAAAAGTTTTGAGATAATATATGATATGATATGTTAAAATAAATAATTTTAAAATTTATTTATTTAATATGTTTAATGCACAAGTTTCTAATATAATCTATCTATACTAATAAATAAAGGTTTCTAAGGACACATGTCATGTTCCTAGAGCACCTCATCTTTAATTTCCCGCATCTCTCTCATATTAAATGCATTTAATATTAAATAATAATATTAAATATTAAATATATTTTTTATATATTTTTAAATTAAAAAAGATATTTTAATACATTAAAAATATATTAATATTAAAAAAACACTTTTTACAAAAACCAATTTATTATAATATATAAAATTTATAAAACAATTTTTTTTAAAAATAAAATGCTTAAACAAACAAAACTTTGAAGAAATTAGTATTTAAATAAATAATAATAGTATTTTATTAATAAAATTATTAGATTATATGAAATTTTAATCCTATTTTACATTAAAAAATCGTTTTATATTATCTAAATTTTCATTAATGACTATTTATTATATGTTTTTTATTCAACTCGTGTAATATACGGGGTACTAACATAGTATTGTTATACATAAAAGTTTTGAATGTTTAAAAAAGTGTTAGAAGTTGATAAAAAGTCAACAATAACGGTCATGACTAAAATATTCTTTTACTAACGTTTTTTTCTTAGTGTCGGAACTTAATTTTTTATTGTAAAAAATGTTAAATGAGAACAGATCATGATATATAACTATATAATTTAAAGGGTATAAAATAGTTTATTAAAGTATAAGAAAATACTTTTATGTCTTTTAAATCATATGATTATAAATGATTATTATTTTGTTTTTACCAAGTTGTTCAATATTATTTCAATACATCATATCTCTACATACATACATGCATACATACATGCATGCATACATATGTAAGGTTTATATCATGTGAAAACTCAATTTTAGAAAAAAGTCCTTAAACCCTATTTGAGCCGTTAATTTAGAATCTTGAAAATAAACATGTGATTTATATTAAAATTGATTTGTTTATTAAAACCCTAAATATTTTATTCAAATTTAATGTGAACCATATTTTATTTTCAAGATTACAAATGAACAGCTCAGATAAAGTTTGAGAATTTTCCATGTAAGATTAGGTTTTCACATAATACACACATATGTACCTACATATAAAAGAATTTTTACATTTATAATATAAAACATATTACTGCCTGAGTGACTAAATACTAGGCATAAATTAGATAGCATTAGGCTGTAAGTCAACTTTACTTGTATCATCGTACGTCTGAAAATAGATGTACAAAGTCCCCTTCAACTTCGAAAGAAAAACATACAAAAATTTTTATCATTTCAAATGCCAATTTTTTTTATTGCAATAATACAACTTCGAACATTTTTATAAAAGTACTTATATGTCAGAATATTGTTAAACTTAACATACAATTTTTACACCCTATTATCTTCGATGGACGGGTCTTTAAACCACCTCCTAATTAACTATGAAAAAAAAAACGAATTTGTTGCCTTTTTTTTTTTTCTAACTATATATTAATTTTCTACTCCCATTAACATACTTGTTTATACTTTAGAATGATCAAAGTAAACATCTTGTTAATTAATTTAATAATATAATATAAATATTATAAACAGTGATTACCTTAAAAAAAATGGCGTGTTTGGCTGGGGGAATGTTTATGGTTCACCTAACTTTGTTCATCCGTGTAGAGGTTTGGTTTGACATTCACATTCTTCACCAATTTTATTTTCAATCTTATTTCTTTTAGGACGGCAACTAAAAATAGACAATGCCAATTAAAAGTAATTTTCATTGTGGACAAATTTAATAGGAAATTGAATGATCATAAATTCATGAATTACTTTTTTTTTGAACGGCTTGATACAACGACACCCAAGACGGGATTTCAACCGTCCCCTCGGATTTGACGCTCTGGGGCGTATGCCCGAGCCCACCCCAGGAGGAACCCCATAACTAGGTAAACTCTCTGACCTTGCTTCAGCAAATATGCCTGAGCCCGGATTCGAACCCAAGACCTCCCATAGGGAAGTCAAGGGGGTAACCATTAGGCTAGAAGCCCTTGGTTATTCATGTATTACTATAAATCTAATATAATGATTTTTATTTTTGATATCATCAGTAATTGATGGCATAAAAATTATAAAAGTTATTTTTGGTTTTCATCAGTTATATTATCCAATCAGTTTATAATTTATTAATTATTAATTAATACAAATGTAAAAAAACAAAGGATATAGTTGAAAAAAAATTAAATGACTGAAACTGTGGTTTGATAAAAGTAACCATTTTCATCCAAATTTTGAAATTTTGCAATTTTCCTCCATTAGTTTCAGAAAATTAACTATTTTAGTCCCTGTGGTTTGACAAAAGTAACCATTTTCATCCAAAGTTTAAATGGACTTTGGATGAAAATGGTTAATTTTCTGAAACTAATGGAGGAAAATTGCAAAATTTCAAAATTTGGATGAAAATGGTTACTTTTGTCAAACCATAGGGAGCAAAAGAGAAGTTTATTCTTATTTTTATCTACGATTGAATTTGTTATAAATATTAACAGTTTGAGACTTTATGAAACTTAAAAATTAAGAGTGAAATAATAATAAATCACCTATATCATCTCGACAATTTACTCTGAAGAAAATATAAAAAAAAGAAAATAATAAATTATTACTTAATTTTTAAAATTTTAATTTAATATAATTACTATTTAATAGGAGAAAGAAACAATAAATTATAATTAAATATAATCATTTATTTAATAATAAAGAGAGACAGGAAAATATAAGTAAAAGGCAACCATCGAATAATACGTGTCTAATATTAATTTTTTTATTAGTATAAAGATTTATTTATAAAACATCTTTAAGGATCATGTTTATATGCTGAAAATATAAAATGTGTACATATACTAAGTTAGAAAACTTGTTTCATACTTGGGTTTAATAAAAAAAAATTTAAATTGTAATTGTTAGTAATAGTTAATGGATAATAAACCAATTTTTTTTAATTAAATATGTTAAAAAAAAAGCTTACATATCATAATCTATTACGAGGGATAAGTGGAAAATAAATGCAAGAAGACATGAAAAAAGCATGTGTTTTCTTTTTCAATAAAAGAAAGAGAAAGACTTTTACGAATTTATGTTATAATTACATATATTGAATAAATCTATATTGTCCAATCGGTTTATAATTTATTTATTATTTCTACAAATTGCTATTTTTTATTTTTTATTATGCATAAGTTTTCAACCAATACTTATTATAATAAAAGGGTATTTAAGATACTTAATTATTTTATTTGTAGTCATTAACATTTAACAGAAAAAACACAAAGAAAATGTTAAATTTTACAAGAATACACCGAAGTTATTTATTTACTGTAATAAGATTTAACAGAATTATGTTATTCGTATGACCTTACAATAAAATAAGATAAACATGAAGGATGAAAACAAACATCCTAACTAACTCACGTGTCACAATACTTCACATGTATACATAAAGCGCGAAATATTAAGCTCGGTTAATTAATATAAGTGTAAAAAACAAGGGAAATAGTTTAAAAAGAAATTAAAAAATGTTGGAATTTTAATAATAAATATGTTTTACTATTAATTTTGGACCATGATAATTATTCGTATGCGTTACATATATTATTATTATTGATTACGTTTATGTTCTATGATGTGAACTAATCACAATGAACAGAATCGGGTCCAAAATGGAGCTAAGATGAATGAGATATCGATGCTCGAAATTGTGTTGTGTAAACTTTTTCATCTATCAATTCAAGTGTAATGAATTGGCCATGAATATGTTTGTTAATGAGCATAATGGTGGCCATGAATATGTTCGTTAATGGACATAATGGTGGCCACAAATATGCTTGTTAAAGGTTCATGATGGCAACCTTTGGAATCCTATGTGATACAAGTATATATAGAGGCATTTTGCCTCTTGTTAGTTTTGCTAGGTTGTGAAATCTCTACACCATTTGAGATACACAAACACAAGCTTAAAAAGTTTACAACACAAGAAGATACTCTGTTGAATTCTCAACAACCTACAACGATCTATTTCTTGTGCTACATTGCTAAACACTCTTGTTTCAGGTAACATTTCGGGTTTTCGGTTAACTCCGGCAGTACATACTGCTTCGGCTGTTGTACCCTGGGAAACAGCCGGGTTCACCTGGGTGGCCCGAAATCTGTTTTAAGGGACCTCTGTTGAACATAAATCCTCAGCCACCGAACTTATTTCAATTCGTTTCATCTTGTGCAATATTTCTTTCTTGTAATTTAAAGTTTAGCATTTTTATGTTTCTTGTAATAATGTATTTTTCATTGTGTATTTCTGAATTGTAATTCGAGTAATTGAATAATAAAAGTATTTGTTTATTTTGTGAACGGTGTTCTTACAAAAAACAACAATTATTTTTATCTAACGATTGTATGTGTTATAAATATTTACAGTTTGAGACTATATTAGTAGTTTCTAAAACGTAAGAACCATTAGTGAAATAATAACAAATTGCATAGACTATCTCGGCAATTTACTCTAAATACAAATATAAATAAGAAAATAATAAATAATATTTACTTTTTTAAAAATGTAATTTAAAATCACTATTACTTAACAGGAGAAAAAAATGATAATTTTTTTAATTATAATCATTTAATAATAAAGAGATACATGAAAAGTAAAAGCAAGAAGTAAGGAGAGAACAATTTGTGTCCAATATTATTTTTATTTATTTGTGTGTGAAGATGTAAAGGCTAATAAAGGCTGATGCTCACCAAACTTCAATTTTGTGTAAGTACCAGACACTACAAAGACAAACAGCCTTCGGAAGGAAGGAGTTACTCCGAAGGGTAACTCACTCCTGCTGAAGGCTGTACAAGACAAACACTTCGGAAGGCCAACACTTAGAGTTAAAGCTTCAAAGCTTCTGAAGAACTAAAAGCTTCCGAAGACTAACAGCTTCCAAAGATTCTCTTCTGCACCCAAAGACAAAGACAAAGACTTCCGAGGATAATCCTCTGACAAAGACTGTAGCTGATTACTTTCATAGTACAAAAGGGACTGACACAAGACAAGCTGGTCTGAGTAAAAACAAAGATAACATACCGATAGTCAGACACAACACCTTACTTCCCTTCCTCAGCATTAAATGCAAAAGATCATCTGAAGCCTTGAAGATCAACAACATTAAATGCCTTTTGTATTTAGCTAGTCTTTTGTAAAGTCAATGTCTATAATTGTAATAATTGTAATCAAGTGTCTTAGCCTGTTAAGACACTTTACATACTAAAATAAGCTTTACTTTATGTATTGTCTAGTATACCCAACTTGTATTCCTACGTGTATACGGTTGTAGCCTTAGCTATATAACCTCTCATTGTAAACCTGTTTAGGGGCTTGTGTGTTCTGCTTGTAACACTTGTAATACTTTGAGAGAAATATATCTTTGAGCTTGAATTTATTCTTGTGTTCTTATTGTTATTCAAAGATTATTTTTTCACCATTGAGTGTTTGAGAGATCCTTCTAACAGATATTCCGCATCTGTTATATTGAAAGAGAGAAATACTTGTGAAGTGTTGTTTAGAGTAAACAACCCGATCCAACAAGTGGTATCAGAGCCTTGGCTCTTGAACTTAAGCGATTAATTATCCTTAAGTTACCAGTTCTATTTCTTCTAAAATCTCACTACTTCAAAACTCATACTCTGTTTGTTTGTTCAAATGGCTGCACTTAACAAACATGATACAGAAAATGGTACTCTCAACAAGCCACCAATGTTCACTCCAGAAGACTATGACACTTGAAAAGTTAGGATGGAGGGATTCATCAGGAACCAGGACTTCAAACTCTGGAAGTCAGTTCTTGAAGGGCCTTTCATCCCAACTGTTCCTGCTGCTGGCACCGGTGGAGCACCTGTGCCAAAAGATCCAGCTCTCTATTTAGATGAAGACTACAAGAGAATTGAAGTGGACTCAAAGGCTTTGAGGCTCATCCAGATGGCCATCCCTAACTCAATCATACATGCATTCAAGAAATGCAAATCTGCTCAAGAGCTGTAGAATTCTCTACAGCAGATGTATGAAGGATCTGAAGATGTCAAAGAAAATAAGAAGGACATGCTGAAACAGAAGTTTGAGAACTTCTGTCAACAAAACAATGAGAAGATGACTTCTCAATATCTCAGGTATGTTTAGCTTGTAGATGAGTTAGTAGCTGCAGGTGTCAAAATGGAGAACCAGGATGTGATCAGAAAGTTTCTTAGATCACTTCCTCATGCTTGGAAAAAATACTCTGTGGCCATCCGTAGGACAGAAAATCTAAGGACTCTAAAGCTAAGTGAACTGTTTGGTATACTCAGTGCTTACCAGATGGAAATAGATGCCCAGGAACCTAAACCCTCTCATGTAACTCCTGGTTCAGCAGCACTCTATGCACCCATCAACAACCCTTCTTACTAGAGTTATCAACCCATTTACCACCCTAACTCCACACCCATTGTCAGCTTTCCTGAAACACCAACTCCAACAACCACACACACAAACCCTTTTTCCAACCCAACTCCACTTTTAACATCTGGGCAAGTAGCATTCATGGCTGAGTAAACCAATTACTTTCACTTGTGCCAGGAAGACTTAGATGGCATTCCTGCAGATGATCTTGAGGAGATGGACATCAACTACCAGATGGCCATGATCTCCTATAGAGCAAAGAAGTTCTACCAAAGAACTGGCAGGCAGTTCAAAAAGCACAATATGAAGACTGGGTTTGGTCTTGACAAGTCAAAGCTCAAATGCTTACTCAGCCATCAACTTCTGGGCAACCACCTCAAAGACCATCAAGCTCATCAAACAGTACAAACATTGCAGAGCAAGACTTTCCAGATTGGAGCTTCCAAGCTGAAGATCCTTCTATCTCCAACAGTGCTCTGATGGCAAATGATTCAACTTCTTCATTCAAGGTAACTGAGGATATGTGCACACCTGAATGTTTAAAGAAGTTAAATGTTTTTAAAAGAATAAATTCTCAACTCTGTAATGAACTTGAGTCATTACAAGTAGTCAAGACAAATTTTTTTGAATGTGAAAGAAATTACAAAGAAAAGATTGAAGAAATGGAAAAGACCATTTCTAGCTTAAAACATGAAGACACTAACAAACAGTGTCAAATTAACAATCTTTTAGAAAGAATAACAACTGCCAAGACTGAACTTGTATTGGCTGAGTCTTATAGAGAGAAAATTTTAAACCAAGGTGAAAAATATGAAAAGCTATTCAGAATGAGCAGCACAACTGAACTGGTAAATAAGAAGGGGGCTGGTTTGGGTTATAACAAAGTGGAGCCTTCATCTGCCTACACTCCCATAGTGGAGATTAGGTGTAAACCAGTAGTTGACCTTGTGTATGATGATGAATTGGACATACACAAGGTGGCCCAAACTAATAATCTCTCTGATCTAAACCCAAGTAACTCATCATGCTCAGATGAGGACGTTTCTCCCAGTACCTTAGAAACTGAAAAACCAGCTTTGAAAAGAAAGAAAATAAATAAGAAAACCAAGAAACAGTCATCAGTTTTTGTCAAAGCTAAGAACATTCAAACTGGGAGTACCTCCTCAGATGACTATGTTACTTGTCCATCTGACAAGTCCAAAAGGGGTAGGTCAAAGGAGAGAAAGGCCAGTTTTTCAGGGAAACATGTAAATCTTCCAGCCAACAAGTCTGTTGAAACATCCAAACCGTCACCTCCTGTGAATCAAAGCTCAACTTCCTTCAACAACCATCAGCATCAACAATTCCCAAACAATCAAACTGTATGTTTGATGTGTGGTGATAAAAATCACTTTGCTGCTGATTGCTTCTATAATCCAAGAAGCGGAATGTTTTCTGAGAAACAAGGAAGAGGAAGAAAGGAGAGTTGGAGCAAGTCATCTGCTTCTTCGGAAGAACCAGGAAGAAACTCAAGAAAGAAAGTATCGGAAGCAAGTACTTCTGATAGTCGGAAGAAACAAGACAAGAAGGGTTTCGGAAAGAAAGTATCGGAAGCAAGCACTTCTGATAATCAGAATAGGAAGGCTTCCGAAAAGAATGTTTCGGAAGATCAGGAAAGAAAGGCTTTCGAAGGAAAGAGAACATCGGAAGCACATGCAAAGAAGGCTTCCTACAAACCAAAGAAATCTTTTCCCTTCGGAAGAAGAAGAACTTCGAAAGTAATGCCCAACTGGTCAGCAAAAACCAAGTCATCGAAAGGGAAGACAAAAAGTGCTTCCGATGACTGTCACAAGAAGCAAACTCTTCCGACAACCTCAAAAGTCAAACAGATATGGAAGAAAAATGAAATAGCTGAACCATCTGTTCAACCACCAGTTCTACCAACAACAAACTCATCATTTGTTCCACCTAAGATGATGTCAAAGAAATTTACTTACAATGATGCTAATGGAAAACCCAAGACCACATGGGCTTGGGTTCCCATCAGGAACTAATTCACTTCTGATCATGTGCAGGGGTAGCAGGAATCAAAGAGCAACTTGTGGATTGTTGACAGGGGCTGCTCTAGGCACATGACAGGCAATAAGACTCATCTGCATAAAAATGAACCATTCTTTGGTGGGTCTGTTGCATTTGGAAGTGATCCAGTGGGAGGTTATATCACAGGTAGGGGCACAATCACAAATGGCAAGGTAAGCTTTGAGAATGTGCATTTTGTAAAGGAATTAAATTACAATTTATTGAGTGTATCACAGGTGTGTGATCAAAAGCACAACATGTTATTTACTGAGCATGAATGCATAGTTCTGAAACCAGGATTTGTAGTTCCAAATGATCAAATCCTGCTCAGGGCTCCAAGAAGAAACAACATGTATATGCTAGACATGAGCACAGGTGCACCACTTAGTAATATAAGTTGCTTTGTCTCAAAAGCTTCACTTGATGAATCGTCTCTTTGGCATAGGTGACTTTGTCATGTAAACCTTAAAAATATGAATAAACTTGTCAAAAACAATCTAGTAACTGGTTTACCAACAAAAGAATTCATCTGTGTTGATAAATGTGTTGCATGCTTGAAAGGTAAGGAGCACAAAACATCACATCATGCCAAAGTGATAAATTCAATCACAACAGTCCTGCATTTGCTTCATATTGACTTGTTTGGCCGCACAAGTGTTAAAAGTCTTGGTAGAAAATCATATTGCTTGGTAGTCACTGATGATTTCTCTCGGTACACCTGGGTATTTTTCTTAAGTACCAAGGATGAAATTGTTGAGACCCTAAAGTCATTCATACTTAGGGTGGAGAATGAAAGTGATCATCATGTAAAAATAATCAGATCAGATCAAGGAACAGAATTCAAGAATCATGTTTTAAATTCTTTTTGTGAATCTAAAGCTATCACAAGACAATTTAGTGCTCCTAGGACTCCACAACAAAATGGTGTTGCTGAGAGAAGGAATAGGACACTAATTGAGGCTGCAAGAACCATGTTGTCTGATGCCAAACTTCCAATAACTTTTTGGGCAGAAGCAGTCAACACTGCCTGTTATGTCCAAAATAGAATATTGGTAGTTAAGACACATGGTATGACTCCTTATGAAATTTGGCATAAGAGAAAACCATTTATTGGATTTCTCAAACCATTTGGATGTCAATGCACCATCTTGAATACCGAAGATCACTTAGCCAAGTTTGTTGAGAAATCAGCAGAGGGCTACTTTGTTGGGTACTCTTCACATGCAAAAGCATATAGAGTATACATCAAAGCTTCCAGAATTATTAAAGAGTCTGCAAATGTTCAGTTCATTGAACATACTATCAATAAGCCTAGAACTGGTCCTGATTGGCTATTTGATCTTGATAGCTTTACATCTGTATTTAATCGTGTGAAAGAGTATGTTCCAGAGTTACAGTCAACTACCACAGACTCCTCCCAGTCTACAAGAGAAGAAGATTTTCGTGTTGAACTGCCAATAGCTTCAAGACAAATCATGGCAGAATCCACTTCAGCACATAATGATGTCTCTCAGTCTGAGACAGTGAACACATCTCATGCTATCCCTTTAAGTGACTCTACTTCAGTTCCAATGAGTCAAGAAGAAGATGTGAGTCCTTCAACTGTACCAAACACTATGGAAACTTCTTCTCCCAGAGAAAGTGATCCCACAACAGTCCAATCTCAAAGACCACAAGATATGCCAGAAATCCAGCTTGAGGTGGTACTTCCTAACCTTGAGTCAAGAAATCTGGATCTAGCTTCTCAGCTGGATGTGATTCCTAGAACCCGCATCCATAACACCCATCCAGTTGAGAACATTATTGGTAATGTTGAAGAAGGAGTCAGGACAAGAAGCTCTATGCATGAAGCAAACATCTATTTGTTTTCTTGCTTTCTATCCCAAGTAGAACCAAAGAAAGTTGCTGAGGCATTGAAAGACAAAAGTTGGGTAGAAGCCATGCAGGAGGAGCTTCTTCAATTTGAAAGGCAAGGTGTTTGGAAGATTTGCCCTTTACCTAAAGGTAAGTATCCCATTGGAACAAAATGGGTGTTCAGAAACAAGAAGGATGACAAAGGAGTTGTCATCAAGAACAAGGCAATGTTGGTTGTTCAGGGGTATACATAGGAAGAAGGCATTGATTATGATGAAGTTTTTGCTCCAGTTGCAAGAATTGAAGCAATCAGAATATTTTTAGCCTTTGCAGTTGCCAAAAACTTCAAGGTTTTTCAAATGGATGTGAAAAGTGCCTTCTTGTATGGAAGGATTGATGAGGAGGTGTATGTGTGTCAGCCTCCTGGTTTTGAAGATCCAAAGTTTCCTGACCATGTCTGTAAGCTTGATAAAGCTCTTTATGGGCTGCATCAAGCTCTGTCACACCCCCAAATTCCCACGTGCGGTGTCAGACCGCTGGGTGTGACGTGGCCATGATCACAGCTCATGGTCATATAGAACGAATCTATATGATTTACACAAACACACAGTTTTGTAAACTAATCCAAGTTTCATAGATTAAACAGCGGAAAACGTTTAAAAGTTAAGCAGTGGAAAATATAAGTGTTGCAGCGGAAAGTAAATTGTAACATACAAAACATGTTTTAAATTGTTAAAACCAAACAAATGAAATAAAAGCCTAGGCTTAAAGTCTATATGCATGCAGACTCTCTTGTGCATCTCCAAGTGCATCCTACCTGAGAATACTTGGAGAATACATGCATCTCCAAGTGCATCTCCACGTGCGGTGTCAGACCGCTGGGTGTGACGTGGCCATGATCACAGCTCATGGTCATATAGAACGAATCTATATGATTTACACAAACACACAGTTTTGTAAACTAATCCAAGTTTCATAGATTAAACAGCGGAAAACGTTTAAAAGTTAAGCAGTGGAAAATACAAGTGTTGCAGCGGAAAGTAAATTGTAACATACAAAACATGTTTTAAATTGTTAAAACCAAACAAATGAAATAAAAGCCTAGGCTTAAAGTCTATATGCATGCAGACTCTCTTGTGCATCTCCAAGTGCATCCTAGCTCGTGCTGTTCAGTTACCTGAGAATACATGCTAAAATGTGTCAACATAAAGTTGGTGAGTTCACAGGTTTAAGTATTTGAAAGCAGTAAAATAGATATGAACTGGGTATGTTAAAATGATTTGTTGGATCTACGATCCGAGGTGTGTCAGTGTATCTTTACCGAAACTCGACTGCTCCTTTGCCTCCATGGGTCATCGCAGAACCCAAATCAACATCAATATTATACTCGTTATGACCTCCAGTCAACATTGGTGCCGAGTGGGGCTAGTCAAACCCAGTAGTACTATGTAATAACGACTCGTTTGTTACACAACTAACGGTAAGAGTAATGAGGACTTGTGGCGATAATAGTTGCACACAAAATAGTTTTACAGCATACCAGTCATATATCTAAAACAGTTGCATTGTATTCTCACCCCAAAAGTTTAGTAAAAACTGTTAAAGAGTAAAAGTGGAGCCGTAAACTCACCTGAGTCTGATTGAGTGTGTTCTTACGAGAACGGAGTACCTCACCGGCTAGCAGTTACCTATATCACATAGGTGTTATAAGTTTGTTTTTACATTCGTATAGGTCTCACAGGACCGTGTTCGTGTTCAACAACTCCAAGTTGTTATGCGGGTCGAGTTGACCGTGTTTTGACTGTGTTGACCGTGGTTGACCTAACGACGCGTTGGTGACGGTTTTAGTTCAAGTGATCATGTAACGTGTGATTTGGTGTTGTGTGATGTGTGCGGATACCAAAGTCACATCCATGAGGTAAGTTACTATTTATAGTAAGCTCCTATTTCAGGAAAGTTCCCAAATTAAGCACGTCATGCAAGAAATCACTTTTCCGATATTCTATCATGCTTAGTTAACCTAAATGAGCATGTTATCATGTAGCACATTGTCACACATAACCGGTTTAACAGGTTTCACGTTCAAAAGTTATTAAATATAGAAAGTTCACATAATCCTTTATTCTAATCATCAATAATCTTTTCTAACATGTTTCTAAGACTCTTGACATTATCATGGCAACTTAACTTAACCAAAACGAGATATTATGAATAGGTCTCACGAACAAAGATTCCATTTATGGAAACTTGTAACAAATGTACATATTTTCATCATTCTAATGAATCATGGCGCCCTACATTATCATGTTAACATATAGCAAGTTGCTATAACAGTCAATTAAGCGTACAAGTCACATTCGCATATAAAAGTTTCCTAAAAAGGAAAGTTCCTAGATCTAGCATGTGCGATATCGAAAACCATCTAACTTAGCATGCCATTATCATATTAGATCATATTAAATCATTTAGCATGTTCAAAACATATCTAGCTTCCCTAGATCGACATTTCACAAAATAAAGTTACTTAAAATAGTAACTATGACATATATTATTCAATTGGTTATTCTAAACATGCCTAAGCCATTTTTATGTCACATAACATCATATGAAGCCATTTAACATCATCTAAATATGCCAATCTGATCCAAAAAATCATCTATCATCATTTCGACCCGAAAAGTTACTAAATATAGTAACTATGCTAAATTTGACCATAATCAAATCCCAAATCAAGTTCTAAACATCCACATTATCATTTTATCATGTTAATAACAAATCTACATACATGCATGTTTATAATATCATCATCATCATCAAAATGTAACTTAAAAGTTACTAAAAATAGCAAGTTTGTCATATAATCATATTTTAACAATTTTGTCAACATTAAATCATGTAATCATGTTACCAACAACTTCAATAGACATCCATGAACATCAAAATTCATCTACAACCATTAGATCATACATGCATGTAGGCATTTTGCACATTTAAGACCAAATCATGAAATTTACGAAGACACAACATCACGGATCGTCATATATCTTCATCTAAACATCATGGATCATCAAATATCATAAGAACATCATCAAACCCAGATTCATATGGGTGAAAATTCGTGCATTTGATGGATGAGTGCTTGCATGTGTGTTTAAAGTCATGCATGTGAGTGTAGAGGTGTGAAAGATGCATTTTAGCCATAGAGTTACCTCGAGAGGCTCAAGAACTGATGAATGGTGATGTTAGCAGCTTCTGCACAACTGGTTTGAACAGGATCGAAGTGGTGGTGATGGTCTTCAAGCTCCCCAATCTTCCTTCAAGCTTCCAACCCTTCAAGTTTGGAGCTTCAAATGAGCTTCAATGGCTGTCAATGGAGGTTTCAGAGTGTTCTGGAATGGTTATGGCCGAAAGATGGCGTGGGGGATCGAAGAAAATGATTAAGGGTAGAGTAGGATAAGATTTGTCTTGGTTAAATAAAGATTTTGTCGACTGGACGGCTTCGCGTACCGCCGAGAGGGCTCCAGATTCTCTCAGCGTACCGCGATGGATTTCGGGATTCAAGTCCCCTGCCCATCCATCGCGTACCGCCATGGGGTTACTTGTGGGCCTTCGCATACCGCGACGGGTCCCGGAGGAGCCCAATAGGCCCAATTTCAATGATTTGATCCGTTCGTGTCGTTTGGCCTCGTTTGAACTTCAAAGTTCAATGTTTGAACGTTTCGTAAGGTTTCGAGTGTTTTGTTACACGATGTGCTAAACGTTCACCAACGATCTTGTTTCCTTAGACATGTGTGTGCGTGTTGCGATAATTCACCGAATTATCGTGTTTGTGTCAGTGTTCGTACCGTCATGCCACGTGTCACACTAAATTAAACTAATTATAGTGCCACGTGTACGAATATGAATTAAATAATCATTTAATTAAAACAATTGCTGACCTGGATTTTACGGGGTGTCACATCATCACCTTGTTAGAAAGAATTTCGTCCTGAAATTCAGCTCGTGTTGCCAGTGTTTTTCTGTCCCGTGAACAGGTGTGGGTATTTCCGTTTCATCATTTCTTCACGTTCCCATGTGAATTCTGGTCCACATCGCGAATTCCATCGCACCTTCACTATGGGTATCTTGTTGCGTTTAAGCTTCTTGATTTTTCGGTCCATAATCTCCACCGGTTCCTCATCGAAGTTTAATTGTTCGTCGATCTGTATCTCCTCAAGAGGAATGAAAAGTGTTTCATCGGAAAGGAACTTCTTGAGGTTTGAGATGTGAAACACGTTGTGTACTTTGCTCCGTTTGTTTGGCAGGTTTTGCTCACAGGCTACAGATCCTACCCATCTGGTAATCTCAAAAGGTCCGATATAGCGAGGATTTAGCTTACCTTGTTTGCCAAACCAAATAACTCCCTTCCAGGGTGAGGCCTTGAGTAACGCTCTGTCTCCCACCTGGAATTCTAACGGTTTGCGGCGTTTGTCAGCGTAGCTTTTCTGTCTAATCCGAGCTGCTGCCATTCGTTGTCGTATCCGCACACTTTTCTCGGCCGTTTCGTACACAAGTTCAGGGCCAGTCAGTTGGCTTTCTCCAACTTCCGCCCAGCAAATTGGTGATCGGCACTTATGTCCGTAAAGAGCTTCGAATAGTGCAGCTTGTATGCTTGTGTGGTAGCTATTGTTATACGAGAACTCGACTAACGGCAGATGAGTCTCCCAGCTACTGCCAGAATCAATAACACATGCGTGCAACATGTCTTCTAATGTTTGTATGGTTCTCTCGCTCTGCCTATCAGTCTGCGGGTGGTAAGCGGTACTTATGTCCAATCTCGTGCCCAATGCCTTGTGTAAGGACTTCCAGAAGTGCGACGTAATTCGACTGTCGCGGTCAGAGATGATTGAGATTGGTACTCCGTGTCGTGTGACCACTTCCTTCAGATAAATCTGAGTCAATGTATTTAGTTTGCCGGTCTCTTTGATGGGTAGAAAAACAAGATTTTTAAAACATCATATGCAAAAAGTTATAAGAGAAAAACAAGATTTAAGCTAAATTAATTATAATAATATAATAATAATAATAATAAAATAATAAAAAATAATAAAATAATCAATTCAACATGTGTCAAAATTCAAAAGTAATACGTCGAACATTTCGAACCACACATATATATTTCTTTCTTAATGACGAAGGAAATTTACATCTATAAATAGATGTAGTTCGACAATCAAATATTCATTTCTCTTAAGTAACAAAACTCTGTCAAAATACTCTCCTAAAACCCTTGAGCGGGTACGGTAGTTACTAGAATTTCGTTCAAAGATTGTTAAGCAAGCATTGGTACGAGCTACTTTGAGGTAACCACCTATTATACTCTTATTTTAAAATAATTATTTAATTAGTATGGTCGAGATATTGTTTGTTTAAAACCTCACTAATATTATGCGTGGAGGCTATTTTCAATATTTTTGTAAAACACGGAGTATGCAGAGATGCTGCCCAAATATTTTATAAAAATATATATTTATAAGACGAAGTTCTGTCCAATTTAAAACTCTAAAATAAAGTTTTATAAGCCGAAATACTGTCCAAATATTTTTAAGAAAACCAAAAAGCATAAGCCGTCATGCTGTCTAATTAAAGACTCGAGTCAATACCGGAAAATATAAAGATACGTTAAGTAATCCCATTAGGGTACTGATGTTATTAGGAAATTGGCGGTTACGTAAGATAAGAATTGAGGAGCTAAAATTCTACGATAGAAGCGTAGATCAGGTGAGTTCTTTGTAGCCCTATTTTAACTGTTTTATCATTTTGGGCTGATATGCATGTTATAAAAGTTATTTTATGAAAATGATTGTTTTAACTGACTACGGTCGGATAAAAGAATATGTTACAGTAAAGAACGTTTTATGCCTATTATAAAGTTATTGTATGAAAGTGATTTCAACCTGATTGTGATCAGATAAGGAATGTTTTCAGGCAAGGAATGTTTTAAAGTAAATAATGTTTTAAGTCTCAACTGTGGTTGAGAAGGAAATGATTTTTTTTAAAAGACATCGACTGAGGTCGAGAAGGAAATGTGATATTGAAGTCCCGGCTGCGGTTGGGCAAAACCTGAGCACTGCGGTGCGAAGGACCGTGTATGATATGATGGTTTAAATGATTTAAACCATGTTATGTATGAATTATGTATGTTAAGAAGTCTTGTACCGGTATGAGCCGTCAATTTCGGTTGATGGTTTAAGAAGTCTTGTGCAAGAACAGGCATGCCGACTGTGTGTCGCCAGTTGAGGAAATCTTATGCATGTATAAGTTATCGACTTCGGGTTGATAGTTTAAGAAGTCTTGTGCAAGCATGTTGACCTCGGTCAACAGGACAGGCTACGTTTATGTACGGTGTGATTGATTTTATGATGTCATGTATGCTATGTATATGAAATGTTATATGTTCCGCAGGATTGAGACTGTTGACTTCGGTTAACAGTGAATGCTGATGCTTTATGTACTGTAAAGATTTTATTTTTATGAAAAGTTAACTTAGAACTCACCAGCGAAAGCTGACTTGTTTTAGGATGCATGTCAGGTTGAATGGTATTGAGGAAGAATTGCAGTAAGGCTCGTGGCATACCCTTAGGACTACCCTAGCATAACTGGCTATGTTATAGAACTATAGAGACGTGGGTTATGTGAAAATGTTTGTTTAGATTTGTATAATATTTTATATAATCACCTTAAATTCCGCTGCTGTAATAAAGTAAGTATGTTTTAAGGACTATGGGTTTTGATGTTTGCCAACCGAGGGGACTCTTGGGATTTGGGGCCTCTCAAGTTGGTATCAGAGCCATAGTTTGAGAGATCCGGTGATTCCTAATGCCTGGACTTAAACTGAAAATGGGACAGAATAATAAGAATGCCAGTCAAGGGTAGTTTGATGCCACGAGCTGAATTTTATGTATGAGTTAAGACGTAGGTGTAAGGTTAGAAAGGTAGTTAGAGTTATGCACGTTGGGGTGACGGGATGGGAAACGTTTAGAGCCTATGAGTTTGGTAAATGGTTAATAACACCTGATCAACGTCATTAACGATTTACAAAGCTGATTTCGTGCTAAACTGATCCTGTACTGACTCATCAATTGTTGCATCCTGTAGGTAGTTAGATGGCTGGACAAAGGGGTAGACCAAGTAAGCAACCACAGGAACCTGAAGAACCACGTATCGAGAATGAAGAACCCATTAATGAAGACGACCACGAGCACAACGAGCAACCGGAAGATGAAGACGAGTTTACTCTAGAGCCCATCGTAGTGAAGGCTATTTCTGATGAGGTCTACAAAATCATGGATGAGAAGCTACCATCTTTGGTTACAAAGGCACTAAAGGATACTCTGAAAGAAAAGTCTGAAGGGACTAAGGAAAGCACCAAAGAAGACGAAGTTGTGATTACTGGGAATAAGAGCGGTGATTCTATGTCAGGGAAACTGAAGGGTTGTGACTACAAGGCCTTCAAAGGATGCAGTCCACCCTCCTTTGATGGTAAGAAGGATGCCGTGGCCACTTGCCACTGGGTTTCGGCTATGGAGGCGGTTATTGCTATCAGTGAATGCCGGGAAGACCAAGCTGTGAAATTTGCAGCTCATTCATTTACTGAAGAAGCTCTACATTGGTGGAACACTATCAAGCAGTCAAAGACCATTACTGATGTTGAAGGCTTGAAATGGGAAGACTTGAAGGAATTAGTTATGAAACACTTTTGTCCGAAGAATGAAATTGATAAAATTGAGCGGGAATTCCTGACATTGAAAGCTGGACGTATGAATCATCGGCAATACACTTCAAAATTCAATGAAATGTTAAGACTGGTTCCTCATTTGGTAAACACGGAGGAACGCAGGTTGAAGTTATATGTGGAAGGACTACCACCTAGAGTCCGAACACATATGTAGGCGCATGCTCCCAGAACTTTTGAATCAGCAGTAGAAATTAGCGGCATTGTCTGGGATGATGTGTTTGAAGCTGAACCATTAAAGGAAGAACCGAAGCAAAAGTGGTCATCTAGATCCAAAAGAAACAGAAATGACAAATCAGGACCCCCTATGAAAAGAAATAGAACGGAAGAATTCGAAAAATGCCCTAAGTGTGGAAAGCGACATGGGGGAGAATGTCTTCTGGGGACTACTTTGTGCTACCGTTGTGGAAAAACTGGACATTACTCGCATAATTGTCCAAGCATGCCAAAATGTTACAATTGTTGTGGAATCGGTCACGTGAGCAAGAATTGTTTTAAACCAAAGACAATACCTACGGAAGTCAACAAAACTGAAAGTAGCAAGGGAGGTGAGAAGCAAAAGGCAAAAGTTCGTGCCTTTACTATTACTAAAGATCAGGCAGCCAAAGACCCTGATGTGGTGACAGGTACATTCTTGATTAATGATATCCCTGCTTCAGTGCTATTTGATTCTGGTGCAAGTATGAGCTTTGTGGCTGTTGCTTTTTGTGATAAACTGTGTGCTAATGTTAAAAAGATAGAACATGCCTTTAATATAGAAACTGCTCTTAGTAAATCAACTAGAGTAACGGAGGCCATTGATGATGATTGTTACATTGATATAGAAGGCCATAGATTCCCTGTTAAGTTGTTTCCGATTACGTTAGGAGGTTTTGATGTAGTTTTGGGCATGGATTGGTTGGCCAAATATGAGGCTAACATCGTTTGTCGATGAAATATGATTTTCTTAACGACTCTTGATGGGAGTTCAGTAACGGTTTACGGGGATAAAGTGTTCAACGTGCCTAAAGTCATTTCAATGATTAATGCAAGTGAATTTATGAGGCGAGGGTGTGGGGCTTATCTGGCCTATGTTATTGATAAAGAATCTAAGGTAAAAGAATTGGAAGACGTACCCGTGGTGTGTAACTTTCCTGATGTATTTCCTGAGGATTTGCCAGGAATTCCACCTGATCGGGAAATCGAATTCCAAATTGATGTTGTGCCAGGAGCTCAACCTGTCGCCAAGGCACCATACCGTCTGGCTCCAACAGAGATGAAAGAATTAATGACCCAACTACAAGACCTTCTAGACAAAGGTTTTATACGACCAAGTGTGTCACCTGGGGGTGCACCAGTGTTGTTTGTAAAGAAAAAGGATGGAAGCATGAGAATGTGCATTGATTATAGAGAATTGAATAAGCTCACGATAAAGAACAAGTATCCGTTACCAAGAATTGATGATCTATTTGACCAATTGCAAGGGGCAAGTTGGTTTTCTAAAATCGATCTCAGATCAGGAAATCATCAACTAAAGGTGAGAGAACAAGACATTCCAAAGACAACATTTCGCACGCGTTATGGACATTATGAGTTCCTTGTAATGTCTTTTGTGTTAACTAACGCCCCTGCAACGTTTATGGATTTGATGAATCGGGTGTGCAGACCCATGTTAGATCGATCAGTGATTGTGTTCATTGACGACATCTTAATATACTCAAAGAGTGAAGGTGATCATGCATGTCATATCCGTGAAGTACTTGAAATGCTAAGAAGAGAAAAGTTTTATGCTAAGTTCTCTAAATGTTCCTTTTGGTTACGAGAAGTACAATTCCTAGGTCATGTTATTAGTCCAGAAGGCATAATGGTGGACCCAGCTAAAGTAGAAGCAATAATGAAATGAAATCCTCCAAAAACACCAACAGAAGTTCGTAGTTTTCTCGGATTAGTAGGGTATTACAGAAGATTCATTCAGGATTTCTCTAGGATTGCTTCACCGTTGACAAAATTGACTAGGAAAGAAGTAAAATATGACTGGGGTCCAACTCAGGTCCAAGCTTTTGATGAATTGAAAAAGAGATTAACTGAAGCTCCTATCTTAGCATTGCCGGATGGTAATGAAGATATGGTGGTATACTCAGATGCGTCTTATCTAGGCTTGGGTTGTGTACTTATGCAAAGGGGAAAGGTAATAGCGTATGCCTCAAGACAATTGAAAACCCACGAGGCTAATTATCCAACACATGATTTGGAATTGGCTGCTGTGGTATTTGCTTTAAAAATTTGGAGGCACTATTTATATGGAGTCAAATGTACAATTTACACGGACCATAAAAGCCTAAAATACTTCTTTGAACAGAAAGACTTAAATATGAGACAAAGAAGATGGCTTGAACTGCTCAAAGATTATGACTGTGAGATTTTGTACCACCCAGGAAAGGCAAATGTGGTTGCAGATGCTCTAAGTCGCAAGACAGAACACCCTGCTATACGAATTAAGTCTTATAGTTTGGTGATAACACCAGATTTCCTGAATGAGCTCAAGGATGCACAGAAGGAAGGACTAAGGGAAGACAATGTAGGGTTCGAAAGAATTTTTGGTCAAGTTAAGAATCTAGAAGAAAATGAATTTGGTGTTAAGATCCGATTTGGTCGAATGTGGGTTCCACGAAACAGGAACATCAGGTCAAGGATTCTAGACGAAGCACATAAGTCACGTTATTCTATTCATCCTGGTGCAACAAAAAATGTATCAAGACCTCTGAAAGGATTATTGGTGGCCAGGTATGAAGTTTAATGTAATGCAGTACGTAAACGAATGTTTAACATGTGCGCAAGTAAAGGCTGAACATTAGAAACCCTTTGGTTATGTGCAACCTCTAGAAGTCCCAGAATGGAAGTGGGAACACATCACCATGGATTTTATTACCAAGTTGCCTCTCACGGCGAAACGTCATGATACTATTTGGGTGATTGTAGACCGGTTAATGAAAAGTGCTCATTTCTTGCCTATACGTGAGACTTATACGTTGGAGAAACTGTCTGAATTATTCGTGAAAGAAATAATTACAAGACATGGAGTTCCAGTTTCTATAGTGTCAGATCGTGACACGCGATTCGTTTCAAGATTCTGGAAACAGTTTCATGAATCAATGGGCACAAGACTCAATATCAGCACTGCGTATCATCCTCAGACCGACGGACAGTCTGAAAGGACTATCCAAACCTTAGAGGATATGCTCAGAGCCTGTATTATTGATTTTTGTGGTAGTTGGGATGATCATTTACCGCTAGTGGAATTCTCGTACAACAACAGCTATCATGCTAGTATTGGAATGCCACCATACGAGGCGTTGTACGGGCGACGTTGTAGAACACCTGTGTGTTGGGGAGGAGTAGGATAGAAAGAAGTGGGAAGCAAAGCTGCAGTGATTGATTTGACTGAAAAGCTTCAACTAGTTAAAGCGCGAATGAAAGCTGCACAGGATCGACAGAAGTCATACGCTAACAAAAGGCGAAGACCAATAGAGTTCGACGTAGGTGATCAGGTACTGCTAAAAGTTTCACCATGGAAAGGAATTATTCAATTTAGGAAAAGAGGCAAGCTGAGTACGAGATTTATTGGACCTTTTCGAATAATGGCACGGGTCGGTAAGGTAGCCTACCAATTAGATCTGCCAGATGAATTGAGTGGAATTCATCCGACATTTCACGTTTCACATTTAAGAAAATGTTTAATAGATGAAGTAGCCTACGTGCCGTTAGATGATATTGAAGTTGATGAAAAGCTAAACTACATAGTGGAACCAGTTGCCATTATTGACACGAAAGAAAAACAATTACGTAACAAGACGATTAGACAAGTTAAGGTTCAATGGAAGCACCGAAAAGGATCTGAGGCTACATGGGAGACTGAAGATGAGATGAAACGACTCTACCCATATTTGTTTTGAAACATAACAGGTTTCGAGGACGAAACCTATTGTAAGGAGGGTAGATTTGTAACAACCTAAAATTTAGCAACCTAATAATAAACGTGCGAAATTTCGGTAACCGTTTATGTCCAAAATTTATATAAACATTCGTAAAGTAATTATGATCAAAAGGATATAAACGATAAAAATATATGATAAGGTATGAACACGTTATAAAGCCTATTAATAACGTGTAAAAATTTCTGTGACCGTTTGGGTTCGAAATTTTTATGAACAATCCTGAAGTAATTACGATCACATTAATATAAGCCGGACCGTTATACGATAAAGTATGAACAAGATATAAGCTCGTGAATATTAAAATATATTATTTTTGACCCTGCTCCGTTTTCAACGAAACTTGGGTAGAAATGTAGAGAATAATTAGTAGATTTCAACGGTATATTCGAAAATTTTTAAAACATCATATGCAAAAAGTTATAAGAGAAAAAACAAGATTTATGCTAAATTAATTATAATAATATAATAGTAATAATAAAATAATAAAAAATAATAAAATAATCAATTCAACATGTGTCAAAATTCAAAAGTAATACGTCGAACATTTCGAACCACACATATATTTTTCTTTCTTAATGACGAAGGAAATTTACATCTATAAATAGATGTAGTTCGACGATCAAATATTCATTTCTCTTAAGTATTAAAACTCTGTCAAAATACTCTCCTAAAACCCTTGAGCGGGTACGGTAGTTACTAGAATTTCGTTCAAAGATTGTTAAGCGAGCATTTGTACGAGCTACTTTGAGGTAACCACCTATTATACTCTTATTTTAAAATAATTATTTAATTAGTATGGTCGAGATATTGTTTGTTTAAAACCTCACTAATATTATGCGTGGAGGCTATTTTCAATATTTTTGTAAAACACGGAGTATGCAGAGATGCTGCCCAAATATTTTATAAAAATATATATTTATAAGACGAGGTTCTGTCCAATTTAAAACTCTAAAATAAAGTTTTATAAGCCGAAATACTGCCCAAATATTTTTAAGAAAACCGAAAAGCATAAGCCGTCATGCTGTCCAATTAAAGACTCGAGTCAATACCGGAAAATATAAAGATACGTTAAGTAATCCTATTAGTGTACTGATGTTATTAGGAAATTAGCGGTTACGTAAGATAAGAATTGAGGAGCTAAAATTCTACGATAGAAGCGTAGATCAGGTGAGTTCTTTGTAGCCCTATTTTAATTGTTTTATCATTTTGGACTGATATGCATGTTATAAAAGTTATTTTATGAAAATGATTGTTTTAACTGACTACGGTCGGATAAAAGAATATGTTACAGTAAAGAACGTTTTATGCCTATTATAAAGTTATTGTATGAAAGTGATTTCAACCTGATTGTGATCAGATAAGGAATGTTTTCAGGCAAGGAATGTTTTAAAGTAAATAATGTTTTAAGTCTCAACTGTGGTTGAGAAGGAAATGATTTTTTTTAAAAGACATCGACTGAGGTCGAGAAGGAAATGTGATATTGAAGTCCCGGCTGCGGTTGGGCAAAACCTGAGCACTGCGGTGCGAAGGACCGTGTATGATATGATGGTTTAAATGATTTAAACCATGTTATGTATGAATTATGTATGTTAAGAAGTCTTGTACCGGTATGAGCCGTCAATTTCGGTTGATGGTTTAAGAAGTCTTGTGCAAGAACAGGCATGCCGACTGTGTGTCGCCAGTTGAGGAAATCTTATGCATGTATAAGTTATCGACTTCGGGTTGATAGTTTAAGAAGTCTTGTGCAAGCATGTTGACCTCGGTCAACAGGACAGGCTACGTTTATGTACGGTGTGATTGATTTTATGATGTCATGTATGCTATGTATATGAAATGTTATATGTTCCGCAGGATTGAGACTGTTGACTTCGGTTAACAGTGAATGCTGATGCTTTATGTACTGTAAAGATTTTATTTTTATGAAAAGTTAACTTAGAACTCACCAGCGAAAGCTGACTTGTTTTAGGATGCATGTCAGGTTGAATGGTATTGAGGAAGAATTGCAGTAAGGCTTGTGGCATACCCTTAGGACTACCCTAGCATAACTGGCTATGTTATAGAACTATAGAGACGTGGGTTATGTGAAAATGTTTGTTTATATTTGTATAATATTTTATATATAATCACCTTAAATTCCGCTGCTGTAATAAAGTAAGTATGTTTTAAGGACTATGGGTTTTGATGTTTGCCAACCGAGGGGACTCCTGGGATTTGGGGCCTCTCATTTCAATGATTTGATCTGTTCGTGTCGTTTGGCCTCGTTTCAACTCCAAGTTCAATGTTTGAACGTTTCGTAAGGTTCCGAGTGTTTTGTTACACGATGTGCTAAACGTTCACCAACGATCGTGTTTCCTTAGACACGTGTGTGCGTGTTGCGATAATTCACCGAATTATCGTGTTTGTGTCAGTGTTCGTACCGTCATGACACGTGTCACACTAAATTAAACTAATTATAGTGCCACGTATACAAATATGAATTAAATAATCATTTAATTAAAACAAATGCTGACCTGGATTTTACGGGGTGTCACAAGCTCCCAGAAAGTGGTATGAAACTTATCTTCTTTTCTATTGGGTAACAACTTTAAGAGAGGAACAACTGATGAAACTCTCTTCTTCAAGAAGTCCAATCAACATATCATGCTAGATCAGATATATGTTGATGATATTATCTTTGGTTCCACTAATGAATCTCTCTGCAAGGACTTTGAATCATTGATGAAATCCAAGTTTGAAATGAGTTCAATGGGAGAACTCAATTTCTTCCTTGGATTACAGGTGAAACAAACTCCTACATGGATTTTTATTAGTCAATCAGTGTATGTCAAAGACATTCTTGAAAGATTCAAGCTGACTGATTGCAAAGCTCTAGGTACTCCAATGTCCAAGACAACATCTCTTAGCCCTGACCTTGAGGGGGAGGATGTTGATCAACATCAATATAGAGCAATGATAGGTTCTTTGATGTATCTCACAGCAAGCAGGCCTGATATAATGTTTGCAACTTGCCTGTGTACAAGATTTCAGGCCAATCCCAAAGTCTCACACATGCTGGCTATGAATAGAATTTTTAGATATCTCAAAGGAGCACCTGGTCTAGGATTTTGGTATCCTAGAAATGAAGATTTTCAGTTCATGGCTTATACTGAAAGTGATTATGGAGGTTGCAACATTAGCAAGAAATCCACATCAGGAGGATGTCAATTTCTTGGACCCAGAATTGTGTCTTGGCAATGCAAGAAACAGTCTTGTGTTTCTACCTCTACTGCAGAGGCAGAATACATAGCTGCTTCTAGCTGCTGTGCACAAGTCATTTGGATTCAAAATCAGATGAAGGATTATGGAGTAGAGCTGTTCAACACTCCTATACAGATAGACAATTTCAGTGCAATCTCTATCACCTATAATCCTGTCAAGCATTCCAAGACCAAGCACATTGATATCAGATATCATTTCATCAGAGATTGTGCAGAAAAGAAGTTGATTCATCTAGTCAAAGTTGATACAGAACACAATCTGGCTGATCTCTTCACCAAAGCATTTGATGAAGGAAGATTCAGGTACTTAATAACAGCCATTGGCATGATTAACTTTGAGTAAATGAATGAATAAAGGAAGGAATAATTCTTCGGAAGATACACTTAAATTATCTTCTGATGAGTACTTACTCCTCAGAATATAGTTTAAGTCTTTGGAAGCATTCGTCACTCCTAATGTTGGAAGAAGTCACACTTTAGAAGATAAATTCTCTTCTGAAGTATTAACCTTCCGATACATTATCCCTTCGGAAGCTCAATATTCTGAACTTACTTTTCAGAAGAAGATGTCTTCCGAAGAACAATTCTTCTGATGAACTTATCTAAATCTTCAGAAGATGCACTTTCGATGATATCCTTATGTATGCTTCAGAAGTAAGTATATTCCGAAGAACATATTTGGTCCCATAAACTACTTCCGATGACTAGTTCTCTCGGAAGCAAATCTATCCTTCGCCAATTTTGAATAATAAATGAGCTGTTTCCGGAAGTACTTTTTCTGACATCCGGATCTCAAAATTTAATGTGTTTCTATATTAAATGCTGACATCCGAAGGTATAAAAGTCCTCCCACTCATTCACCTTCTCTCACCGTTTCATTTCGAATTGCTTTTTCCTTTTCTCTCCCAATTAAACCTAAAACCGTCGATCGCCATGGAATTTCTTGCCTTTAGACCCTCTCACAATCTTCCTGTGGAGTTATCAGCAGAATATGATGCTGACTTCGCGCCAATCATCTCCTTTCTTCAAAGGAGCAGTTATTCATTTGCTCTCACTATTCAACCCTTGGTGTATGAATCGCATCACCAACAGTTTTGGGGTTCATGCTCGATTTCGACAAATCCTAATGGTCGGATCTTGCATGCCACCATTGATGCTCATCCTATCTCCATCACTGTGGAGACCATCTGTCGGCATCTTCAACTCTGTGATGCTGGGGGAAGGGTCTCATTCACAAAGGATGAGGTAGCATCGACCTTTAGGTCAATGGGGTACGAAGGTCCTCTCCCTTCAACAACTTATTTGAAGGGTAGAGTGTCCTATAATTATAAGTACCTCATACATTTATTTTTGCACTGTCTTTCTAATAAGACAGGTGGTTGGATCAAGTTCCATCTGATTTAGCTTCGGCTATTCATGGCTTGGTCTCCAACCAACTTTTTAACTTTTCTGCATTTATTTTCAATAATTTGGTTGACAATATTTCGTCTCCAAAGAAATTTTGTATGTATCCCAGGTTTTTGCAGCATATATTTCACAGTGAGTTGGGTTCTGCCCTTTCACTAACTGGGAATACATACAAAGTTCCCTTGGTAACTTCCAAGGTTTTTGTCCAATTGAAGAAGAAGAGTAACCAGTTCTCTGGGAACTTTACTCCTCTTCTTCCTCCTATAAAGTTACCTACTCCAGAAGGTGACAGCTCTGTTGCACCCACAGATGCTGAACCCACACCTTCCATTTCAGTTCCCCATCCTATCAAAATCACTTACAAACGCCGCCGAACCCCTGAACAGCTATCTACAGTTGTTCAGGCCCCTTCTTCTGAACCCATTAAGAAAAAGGTGAAAAGAACTGTTAAGGGCACAGTTCCACCTAAGGTGAAAGCCACACCTGTTGCTATGACATAGGTTCTTCCTCTGGAACCTGTGGCTGCCCTTAACCAGCCTGAAAGTCCTCAGAGTATGTCACCACGCATACCTGAGAATACGCAAAGGGATGCCCCCATCATTGAGTCTGCTTCCGATGAAACAACTCCATTAGATCAGAGACGGTCTCCCAGGTCTCCAGGATCCTATCACCCAGAAATGCCCCCCACCCATTCTATTACCCAGGTTCAAGGAACCTCTGCTATGGCTATGGAGGAACCACTCTCTCCCACTACCCAAACACTTATGAGAGTGGTGACACAGCTACAAGCCAGGTTTCCTGACCCAGAGCCTATCACTTCAGAGGTTGACCCCAGGAGTTCAGAGGGGGTCAATGCAGTTGAGGCTGCCACTACTGTTGATCATCTTCAGCATCCTCAGGACAGTGGTACAGGCACTAGGACCTCACCTGCGGCAACCCACACTGGGGAGGACTTCTTTGAAGCTCTTCTCAGTGAGGGGAATCCAAGGTGCCAACAAACCACATCTGGTGGTGGAGGTGCAGGAGCCAGGCTCAGGACTCCATCGCCCAATGGTTCCACTCATGTGAATGAGGGCACCAACACACAGGAATTGACGGCCACAATTACATCCCTCTAAGCCAGGGTAGCTCACCTGGAAGCTGAGGTTGCTACCCTGCAGCTAGAGGTCCAAGCCAAGGAGGCCACAATCTTGGACCTCAGGAGGCGCCCCTAGTAATCCTCCAACCCTTTCACCCTGATCCTGCTACAACTACCTTTGTCTCCCCTGATACTACCAAAAAGGGGGAGAAGGTACCATCTGCAGGGTCAGGACCGCAAGAATAAGAAGAGAAAGTTGCACAAGATTCCAACCCATCCATAGTCACCTTGACTAATGAATGGGATGACTTCTTGGGCACTTACTTTCATCATTCAACTTCCTCCTCTTCTTCTTCTGATGATGGTGAGGCTGCCACAGAGTTTGAGCAAGAGCACACAGCAGATCACTCTGTGGAGTCTCAGTCCCCTGTTAGGACTCAACAATCCCCCTCTGGGACCAAGTCTCCTCCTGAGACTACAGCCCAGGTTGCCATGGAGGATACCACTCAGGAAGAACAACCTATCTCCATGGAACCTGTGTCCCCTTCTGGGACAAAGGCTGCTGAAGACCTCTCCTCCACTCCTGAGCACTCTGTGGATGTTGCTAAGGAATCACTCAAGGTGGTTGGTCAATCGGAGGAGGCAGTCAATGCTAAGGTTAACTCTGAAGCTGCAGCTACTTCCGAAGACCCATTCATTCTTGATGACTCCTCCATAGAGGAGCTAATTGCCAATGAACCAACTGGTGAGGCTACATGATCCATCTTCTCTGGGGCAAAGTTAATGGACAAAAGAAAAAGGAAATTAACCCCAGAGGAGGAAGCAGAACTAGAGGAGAGGATGCCCAAGAAGAAGAAATGCCGACGAGACACTTCCTTGGACACTGAGCTTATCAGACTTTCTGCTCTTCTCCAGGAGAAGGGATATGATCTTGATGAAGTCTTACTCTCGTCGGTACCTGAAATGGTTGCTGAGCTGGAGAAGGTGCAGCAGCAAGAACAGGCAGCTGCTGCATCAAAAGCCATGGTGGTACTTACAAAGAAACAAAAACAAAAAGCCTACAAAGACAAATTGAAGGCTTTCCTACTACAGCATGGCTTCCATGCTCGGCAGCTAGGCCCTATGAAGACCTCAACCCTGGATATGCATATTAGAGATGTAAAAGCCAAGATTGCCAGAGGTGTGTTACCTTCTATGGAGCAGATACAAGCTCAAAGGGCAAGCCTAAACTTAGGCTTAGGTTTAGGGGGAGGAGCCAGAATTGAAATTCCCCTCTCTGGACCTGGGATCAGAGAGGGTGAAGAGGTCATGTGTGGGGAAGCAACAAAAGCCATGTTCCCCAACATGTTCCCCTAAACCCTAAGGAAGAACAAGCCTCTCCTCCATCAAGTCCTTATTTGGACAACATGCCAATCTCTTCAATGATCAAGATCAACAAGGGTAAAAAGGCTGCAAGGAAACAAAATCAACAGACCCTGATCCTGAGAAGCAATCAAGGCTGATGAGAGGAGTAAAGAGCATCCTATAACTAAGGATGCAGGCCAAGAGCCCACTGCAAGAACAGAAGAAGCAGTAGGCTCCAATGTGTAAGATGAACAGGCCAGAGATCAGAGGAGTGAAGCTATTGCCCAAGATAAAACAAGATTCAAAAGAAGAAAGAGCATAGCTAGAAGGAAAAAGAGAACTACTGCCATATCTTCTGACTCTGAGCCTGATACAGAACCCTCAGAACCAAGAGCCACACCAAAACCTTCAATACCTGAGGAACATCCAAGAGACATCCGTGGCCTGATACATACTCATACTTACATCCCTATAGTGAAGTGGAGCTTTGATGCACTTCATAAGATGTTCACACTCATTCAGGTCAACGGAGGGATAAAGGTTTTGGATCTTATTCAACTGATGGGGTTGGCTGATCCCTTTGTACTTGATTTGGAGAAAATCCCTCTTGAAAATCCAGATAATGGATCAGATGGGAGAGTAGCAGTTAAATGGATAAAGACTAGGGCACAGATTCTGAGGGGAGAGAGGGTGACAAGGAGAATCAGATAAGAAGTTTTGGTAGCATCAGCCTAGGGGGAGACTGTAAAGGCTAATAAAGGCTGATGCTCACCAAACTTCAATTTTGTCTAAGTACCAGACACTACAAAGACAAACAGCCTTCGGAAGGAAGGAATTACTCTTCGGAAGCATAGGTTACTCACTCCTGCTGAAGGCTGTACAAGACAAACACTTCGGAAGGCCAACACTTAGAGTTAAAGCTTCAAAGCTTCTGAAGAACTAAATGCTTCCGAAAACTAACAGCTTCTGAAGATTCTCTTCTGCACTCAAAGACAAAGACAAAGACTTCCGAGGATAATCCTCTGACAAAGACTGTAGCTGATTACTTTCATAGTACAAAAGGGACTAACACAAGACATGCTGGTCTGAGTAAAAACAAAGATAACATGCCGATAGTCAGACACAGCACCTTACTTCCCTTCCTCAGCATTAAATGCAAAAGATCATCTGAAGCCTTGAAGATCAACAACATTAAATGCCTTTTGTATTTAGCTAGTCTTTTGTAAAGTCAATGTCTATAATTGTAATAATTGTAATCAAGTGTCTTAGCCTGTTAAGACACTTTACATACTAAAATAAGCTTTACTTTATGTATTGTCTAGTATACCCAGCTTGTATTCCTGGTTGTAGCCTTAGCTATATAACCTCTCATTGTAAACCTGTTTAGGGGCTTGTGTGTTGTGCTTGTAACACTTGTAATAGTTTGAGAGAAATATATCTTTGAGCTTGAATTTATTCTTGTGTTCTTATTGTTATTCAAAGATTATTTGTTCACCATTGAGTGTTTGAGAGATCCTTCTAACAGATATTCCGCATCTGTTAGATTGAAAGAGAGAAATACTTGTGATGTGTTGTTTAGAGTAAACAACACGATCCAACAGAAGATTTATATAAAACATCTTTAAGGATCATGTTTATATACTGGACATATAAAATGTGTACACACACTAAGCTGGTCAGGTTGAATAAAAAAAATTAAAATTGTAATTATTAGTAAAGTTAATGGCTAATAAACCCTTTTTTTTTATCAAATATGTAAAAAAAGTTTACGTATCATAATTTATTATGAGGAATAAGTGGAAAATAAATGCAAGAAGAGGTGAAACAACCATGTGTTTTCGTTTTGATAAAAGAGAGGAGAAAAACTTTTACAAATTTAAGTATTACATTTTTTTTAACAGCGAAGGTCTTAATCGTGTAAGCCTATTGTTTCCAGGTCATGTGACTAATGTTTAGTTACCTATACTTCTCATTAGCCAACACAACCATCACAGGAGGAAACCTCACTGAGAAAACTTCCTAAACCCCCTCAGACACCTATTTTGCTGCGGAAGGGTTTTGAACCCGTGACTTCCCATTTGAAAGAATCCTGAGATATCATTGAAGCAATGTCTCATTGGTAAATATTACCTACATACCAAGTTAGAAACCTATGTAGTACATGAGTTTAATAAATAATATGTTATAAACAACATTTTTTTACGAAGATTTGTGTGTTTAATATTATTAATTGTTTATAAAATAATAACTATTGAATATCTAAAAATAACATACTACAAATAAGTATTAAGAATTATAAAATAATATTTTAAGAATATAATTGAAATTTTTTTATGATTTATTAAGTTTAAATTAATTTTTATGATAAAAAGGTCTATATATTTATATATAATTGTATGATTTAATTATTAAAAATGACTTATTATTAATATTTAATATAAAAGATAAATATGAGACTGAGACGAGAAAAATTAATTTTAGAGTTAATAAGGAGATGACAAGTTTCCATGATTGCTATTTTTTTTTATTAAAATAAAGATAACGAATAAATATAATATAAAGATTTTTATTTTAGATATCATCGATATTTGATGACATAAAAATAATAAAATGTTTTATAATTATAAATAACAAATAGTGAATATTAAAAAATATGTTTCTACAAATTTAACGCAAATTAGATTTTTAAGAAACATTTAATATTAAAAGAATATATAATGAAATTCAAAATTTTGATTTTCATCAGTTTTATTGTCCAATCAGTTTATAATTTATTAATTATTATTACAAATTGCTATTTAAATTTTTTTATTATTTAACGCACGTAATACGCAAGTTTTAGCCAATAGTTATTATAATAAGAAGGTATTTTAGATATTTAATTATTTGTAGTCATTAACATTTAATAGAAAAAAGACAAAAAAAATGTAAATTTTACGGGAATTCAACACCTAAGGAGCTGTTTGTTTGGGTCATAATAAGTCTGAATGGGTCTGATTCAAATGATTCAGATTCAGAAATTATTTCGCGAAAAAAACACATCTAAATGGAACCGAATGCCTGAATCATTCAAGTATCATAACAAGTCTGAATGGAGAAAATAACCAAACCTTCTTCATTTTTCCACAGAATACGTCGGAACCCACTGCTCCCGTCGCCATCATCCCGGTGGCCTCCTATCACCACCGTCCTGATCGCCTCTCGACAGGCCACAACTCCCGATCGGAACCCAACAGCCACCGCCCTTCGTCTACACCATCTGTAACCCGCTGTTGTCATCGCCACAACCCTGGTACTACGATGGTTGGTGTGGATTTGGACTGGGGTTCAAACATCGACGACCGAGGGGGGAGGCAACGATGGTTGGTGTGGAGTGAAGAGCAGGTTTGTGGTTTTAGGGTTCGATCATTGATGACGGTAACGTGGGGTTGCGATGTTCGAACATCATCAAAATTTTTGGATTTAGGGTTTTGGTTCAGATGATAAAACAAACAATCTTAACTGGTTCATTACTTAATGGTTTAACCATTTTAAACATTCAAACATTTTTACCATTCGTCACATAATGGTTCAAACGTTACCAAACGACCCTAACTTATTTATATATTGTAATAAGATTTAATAGAATTATGTTTTTCGTATGACCTTACAATAAAAATAAGATATGCATGAAGGATGAAATTAAACATAACATCCTAACTAACTCACGTGTCACAATACTTCACATGTATACCTTAAGCGCCAGATATTAAACTATGTTAAATAATATAAGTGTTAAAAACAAAGGAAATAGTTGATAAAGGAATTAAAAAATTGAAATTATTTTTATCTAATGATTGTATGTGTTATAAATGCTTACAGTTTAATACTATGTTAGTACTTTATAGAACTTAATAGCCAAGAGTAAAATACTAGAAAAACACATACAACATCTTAGCAACTTACTCTAAATAAAATACAAAGCAAAGAAAATAATAAATTATTTCTTAATTTTTAGAAATGTAATTTAATATCATTATTTTTTAATAATAGAAAGAAATGTTAATCATTTAATAGTAGATAATGACACGAAAATAAAAGTAAGAAGCAACTAGAGAACAATTCGTTACTTTTATTTATTAGCATAATGATTTATTTATAAAACATCTTAAGGATCATGTTTATATACTGAAAATATAAAATGTATATTTATACTATGTTAGAGAACTCGCTTTGAATAATTTTTTTTAATTGTAATTATTAATAATAGTTAATGGATTATAAACCTATTTTTCATTAAATATGAAAAAAAAAGGTTTACATATCAGAATTTATCGTGAGGGATAAGTGGAAAATAAATGCTAAAAGACATGAAAGAAGCATGTGTTCTCTTTTTCATTAGAAGAGAATTAAAAAAAAAAAAAAGATTGAAACACAGCCTTACGTACAAGTTTTCTTTCATTTATTTGTTTATTGGTATCTATATTCTTTTTGAATAACATAAAGTCTAAACTTGCTTTTAAAACTACGTTAATTATCCATTAGGCCGAACCCTAAACTTAAGCCTGACAAACTGGGTGGATTGGTTAACGGGTTCATGTCAGTATGATTGTGAGTGAGGATGAGTTTTAAATAAATTCAGGTTTACTATAAATGAGTTGTTTATAAAAAAAACTTAAATTTAATTAAAGTCAAAATGAGTTTTTACTAAACATATAGTTTCTTTAAATGTTTGGTAATTTTTCTGTTAAACATATTATTAATAATTGTTATACATTTATATTCATTCTATTTACATATATATTTTTTAAGTTACCCATCGACCCGCATTATATTAAGAAGTCACTCATTTCAACCCATTTTTTGTTATGGTGCTATATATTTCAACATAAAATACAATCCTTATTCATCTAAACTGCCTAATTTCTCTTACTTTGGATCAAGATTGACTCATCCACTTAAACTTAAAATGCATATAATTAGAGTTAACTAGTTATTTCCCATCTTTTCTTTTCTTTTTTATCTGATATTTTTTTCACTAAATAATGCAAATAGCTTAAACTAATTCGTTTAGGGGTGTTCAGTTTCGAATATGACTCGAAGAATAGAAATTCGATTTGATTTCAATTTGAAAATACACAAAGTAGAAATTTGAATCGAATTCGATTCGATTCATAGTATAATATCGAATTTCGAATTTCATATTTTTAATTCGATTCGATTCGAAATTTGAATTTGAATTATATATATATTTTTATTTTATATGCACAAGTAGTTACTATATTTAAAAATTAGGCTTTTTAGTTAGGCGTTTAATTTATAAAAACTGAAAGATTACTACACAAATGTTAATTTAATTATAAAATACTCATAATTTTAACACTTTTAAATACGTTAAACCTAAACATTTACAACAAAAATATCAATTGTGAAGCTCAAAAAATTGATCATTTTGGTTGTTAATTTCTAATATTTTGATTAATTGTCACTTTATGTTTTTTGTATGTTATCACTGACATTATATATTGAACTTTTATCATTTTATTAGTTTAAATGATATCTCTAATATTACAACTTAGATGTTGATTATTTGATATTTGGATGTTTAAGGTTTTGATTATTTGATATTTTGAATGTATAAAGATAGCAAGTATAAACAATTCTTTAATTAAATTCAAATCAAACCAATTCGAATTTTGAATTGGAGAACGAATTCGAATTTCGAATTCGAATGCCCCCTAAAAAATTCAAAATTCGAAAAAAAATCGATTCTAAATATTCGAGTTATTCGAACTTCGATTCGATGAACACCCCTAATTTCGTTGGAACATTTTATATGTTTTTCCAAGTGATTGATTAGGCAAATGTTTGATAACTTGTGATATAAGTAAGTATTTTGAAATATTAGGGTTTAGAAGTCAACTGCAAGACTTTTGATATCTTAAACGTGGCATAAAGAATATGACAAGTATATATTCTCTACGAAGGAAAATAGTTTTTTTTTTTTTTTGAACGGCACGCAGGAAAATAGATCACCTTAATTTGTTACGTGAAAAGGTTACGCACAACCTTGCCTACGTTAACCTGTTATTCACTTTTAATTAATAGATTAGTGGCTAAAAACATATAATATCATAAAAAAACAACATCGAGCAATATAAAAGTGTTATATAATAATAAATTTAGAATAATAATTTCAACTCATTTACTTGAATATATAGTTATACCCCGTCATTATGAAAGCATATAATTGATGATCGAAAAACTCCGAGTAGACTAAAAACCCATGTATTACATGGCAAAAATCGAATCTATTTTACATAGTGGCGTTGAAAAAATATTTGAATCTAATTAACCCGACACGTACCTAAACCCAAATTAGCTTAATTGGGTCGGATTATTCGAGTCAAAGATGTTAGTCGAGTTATTCGAGTCAACCTGAATACACCTGATTTATTAATAGGGCAGGGTTTCAGTATATTTTTAAAAATTAGTCGGATTTCGGGTTAACTTGAATAAGAATGATTAATATTTTATAAGTATATATATTATTAAATATAAAACATGTTTAACTTTTCAACTAAATATTTAATTAAATTATCTAGTTATGGCTAGTGTTATTAATCAAATTATATATCGTCTAACATATGTTTCATTGAACTATATGTTTGAGGCATAAATTATTTGTAGCTAAGTTTAAAATTGCGTCAAGATAATAGCAAATAAATATTAACATGACTAACCTGAGACATGATTAACCTGAACATTATTAGGCTCAGGTTGCGGTTAATAATTTTTAAGGAAACACTCAACTAAACTGACCCGAATAATCCAACACCCTATCGAATTAACCCGATCAAAACCTCTTGTAAACAATTTTTATTGAAGAATTGTATGCGTCATTAAACGTTTATGAATGATGAAATAATAAATATTTTAAAATTATAAGTATAACAACTCATTAAAGTTTAAATATTATAAAATTATATTTTAGAATTTGATAAATTATAAAATCTTCTTATGATTTATTATGTTTAGTAAATTATTAAAATAAGATTTATATTTATGTTTTTAGTTATATAGTTTAATTTGCTTCACTCATTAGTGTTTAATCAAATAAAAGATATAATTAGTAGTTAATAAGAGTCCCTGCAATGGTGATCTAGTGGTAAGGATGTAAGAATCTATAATAGATGTCTAGGGTTCAAAGCTTGGCAAAACCCAATTTTCCTTGGGTTATGCGATTTACCGACCTCATGTTGGTCATTGGACCGGTCGATGAGGGCGCCTAATGGTGTGACGTTCACTATTTTTTTAGTAGTTAATAAGAGAGAAACGAGAAAATATTGTTCATATTTAACCAGAATATGACATATGTTTATTCTATATACTTATTTATTAGATCAACTAAATCTCTCTTTAAATATAGTATTATTACACAAACACGACATTTTCTTGTTTTAGATGAATGTGTAAATTCACGTTTTTTTATTAGTTCACTAGTGTAAATTTTTTATCTACAAACTTACACTAATGTAAGATTTAAACCTTACACCGTGTTAACTCCTAACACATATATGAATTTACACACTCACTTAAAAGTTTAAAGTGTTGGGTATATGTAATAATTACAATAGAAAAAATTAAAATTTGGATTGATTAGAGTGAGTTAAAAACAATTATCATCGTTGTAAGGGTTATTATTATATGTTCGTCATCACATACATACATACATACATACACACACATACATACATTTGTGAATATTATAATTTTTAAAAAAATTATTTTTTTAGTTTTATAAAACATATCAGGGTCATTTCACCAATTTAAATAAAAACTGACAGTTATAGTTTTAGTAAATAGGGTTATTGCATATATATTTGCGATTATTATGTGTTATATGTTAAAGTTAATTGTTATAGTTTTGTATAATGTGTTCAGATCATTTCCATATCTTTAAATTGAAAAAGGATAGTTCTAATATATAATAGCGGAGCTTGAGTGTTATGAAGGAGGGGAGGGGAGGGAAGGGGGGGCAGAAATTTAGGTAACCCGGAATAGAAGTTAATTTTTTGAAAGGATAGATCGAAACTAAAAATAAAATTTTTGTCGAAAAATTAATAGTTGCAGATTTGCGCTTGAAAGTAAAATACTAATATTACTTGTTGATAACAATCTCTACATAGTCTATTAAATAACTATTTTTAGAAGACGACATTTGTATGGTTTTTTTACATATTTTTTATAATTAATACTTGTAATTTTTAATAATTAAATTAGATAATCAAACATTAAAATATGTAAATCTAACTATTCGATTAATTTATTAATTTACTAAAATTTAATAAACTAATACAGTATTTCAATTATACTTATCCTAAAATATAATTTGTAATTGTTAAATACTTATTATTATTTGTTATTTATGAATTTTAGATCTTTATATTTTTTATTTTACTAACAACTAATAAAAATATAATCTATAAATCTTTGTATAAATTGTTATTTATAACATGTTATATTTATTTATGTTAGAGTTAATCATGCGTATGGTCCGTGCGGTATGCCCATATTGCTTTGATGGTCCCTAACATCGAGAAGTTACATCGGTTGCCAAATAGTTTGCAAAACCAAAACACAGGTGGTTCCTGTAGTGCATGTCTGTTAATTTTTTCTGTTAAGTAAGATGTAAAATTACCTAAATATCCTCTTTTATTGGAAAACCAGACCCACCCCCTATTTCTTCCCCACCGCGGCGACCTCTAAAAGACTCATCATCACTGCCGGCTAACCACCACCTCCGACCATTACCTTCGGAGAAGAAGAAGCCACCAGAGTAAAAGGAGCCACCAGAGAGGTGTATTCGAACACTACCTTCGACGTTGTTTAGGGTTGCTCAGTGACGGAGCTTGAAAAAAAGCTCGGAGGGGGCCGAAGGATTTTTAAGAAGAAAACGGAGGGGGCCGAAAGATTTTTAGGATGAAAAAGGAGGGGGCCGAATGATTTTTAGGAAGAAAACGAAGGGAACCGAAGGATTTTCCGACGGAACACTATTATATCGACCATTCTGAGCGAAAAAATAGGGGGACCAGGGCACCCCGGGCACTTCTATTCTTCATCCCTAGGGTTGCTGCTACGTGACGGATTCCAATCTTCGATGCGGTGGATTCGGCCGATTCATTTCCATCGTTACCGGTTAGTAAAAATATATCGATTCTGAATCAGAAAAAGAAAACTCGAATTCGTCGGCGGTGTACGCTTGATTCAGTGGTACCGTGTGACAACCAGTACCTGATCGTCCGGCAAGTCCGTACGGTACGTGCACTTTCACTATTTACTATGTGTAAATACAATGTGTAAACAGTTGTGTGACAACAGGACTAGAAAACAAGTAACAGTTGTATGTGTTTAAGTGAAAACTTAAATACAGTAAATACAACAACTCACGACAAACAATAGTTGTATGTGTTTAAGTGAAAACTTAAATACAGTTAATGCAACAACTCATGAGAAACAACAGTGTGCAAACAAATGACAAGAACATATCGGTTGCGATCTGATATCCACAGATGACAGGAATCAGATGGCTGACAACTCAGTGAGAAAACAATGTGAATTCAAGGTGAACAAAGTGAAAACAGGCAAGTTTAGTTGAGTTCGGCAGTGAGGAAACATAATTCAAAACATAAGTTCAGTATCGTTTTAGAATAACAAACTGACAGTGTGTTTGCATGGGTGACGATTCACACAAACATATCTATGAGTTTAACGTTCTGAAATGATAACTGAAAAGTAGAAAAAAAAAATCAGAAAGTGAAACCCTCGTCGTGTTCGTTCGGATGACGATTCGAATGAATACGCGCGAAGGTGACGCGATCTGACGAAACCTTTAAAATAAACGTTTTCGATAAAATAATTTAAGAAAAATAAATTTAGAAGATTTATTAGGAATCACAACCTAAAAATAAATCCATTTTATTTAAATTCAAAAAATAAAGCTCTTTTATTTAAAACCTAAATTTACGCGCGTTACGCGCTGGAAACGTAACGAAATAGAAGACTGAGCAAGCGAAACGAACCCGAATACCCGCGGGGTATATAAAGCCTAAATGAGGCCAACTACCTCATTTATTTCATCTCTCTCTCTACACCCAAAAACCCGGATCCCTCTCTCTCTAAAATTTTGAACTTCAAACCCTTGGATCTCCTTAAATTCTTGACGAAATCTTGCATTCTTGGTGCCTAAACGAAGCTCTTGATCCCCTCTACACGAAAGTACAACAGATCAGGAGTAGAACCAAACGAATCCGAGGTAATCTGAGTCTCAAAGTTGCGAAAACTAGGGTTTTTGTGACCCTTTTGTTCGATCCACTACCCTAACCGGTTAAAAGCCTCTTACTTCCAACCCTATACCCCGAAATTGATCCTAACACACACCATCACCGAAAACCCCCGTGAACCTCGACTTAGAGCTTGGATGGAGCCACCTAGCCGACCCCGACCCACAGGCCACCGAATGACTGCTTCGGCCGAAAGGGGGAAAGTCTGCCCTAGCCGAATGGCCATGGCCGCATGGGCTGGCCACCCGACCGAACCAACTCCTGGGCCGAACAATCTCCTTCGGTGCTACCTCATTCGGTCCCCACATGAGCATCAGCCGAATGGGATTGGACGAATCAAGCTGGGCTGACTGAATGCTTTCATTCGCATGGCTGAGATGACATTCGGGCTAGGCACTTTCATTCGGCCTAAACCTCTCCAATCGGCCGAGCCATATCCCATTCGGTCTAGTCTTTTATTCGGCCAATGCTACCATTCGCATACCATGTTATTCGGCCCATTTAATCTAAGATGTCAACAAACACTTAAACAAATTTCATTGGTAACATGCATGGGATATTTGATGATGGGTATTTTTACTACAAAGGTGGTGAGGTAATGGGTGAACCTAATCAACAACTCAAAACTTTTTTTTATCATAAGGTTGTTGAATGGTAAGATTTACCATTTAAAACATGTGTTGAAGTGTCCAAGAAAGGTTAAGCCTTCTACATTTCTATAACATGCAAACCTTAATATATGAACCTAAAACTCTAAAGTTATAGTTAGAGACTATAATAGGTTTCAAATTTTCACAACATACTATGGTTTTAAGTCAAGTGAAACACAAAACAAATAACAAGATGCACTAAGCTTAACCTAATTTGGTTAAGTGTTAGTAGGATTCATGACAAACAAATGAGGGCTACACGATAACCAGGACCTACAATTGTTAGCCAACTAGATGGCTAACATACACACTCACACAAATATTTATAACTTATACTTATAAGTTACAAACATTGTAAAATCAATACAGGAACGTGAAAACAATATCAAGAACAACAACGAGCGCGTGCATTTCTTGCTAGTACTTAGTCAACTACATCAACTACAAGGTGAGTTCATACGCCCCTTTTCTAATCTTAACTGATTTCAAATCTTGGGGCTGAGAAACATGCTGAATCTTTTATTTACTTAAAAGTTTTAGTACAACATATTGATTATACTATGATTTAGATAATATTGTTTGACTTTATTATCGTTTATCATTGTATGTATGCTTGTGTGATCATAACATGACTAAGATATCTAGGATGAAACATGATAATATAGTTTCATGAATCATCAACACAATAGAATAATACTAGTTGTAAGATTACATCTTATAACATCTTATTATTCTTACTTGAATGAACAATGGATAATCAAGAGATAACTCGAACAACTAACAAGAATGATGTGATGATAATATAACTTCACAATATCATTCACCACCGGAGTTAGCTAAGTTTAATAAGACAAGTTCTTATAACACTATGCTTACAACTCGGTGAAGACTATGGGATAACACGAGACAAACACTAATGAAAACAAGAATGATGATCATGTCCACATGACTTCATGACATCATTCACCACCCGAGCTAACTAAGTGTAGTAAGACTGGCTCTTACAACACTGTAGTTACAACTGGGTGAAGGCTACGGGATAACAAGAATGATAAACATGATAACGTAAATTCATGATAACAACATCATTCACACAATTACTAACATCGTGTATTAAGACAAGTTTTTATAACACTTTGTTAAAGACTACGAGAACACATAACACTGAGAACAAACAACACTGAGATGATGACTATGGTGAACACAACAACAATTGATTACTATTAAACTGTCTGTATTATATCACAACAATCATGTGCCATGTATTCAAGTTCAAATTGTATGTCACTCATCAGCGAATCGTTTACCAATTAATTTAGTGGGACTAAACCGACGATAACGTAGTGGTACCATAGGTTTGACAAACCTCCGGCGATTGAGGTCGGTATGTTGATCGTATTTATCATTGACTGGTATCGTATGACCGGTGACAGGGCGACATCTGTCAGGTTTGGTAAACGACACATGGTGATATTAATCTACAGTAACTAATTGTAATTAAATCCGTCGATTCTATTGACTAGTAGATTGAGGAATTGATTTTCTTTCATGTCACATTACTAGTAATAGTTTCGTTGAAGGCTATGAGAACACAAAGGTGATAGAGGTAAATCAGATGCATTGTGATCTGATTACGTGAGGATCACAATAGATTCCTTTTAGGCTCTATGCACTTCAAGACGAGAACAATATCAATAGGTTAACTAACACTTCTATTATTAGTAGTGACTGACAATTAACCCCACAATGAGAGAATAGTAACAAGGATAAGATTTAATAAATCTGTTTTCCTTAAAACATTAAGGGTTCATCAACACTTCGGTTTTGATAACTTTAAACTCTCATATTTTATTATTCTACATATAACACACTGGGCGATGAACACAATCTTATGGGTGAATATCCAACAGGTTGAACACATATGAGATGGAAATGGGTATTTATAGTTGTATTGCAAGTGATGTTGAGTTCTATTAAGTATGTGGTGGGATGTCGGTTGGGGCTTGTTCCTCTACGTATGCCCTATATATAAGCATATTTGATAGGGTGAAATACTACTTGTAAATATAACTATGGAGAGGCCATTGTGTGAGACGGATGAATCAAACATTAACAGGACTGGTGTATGACAACTGTGTATGATAACAAATCAATGTTTTCAATTACTAAACTTATGAACTCAGCAACCTAGTGTTGACTTTGTTTAAATGCATGTTTTCTCAGGTGACGAACATGTTTAGTCACCAGCATTCAGGGATTAAGTTAGAGGACTTTTAGAAGACCTAGCTTCATTTTGTGTTGAGCCTAATTTTGAATGACAAAATAGTGAATCATCTTTTGTAGATCTTGTATAGTTACAAGATAGAAAACTCAATGATTCTTTTAGATAGATTTACTTAGTTAAATTATGAAAATAACATTGTAATTCGATATCATTGTCATGTTAGCATTTCTCATTTATATCTCATGTGCTATGTAAACAATCTGATCAATTTGATTATCAAACGATATCGCGCCTCGAGAACCTTCCGCCCGACGGGAAAGTCGATCCAGCCCGCCGGCTCGGGGTGTGACATACCGTCCTGGCTCTCACTCTAATCACGGCCAATTTTATCTTCACTTCATCTTCTCCAATCTCTGAAACCCTACACTACCAAACCTACCACCAGCAACCACCAAACCTACCACCACCAACCACCAAACCCAACCACCACTACATTCTTGCGTCGTATTTTTCCTAGGCACCAAATTTAATTCCACAAAGTCGTTTTTGAAGCTGAAAATGGATGGGACTGATATATGTATATAAATAAATATAAAGCTATTGTTTGTATAAGGTTATGGAGTTTAAGAGCAAGTGGAAGATCATCAAATTTGAGGTCTGTAAAAAAAGGAGTTCTGATCTGCTTTCTCCCACGAATCTCACTCATGTAGAAAGGGTGGCACTGGTGGAGACAGTCGAGAAGGGGTGGTGGTCCACGGTGGATGTGGATGGCACCTGTGGAGAGGTTGACGGTGACCGTGGACGTGGTCGATCATTTACAGAATGCAAACATGGGTGTTTGGTGTGTGCAGTGATAAGTATAAGGGATAGGGGTAATTTGGGTATTTTTGAAAAAGTAACAAAAAAAGATAACATATATCCATTCCAGGAATCATCCATCTTACATCTATAGTACGTTTTCGCAAATTGTTCCATCACCATTGTAATTTCTTAATATTGGAAACCATCAATACAAAACAGACATACCACATAAACCATCCGTGTAATTAACTCTTTATCTTATTTAGTACATGGGTTTTTAATTTACAAATACAATAAAAAAAATTAAAAAAGGGTATCAAATAAAGTTTTTCTATTCTTTTGAAAAATTCAAGGTTAATTTTAATTATGTGGAACCAACAAACTCTTTTGTCGCTAAGTTGTGAGAATCATTGTTGGTGTAACGTCAAAAATGTTTTTTTTTTTTGTAAGGTGTTTTATCTACAAATGCTTTTTTATGCAAAAATTTCTTTTACTGGACGATTTTGTCAAAGTTGCTACAAATATTTTCTTTACACAACATAGGTTACGTGTATCCGGAATAGGAGTGACCATGTTTCCCGAGATCTACTCACGCAGCAAGCATATGAAAATCTTTCGAAATACAACAAATAAAAATAAAAAAAATAAAATAATAATGATAATAGTCATAATAATAAAAGAAAAAAGACATGCAAATACGTAATAATAATTTTCCTATATTAATAATTGATTTAAAAAAATCTCAAATGCATTCCCTTAATTTTTTCAAAAATAAATGTTTGTTTTTAAATTTAAATGTAAAAACTCACAAACAATGTTATTAATAATATACATTATTTACATAAATGTACTAACTAATGCTAATAATTAATAATATGATAATAAATATCATATATGTTTTAATGTTATATATTTATATATATATAGGAAAGTGTTCCAATGCTAACCTTAGGATCAAACAATAACCCAATAACCACACCATATTTAATGATCAAATTTTAAGATTCTGATCTAAGGGTTGATATTTAATTATAATAAAATAATGTATTTGATTTGAAAGAGAAGGAAATAAGGGTATTAATGTAATTTGCTATATTAAATACTTTACCCCATCTTTTTTTATACATTCATAACTTTTTTATACTATAATATTTTTTTTATGAAAATTACACCATTTTACTCGTCTTATTTTTCTCTTTAATTCCGTTATAGTCTTGACTAGGTTTTTTTATATTTTTTCGGATGTAACAAGTATAAAAATAACAAATTATTTGTAACGAGTTGTAACGAATTCGAGTTTACATTGTTGTAGAATAAATAGGGGTTACGTTTAAGAGTGTAAACGAGCCAAGCCGATCCCGAGCTCGTTAATTAGGTTATATTCGTGACTAGGTTTTTTTATTTTTTCCGGATGCTCGTTAATTACGTTATATTATTGATTTTGTAACGAATTTTGGGTTTTAAAGTATTAAAATGTGTTTACAATCTTGTGTATATAATTTTTAAAGTATTAAAATGTATTTACAATCTTGTAGATATAACGAATTTTGGTTTTTATCAACAAAATGTTATAGTATTTTTTTTTAAAGTATTAAAATGTATTTACAATGTTGTATATATATATTTTTTAAAGTATTAAGATGTATTTACAAGGACGAATTTTGGGTTTTATCAACAAAATGTTATAGTATTCTTTTTAAAGTATTAAAATGCATTTACAATCTTGTAGATATAATTTTTTTAAAGTATTAAAATGTATTTACAATGTTGTAGATATAACGAATTTTGGAGCATCCGGAAAAAATAAAAAAACCTAGTCAAGAATATAACTTAATTAACGACCTCGGGATAGGCTTGGCTCGTTTACACTCTTAAAACGTAACCCCTATTTATTGTACAACAATGTAAACCCAAATTCGTTACAACTCGTTACAAATAATTTGTTATTTTTATACTTGTTACATTGGTGTAAATACGAAAATCCGAAAAAAATAAAAAAACCTAGTCAAGACTATAACAGAATTAAAGAAAAAAATAAGACGAGTAAAATGGTGCAATTTTAATCAAAAAATATTATAGTACAAAAAAGTTATGGATATATAAAAAAAGAGGGGGTAAGTTAGTACATAAAACAAATTACTAATCTATCCTCATCAGATTTAAAAAAAAAATCCATGTGTCCTGTTGTGATTGGCTAGTTAGAGTTAATGAGTTATTGCCCTAAGTGTGGGTTGTTATTAGATCACATTCATATATATATATATATATATATATATATATATATATATATATATAGGGAAGGGTATAAAAATAACCCTCATCTTTTGCTACAACTACATAACACATTTAAACCAATCATAAACTTACACATAAGCATTACATTAAAATATTAAAAAGGGCATCATAGTCATTTTACCCCTTATAAGTTTTCCCCCCCTCTTTTTTAAACATTAATAACTTTTTTATAATATATTATTTTTTTAAAAAAATTGCACTATTATATTCGTCTCATTTTTCTCTTTAATTCCGTTATAGTCTCGACTAATTTTTTTTACTTTTTTTAAATGCCCTATATTTACATCATTGTAACGAGGTTAAATATAACAAATTTATTTGAATTTTTTTAAAAAATGATAAATTACAGTGATGTAATTTACATTGACGTAATTTATCGTGATGTAATTTACATTGACGTAAAATTCGGTTTTTTTGGTGAATTTGGTTTAAATTACAGTGATGTAATTTACATTGACAACAAATTAGTTTAAATTTTTTTCGAACAATGATAAATTACATCACTATAATTATCATTGTGAGAGAAAAAAATCAAAATAATGTGTTCTATTACATCAATGTAATTTATCATTGTAATTATCATTAACGTAAAATTCGGTTTCGGTTTTTTCGGTGAATTTGGTTTAAATTACAGTGATGTAATTTACATTGACAACAAATTAGTTTAAATTTTTTTCGAACAATGATAAATTACATCGCTATAATTATCATTGTGAGAGAAAAAAATCAAAATAATGTGTTCTATTTACATCACTGTAATTTATCATTGTAATTATCATTGTTAGAGAAAAAAATAAAATAATGTGTTACGTCACCGTTAATTATGTCATTGTAAATTACTTCATTTTGTATTACATTACTTCATTTTTTGTTACATTACTGTAATTTACCATTGTTAGAAAAAATTTCTAATTAATTTGTTATCTTTAAGCTCGTTACAATGATGTAAATACATGACATCAAAAAAAAAAAAACTAGTCGAGACTATAACGAAATTAAAGAGAAAAATGAGACGAGTATAATGGTGCAATTTTTTTAAAAAAATAATATAGTATAAAAAAGTTATGAATGTTTAAAAAAAATGGGGTAAACTTTACTTAAATAACAAATGTCTTAAATGCCCTTTATATTAAAAAAAAGAAAAAAAAGGAATCTAACATGTGTCACCATCCTATACACTTACATTTTTAAAGTAACCATTTGATGATGGTTAATGGGTTGTAACAAAAGATGAGAGTTATCAAAAATTCCATGCCCTATATATATATATATATATATATATATATATATATATATATATATATATATATATATATATATATATATATATGATATAGATAATTTAAAAAACCCCCCTCCTAGTCTGAAAAAACCATTAAAACATGTAAAAATACGTTTTTTTTTAAAAAATTACAGGTTTGTTACATTATTTGTAGCTTTTTTATAAAAAAAATAAAATATGCTGAGTGGATTTAATTTTGTTTTGTAAAATCATATAAAATATACTTAACATCTAGGCGCAGTGTTACGTATGTTTTACGTGAATTTACAAAATAATTTTTTAAAAAATATCCACTCGTTTTTTTTTAATAAAAATATGCCAAATAATGTTGTAAATCAGTAAAAAAAACGTTTTTATATGATTTTTACATTGTTTTCATGCTAAATAGGACTTTTCAAATTATCTTTCTCATATATATATATATATATATACATACATACAAACATGCATATATAGGGGAGAGTTTCTAACAAAACCTTCATTTTAGAGAAAACTAACCACAATCATTCTCAATTAAACTTATTTTCATTTTTTTTCTTATTTCCTTTTATTATAAGATAATAAATGTAAAAAAAAAGAAGAAAAAATTGAAAAAAAAATGTATTTTACATTATTAAATATATGTAACTGTATAAGTTACATACGAATCTTTTTGAGTTACATATACGTAACTTCGTGATCTACATATTTTTTTCAAAATTTTTTTTATTATAACATCTCTAACCTTATAATAAAAAATTATGAATTTTTTTTTTAAAAATTTATTTGTTATTATGAGTTTTCTTGGTTTTCTTCAAAATGAGGAGTTTTCTTTTGAACTTTCCTTTATATATATATATATATATATATATATATATATTATAAGTTTACTATCTTTTATAAGATTTTATAAAGCTAGTTTGTAAATGTTTGTTGTTTAATATGTCTTAAAACGTTATAGCTTTAATAATTCATACAAATCCAAAATTCAATTATGTTATTTAAGTTGAATTTTGTTAGAATTTATATAAATTATTTATTTATACCTTCTATAACATATTGATGTACGTATGTATGTATATCATGGTTGGAGAAGTCGCTAGGCGCTGCCAGGTTGGTGGACTGGGGAGTTGCGAGTACTCGGCCTAAGCGGGGAGTACTCGGATATGATAATTTATAAAGAAAATAATTTTTATAACATTATAAATATGTTAAATATCATTAGTTTACTAGTATTTATAACAAATAAAGTGAATATCAATAAAAATAAAAAAGATGCATGTTAAAATCGGTAAAAAACAAGTGAAAATCCCGTCTTGCAAAGCATATTTATGTAAAAAAGTGAAAATCAAACAATAATTGGTAAAAAAAGCAATGAAAATCAGTGAAAAACAGTAAAATTTGGTCAAAAATAGTGAAAATCGGTCAAAAACAACGAAAATCCGAGTTGTCCGAGTTGGACCGAGTTGCCCTGAGTTGGACCCGAGTTGGTCCGAGTAGACCGAGTACACCCGAGTAAATCCGAGTTGAACCATTTCTGAGTACAGGGGGCCGAGTTGCAAGAAATCGCCTCTAAAGGTGGCCGATTCTTGAGTACTCGCCGAGTACTCGGCCGAGTCGGCCGAGTTTTACAACACTGATGTATATATATATACATACACATACTCAATATTAAAATGTTGTATTTAAAATTAATTTGATTTATTGAATCTTTATTAAATTTGTTATGTATGATTTTAAAGATATCCCTCAAAGTTCTGATTGAATTTATCATGATTACTAGTTTAAATTATTATTAACAAAACGTAAATGTTACATTCGATACCCACGGTTATCTCAAGATATCCCAAGGCCAGCACACAGTTATATAGGCATATCATAAGTTTAAGAAATATTTCATAAAGATACCCCGAAGTTTAGAAAACAATGAAAATAAAAAGGGTTGCATGAAGCTCACATAAAGCGTTGAAGTCAATGATTAGTGTACAAACTTGTGTTTGTATTTCAGTTCTGCATTAGTTATATTTTTATAAGTTATTTCTGTTTAATTTGCTTATTAGATCTTCCTTAACGTTCAATGTCAAGGACATTGCAACTCCAGTCATCAAACTGATCTTAAATCATTAACCCGTCTCATTGACTAGATATCACACAATGTATGATAAATTGGGGACCTATAATGATTGAGGTTCCTTTTACAAGGTTGATGACTCATTGGATTAACGAGAACGTCCATAGATTAACCAAATAGGTATTGTTGTTGATTATACGCTGGAACCATTTTTGATTAATTTCTGGTCTAGGAATAGTCAATCATTGTTATTGATTATTCATATATCATGAAACATAGCAATATCATATTGGAATAGGTTTAATAACCATATTGAATATACTAACATGATAGTTAACATGAACATCAGATCGTTATTCCAATAATTATCTTAATTCCTGTCATTAGCTTGAAACACTTGGATTTGATCTAGCATTTCAAGGAACTATCAAGACAATCATAACCATTGTTATAATCAAATGGTTAAAACCATTATGATCCATAGTATGGTTTCATGATAACCGAACATCATAACGGATCAAAACAAGGATTTCACCGTTAACATATCGAGTTCTTCATTTCTAACTATTCCTAACCATCATCTAAGCAATAATCAACAACAATAATTATTGCATTATGTTCAAAAACTAGATCTAATCCATACATTATCAAGCTAGAAGGAGAACACGAATCATTACCTGTTCGGACGAATTTTCGTTTGTAAAACAACGATCAGGTGTTGTAGAATCACTCCCTAGCTTGTTCATGATGTTTCTGTCGCTTTAAAAAAGAGTTTTGGGTGCTGGAATTCGATCTGATGGGTTTTGAAGCTTGAAGGTTCGAGATAAGAACAAGGTTTATGTGTTTTGCATGCAATATGATGAATCTACCTAATAAATTCAAACCACGTCTTCATCGCGTACTGCCAAGAAGGATTGTTTGGGGCTTGGAGTACCGCGAAGGAATCTAGAGTATTTTAGATATTTTGGACTCATCTCGTACTGCCAAGGAGACTCAAAATAGCGTTGGCGTACTGCAAAGAATGCCGGAGTAAAATATCTTCGAATTCTTGTTGTTTTTGCGATTCCGGAGAATCGGGAACTCCATTTTTCGCGCGGTTTTCACCCACGTTCACGATTTATCGCGTACTTTCAACTCGTTACAATCATGATCCTATTAATAACGGGCATTTTAAACAATGAAGACATGTGCCTTTAACTTAATTTTCACAGTCTCCTCCTGTTAAAGAAATTTCGTCCTGAAATTTAGTGAAGACTTATGTGTTGACACTTGTTTATGAAAACAGATGAGGATATTTTTCTTTTATGCGACCCTCATGTTCCCATGTGTATTCAGGTCCACGTTGAGAGTACCATATAACTTTAACGATTGGAATGCGGCTACGTTTCAGTACTTTAACATCTCGATCCATTACTTCCATTGGTTCTTTAGTGAATTGGAGTGGTCATTAATTTGAATTTCTTCAAGAGGTAAGATCAACGATTCGCCCATTAAGCACTTTTTTAGATTTGATACGTGAAAGACATCGTGATTGTTTCTAAGTTCAGGAGGTAATTCAAGTCTATAGGCTACCGTTCCAATTTTTTCTAGATTTTTGAATGGTCCTACAAATCTTGGTGAGAGTTTACCTCGCTTTTAAAATATGAAAATGCCTTTCCATGGTGAGACTTTCATCTATTTCGAATTCAAATGGTGCGCATTGAATACTGGTATGGTAGCTGTTATTGTATGAATATTCAACAAGTGGAAGATGAGTATCCGAGCTACCTTCAAAGTCAATTACACAGCTTCTAAGCATATCCTCAAGAGTTTGATTTGTACGCTCGGTTTTTCCATCCGTTTGTGGATGATAAGCTGTGCTCATATTGATTTGCATGCCCAAAGAATTTTGAAAAGATGCCAAAATCGTGACATGATCCGACTATATTTGTCAGAAATGATAGAGATTGGTACCCATATCGAGACATAATTTCATTGACATAGAGGTTAGCTAGTCGATCCATAGAATAATATTCTGGGATCGATAATAAATACGCTGATTTTGTAATGGATCAACAATAACCCATATAGAGTCATGATTGTGTGATGTTCTAGGTAATTTGGTAATGAAATCCATAGAGATTTGATCTCATTTCCACATGGAAATCTCCGGTTGTTGTAATAACCCAGAAGGTTATTGATGTTCTGCCTTAAATTTAAGACACGTTAAACATCTATCCACGTATTCTACTATATATTCTTCATCCCAGGCAACAATAAAAGTCTCTAAGGTCCTTATACATTTTACCGAAGAATTTTTGATATTTTAGGCTTTCTGCGTACCGCCAAGAGTATCTAAAACGGTCTTGGCATACTGCGAAAAATCCCGGAGCACAATACTTTCCATTTTTTCTTGTTTTTACGATTCCGGAGGATCGCGAACTCCGTTTTTCACCAACATTTACGATTTTTCATGTATTTTCAAATCGTTGTAATTACGATCGTATTATTAACGTGTATTTGAAAGAATAATGACGTGAAATTTCAACGTAATTGACACATCATTGTGTCATATACTCATCATTGTATCTTATGTTCTGGTCATTGTGTTATATGTATTCATCATTGGGTTCTATGTTTTTGACTATTCGATTTTATCTTATCATTGTTATTTATGCATTAGATGATTTTTTTTGTTTTATCATTATGATTTACATATAAAAAGTATATGATTATGTTGTTTCGCCATTATTCTTTTTAAAGCTCATTATTTAAGAAAAAAATAATTAGACACAATGACAAACAAAAAGACATAATAACGTACAAAAAGACACAATGATGCATTACAAATATTCAAGTTGAAGGAAAACGTAATTTTTTTATTTTTTATATAACAATATTATACTTGTTTTAAAGACATAAAAAACTCGTTTTTCTGTGTAATTTAATAAAAATAATAACGTATTTAAAAGTTATGATCGTTTAAAAATGGGGAAACATACTAAAAAGTCAACAAAATTGTTTATAACTAAAATACCTTTTACTAACTTTTTAATACAACTTTAATTTCAACCATTAAATTATAGATTTAATAGCCCATAATCCTTTCACACTTCTCACCAATCAATATATTTTTACCATAACCTCATCTTGTATATATATATAAATATATTAAGAACATTTTATATAAATTTTTATTTTAATTTTTTAATGCAAATAACTAATATTATTATCTTAATTATGTAAATTCTGAAGATATAGTGAAAAAATCACATAATTATTCACAAACTCATGTAATACATAAGTTTATAAACTAGTTATTACACCTATACTAATAAATAAATGTTTTTATTGCCACATTACAAGTTTTTAGAATATCTCAACCTTTATTCCCCACCTCTCTCTCATATTAAATACAAATAATTTTAAATAATTATATTAAATATTAAATATAATTTTTAAACATTTTCAAAATAAAAAAGATTTTTTAATACATTAAAATATATTAATAATAAAAAACCACTTTTTTAAAAAAAAATTAATATAAATTATAAAATTTTCAAAATCAATTATTTTAAACACAATGTTTAAAGAAAAACAAACTCTAAAAAAAGTTAGTGTTTATAGAAATAATATTATTATTTTTATACTTAAAATATTAAATCATACGAAATTGTAATCGTATTTTATATCAAAAATCATCTTATATTTTCTAAATTTTCATTAACAATTGTTCGTTATATTTCTTTTTATAATCCGTATAATACATGGGTTACTCACGTAGTTAATAGTATATCATACCTCAAAACATGCATATGAAAACATTGTTTGCAAGATGTGTCTTACACTGGCGAGATCCTTGGCGGTACGCGAAGGTGGGCGGGAAAATTTGAATTAAGCCGAAAAGCATCGTGGTACGCCACTACCGATCAACTTCCTCTTGGTGATACGTGGCGTGTCTCGGAGAGGCACTCGTCTATTTTGTCCTTGGTGGTACGCCAGGACTCCCGGAGGCCAAGCTTGGTGGTACGTGAAGCCTTCCAGCAAGTTAAAATATTATAAAAGCCAACCCAAACCCAGGAGTTCATTTCTCCACCCCTTCCACTCGAATTTTCAGCATCATTTCGGCCAAGAACACCCTGAGAGAGAGAGAGAGAGAGAGATCCCTGAGAGCACACTCAAGCATTGTTTGAAGGGGGATTCAAGCCATGAAGCTGAGAAGAATATTTGGCAGGACCAACCATCACCAACATCACCTAGTAGCAGCTGATGGGCGATCATCAACCCTTTCTAGAGTTACCTAAACTCTGGTCCAGCAACATCCAAGCTTTCAAATAAGCTTTATGAGGTAGTATGATGGTTATTTTCACATTTAAACACACATGTAACATCAAACAAACACATGCACGAATTTAAGCCTCAATAAACATGTGTTTGTAGTCCAAACTTACTGATTTGATTTATTAAGATGATATACTGGGTGTATTGATGCTATTTTATGCTTGTAGATGACTCTTACTATATATAGTAACTTTTATGATGTACATTGTTGATTAATGAGGATTTGGACATGCTATGAATGTTTAAATAATGATATATGGCTAATATTGTGTTAATTGACATATTGGTTAAGTTAGAATTGATGAAATGGTGATTATTGGTGCATGTTACTATAAATAGTAACTTTTCATGTACAAAATGTTCCTAGATGATGATTTGTGACTATTGTTGATGATATAAACATGATAGGTAAGTTTGTGGTGAAGAAATGAAGATTTTGCTCATCAGTTTCTATAAATGGAAACTTTAAATAGCAAATTTAACCATGCATGTAATATTTGATGACGTTAAAATGATTTAATGATAACAATGGTCTATTGAACACGTTTGTAAATGATTTTGGTTAAAATGGGTTTTGTAGTAAATTTTCCGTTAATTGTAACTTTAAATTGGGAGTTTTTGAGAAATAGACAATAAGGACATGTTAGTTGGTGAAATGTGCTTTAAAATACCTTGTTATGATAATATGAAGACTGGTGTATGATTAATTGATTTAAAACATGATAAATGAATTAACTTACTAAGAATACTAACTTTAATTGGGTATTTGTGAGATAAGAACTATTAACATGATTAAAGAATGAAATATGCTTGTAAATGATACATTGTGATGTTAGGAAGGTGATTGTATGCTTGATTTATTTAAAACGTGTTAAATATAGGAACCTGCTATATTTAGTAACTTTGAAGGGAATGGTATGCATATTTGATGACTTGTGACAATGTGTTATGTGATAACATGATCATTTAAGGATTACCAGCATATTATAATGTTAAAATGTGATTTTATGTAAACTTACTAAAAATAGAAACCTGCTTAAAATTGAAACTTATTATAAATAGTAAGTTATCCATTTAACGTGATTTATGTGTTTACGTGCAAACCATGACACTTAACAAACGTTAAACAAACACTAAGAATCAAACGAGTCAGCAACGGTTCGTTGAGTCAACACGGTCAAACATGGTCAAACACGACAACTAGAGTTGTTTGGACACAAACATGGTCTAGATAGGCCAACACAAACACGAACATGACTGCGAACACAAACTCACAATACCTATGTGATATAGGTGAGAGTTAAGGACAACCGTTCACAGTAACGACAACAGCTATAACTCAGGTGAATCTACACCCGTTTTCTATCATAACTGTTTTACATTAAATTTGGGGTGAGAATACATTGCAACAACTATTTTAGATATATGATAGGTATGTTGTAAACAACTTTTTGAGTGTGCTTATATCGTAACAAAGTCCTCCCAAAACCTTACCGTTAGTTAAACACGAACGAGGCATTATTGGATAGTACTATTGGGTCTGACAAACCCTGCTCGATGACAACTCTGACTCGCAGTCAGGACGAGCGTAATATCGACGTATGACATAGTTTTTACGATAAACATGGCGGAGGCATCTAACAGTCTAGTTTTGGTAGAGGTGCGATAGATACACTCGGGACCTATGGTCTACAACTTAACATGCCCCGTATATATCTCGTTAACTGTTTTACTTTACTTAAACCTATGAACTCATCAACTATATGTTGACAAGTTTTAGCATGTATTATCAGGTAATTGAACGCACGAGCTAGGATGCACAAGGAATCTCAGGAAGAGAGTCACGCATGTATCATTTATATTTTGAAACATTTCCTATTATTACGATTTGTAAAACAATGTAGTGTCTACTATTATTTTCCGTTGCTTAAATATTTACTTTTCCGCTGCTTAACATTTGAACTATTTTGATTATTGGTAATATAATAACGTATTTTCAAAAGCGTATAGAGTCGTTCTATATGACCATAACTTCCAATCCTACCACGTCCCACCCAACGACCTGACACCGTAAGTGGTAATTTGGGGGTATGACAGACTGGTTTCAGAGCCTTGGTTATAGAGAACTAGGTTTGCATGCTGTAAACTTTAGACTATAGCCATAGATCTTCACTTAGACACTACACTTAGACATTACACTTTAACATTATGTTGTACATGTACTTATGAAATGAACTTAGTAAGGATGGCCGACAATCAAGAGCGTAATCTAGGAAAGAGGCCAGCAGAGGAGACTCTCGAGGAAGAAGAGCGCAAGATGAGGAGAAAGGTGCCATTAACAGACATATTACTTGGAGAGATTATGTGTGTCCTCTCTAATAGCAACACGCAGGGTTGCGAGTGGTATCCTGAAATGATTCAGCGATGGAGACGTGGGGAGCGAGTACCCCCACCGCCGACTCAGGGCAACATTCCGAGCTTGCCTACGTTGCTAGCTTTGGGATATCTCATTGAGCAGGCATTCGCGGCTTTGTCGCGACCATCGACAGGGAGCTCTGACACATGAGGAGCGCGACAGGAGCTATCACCGACCTTTTGGAGGGCGAGCATCGTATCGCCCAGAGGGTATAACATGTGGAGGTAGAGTTGACTGACACTGACCAGTTTCATAATAATCTGGTTGACTCGGTGCACAGGATGGAGATGCGGCTGGATGAGGTCACCGCATGATTATAGTTGATAGAAGCTCGACTCGGGTTAGCTGAGGCCTGAGCTGCGGCGACAGAGGCCATGGTAGGTGCTATAGCTGCCCAAGTAGCAGTGGAGCCGGCACCCGCAGAGGCGGAGGAGGAGTCGTTTGAAGATGAGGAGGACCCAGTGGAGGATGAAGATGAGGAATCATTTGAGGATGAGGAAGACGGACCAGCCGATAGTGGGAACTCGGTTTCCACCATATCGTCAGCTAACTAGTGATAGGTGTTTCTTGATTTTGTAGTAGCAGAAACCTAGACTAGGCGGGTTGTGCCAATGAAACTATTTTGAGCAGTAGTATTTGAACTTAAAAAACATTTTGTAACTTTTTGAAGATTATTAATCAAATACTATTATTGACTTCATGATGTTGTATTTGTATGAATTCTAAATCTCACCTAACTCTAACAATAAGTAACACAATCTATCTATTGTATATGGATACTAACTAATGGATGGGAGATGAACATATGTATGGGCTAACAATCGAGCTATCGAATCGACGGCAACCAAGGCGATTGTTGAGCGCCGGGTTAATAAGGCAATTGCTGAATACGAAGACGCACGCATTAACTGCGAGACCAGTGGAACTAAAAATGGTAAACTAACTCTATCTTGACTACCGCAACAAACGAAACAAAAACTCTAACCCACGAACTTGACTGCTGAGACACAGGATCTCATAACAATAACTAGGGATGCTCATTCAAGACATTCCTAAGCTGTCATCCCCAGGCAGAGATTGTATGTCACGAGAAGGTGGTTCGTATCCCGACGTCAAATGGGGAATAGATAATAATTTAAGGAGAACAAAAAGGAATACCCCTAAAACATCATTTCTTTCATGAAAGCCCATAAGTGTCTGCGAAAGGGGTACACGGCTATACTAGCTCTCATCACTGAGCAGCCGAAGAAGGAGAGAAAGATCGAGGACATCGATGTTGTCCGCGACTATCCTGAAGTATTTCTCGAGGTTCTACCTAGGTTACCACCGAAGCGACAAATTGAGTTCCAGAGAGACCTAACACCAGGAGCTGCACCGATTGCAAAGGCACCATATCGACTGGAACCTACAGAGATGCAAGAGTTGTCTAACCAGTTGCAAGAGTTGTTAGACATTGAATTCATCAGACCGAGTTTCTTACCATGGGGAGCACTGGTCCTGTTCGTAAAGAAGAAAGATGGAACGTATCGGATGTGCATAGATTACCGGGGATTGAACAAGGTGACGATCAAGAATCGATACCCACTTCCACGGATAGACGACTTGTTTGACCAACTACAAGGGTCAAGCTACTATTCGAAGATCTATTTGAGATCTAGTTACCACCAACTGGGAATACAAGAAGTCGACATCCCTAAGATGGCCTTCAGAACTCGTTATGGACATGACAAATTTTTGGTTATGCCCTTTGGATTGACCAATGCACCGACGATATTTATGGACCTCATGAACCACGTGTGCAAACCGTTCCTTGACAAATTCGTTATAGTGTTAATAGACTATATATTGATCTACTCCAAGAGTCAGGAGGAGCATGCAGAAGATCTAAGACTTGTCTTAGAATTATTGAAGACCGAGCAACTATACACGAAGTTCTCCATATGTGATTTTTGGATTCGCATAGTCCAATTCATTGGACATGTGGTTAACGAGAAGGGAATAATCATAGACCCAGCTAAGATAGAAGACATCAAGAATTGGGAAGCACCAAATACTTTGACTGAGGTGCGACAATTCCTAGGAATAGCAAAGTACCACAGGCGATTTATCGAAGGATTCTCGAAGATCACGCAAGCACTTACCTCCCTAACCCACAGAGACAAGAAGTTTGAATGGGGAGAGAAACATGAATCTGCATTCAACCTACTGAAGCAGAAACTATGCAGTGCACCGTACCTATCCTTGCCCGAGGGTAGTGATGACTTCGTGGTGTACTGTGATGCCTCGAAACTAGGACTCGATTGCGTCCTAATGAAACGATGGAAAGTCATCGCTTATGCGTCACGACAACTAAAGGTACATGAGAAGAACTATACAACTCATGACATAGAGTTGGGAGCCGTGGTGTTCGCACTGAAGATTTGGCGACACTATCTTTACGGCACGAAATGCACCATATTCACCGATCATAAAAGCTTACAACTCATCTTTGATCAGAAGGAGCTAAACATGAGCCAACGAAGGTGGGTTGAACTCATAGGCGATTATGATTGCGCCATCAAGTAGCACCCATGAAAAGCGAATGTAGTGGCCGACACTTTGAGCCGGTAATAAATTACTAACCGTGCACGGTCGCTATAGTTCACTATACACTTTGAGCTACCTAATTAAATTCGGAATGCTCAACATGAAGCTCAAAAATTCAAAAACATCACCCAGGACTCCTTGCGCGACATGGATAAACAACTAGAGGTGAAGAAAGACGGAGCGTATTATTTCATAAGCCGAATCTGGTTACCACACTACGGAGCTGCAGCAGTCCCGTACTACATTAGAGGACACCCGTACGACCATACTAGAGATCCTTACGTCTCACCTGACTCTTATGGAGCAGGTAATTTCTCTAGATATAGATACCCGAGCGTGGAGAGTTGTTGTTGAGGATAGGTTGAGGAGGACATGAGGGCAAATAGTGATCACTGCGTTTTGGCAGCAAGTGGCGTGTTGAGAGAGAGATTTGTTTGCATGAGAGAGATAGTGATGGGCATATTTCGGATAATGAGCCTAGAGGCTGGACTGTTATGCGTGGCTATAGTATTGGCGATTATAGCCATTGTCATAGCCTGCTTACCATATTTCATGCGGTAAGTGTTATCTTGGAGTTGATATTTTGGGATCTCATTGTATATATATCATGTGACACAGACGGATAAGTTGGTAGTGGGTGCAGGATGTTTTGATGTGGTATAGATCCCGAGTTATGAGTTGGAGGATAGAGTGTTGTTGGTATGGGTGTGTTGTGACTTTCGTTGTATCGAAACTTCCTGATTGTACAAAATGGGTATTGTAATAGTGACATGTTTTCTTTTGATATATCTGTTGTGTGTGGTGTGTGAATGTGTGTGTGTATCAAATTCTTCTGAACAACAATTGTATAACTCAACTAATGTCCTATGTGGTATCATTTCAATTGTCTGTGTGACATGTATCAAAGTCCTGTGTGTATCAACATATCAAAATCCTGTGTGATATCATATCAATTGTCTGTGTGACAATATATCAAAATACTATGTGGTAACATATCAAAGTCCTATATGGCAATATATCAAAAGCATGTGTGATAACATATTAAAACATGGATTATGTTGTATTTTGTGTGATCAATAACATATCTGTATCGGTGTCACAATGTTGTGTGTTGTGTGATACTATAACATGTTTTTGAGATAACTGAATATAGTTGAATTTATGTGACTCAAAGGGTTATATCTTCAATATTCTTGAACTGACGTGAGTTTGTCTGCATGTGAGCAGAACGATGGCTCCAAAACGTGGTCGACCAGCCAAGAATGCTTCCATGAATGTTATTAATCATGGGCTGAACCAAGTCCCACGTGTAAACGTAGAATCAAATCCGGATCCACATATTAATCCTGAAACGAACATGGTTCCACCCGAAAATTTGGAAACGAATACAGTTCCACCTGTAAACCCTGAAGTGAATACGGTCCCACCTGCGACTGCAAGTTGATCTGATATAAATGAAGCAATGATAGCGCGAATTGTTATAGAACAGCTATCTGCTTGGGGTGTTTTGACCCAACATCAACCGCATATCACTTCTGATTCTGGTAGGACCCATGATCATACATAACACAATGCTACCAGTGCCCACACAGAAACTCATCATACCACCTGTACAACAACCACAAATGTTCCTGATCCACCACCGTAGGGATGTACTTACAAGTACTTTGCTTCCTGCAACCCTCCTACTTTCACGGGTAAAGAAGGAGCAGCTAGACCCTTGAAGTGGATTGAGGAAATGGAAACCAAACTCAAAATCAGCCAATGTTTGGCGGAGCATAAGGTATCTTATGCTGCTTATTCTCTGAAAGACTCAACTTTAACCTGGTCGAATACCCAAGAGAAAACTTTAGGCTCAGCTACAGTCGAGTCGATTGGCTGGAACGAATTTAAAACTTTGATTATGTCATAGTACTGCCCAATTACTTAAATTCAAAAGCTCTAGGAGGAATTCTGGAACCACTCGATGATCGGTGCTGATTGCTTAGCTTATACCAATTGCTTTCATGAACTCACTTGTTTACTTCCCAATATGTTTCCTATGGAAGCAGCTTCGATTGAGAAGTAAATCAAAGGTTTGGTTCCCCAGATATGGGGGAATGGTGACTGCAGCTGAACCCACCACTCTCAAACGTACAATTTTGTTAACCACTATGCTTACCGATGAGGCAGTAAGAAGTGGTACTTTGACCACAAAAACTCAGATGGCAGTGGGTTGTAGTGATGTCGATACCTCTAGTGCTACGAAGGGTACCAAACGAAAGTGGTTTGGCAAAACCAAAACCAAAGCTCCGACTGAGACCAGCCAGAACAAACCAATGGTGAAAAACTATGGTGCAGCTGTTCCTAAGAGGAAAGCATACACTGGGCAGGCGCCCAAATGTAACAAGTGTCCATTTCATCACACATGACCGTGTGCTATTTGTGCAAATTGTAATCGAGTTGGACACTAAACCAGATGCTGTAACTGGTCTGCTCATCAACCAAATCAAGCACCACGACAAAACACTCAAATAAACCGATTGTGCTTCAAGTGTGGAAGTCCCGGCCATTTCGTGAGAAACTGTCCGAACAACAACAACACCAATCAAGGGAATGAAGCTAGGATGGGAGCTTTCCAGATTGGTGCAACGGAGGCAAGACATGATGCAAACATTGTCACTGGTACGTTTCTTCTCAATAATCTATACGCATCATTTCTATTTGATACTGGGGCAGATAAGAGTTTTGTCTCTCCTGAATTTGCACCATTACTTTCATTGCCTACGGTAGATCTAGAAACTCCCTATGTCATTGAACTTGCTAATGGCAAGTTAATCAAAACTAACAGTGTTATTCAAGGATGTTCTTTGAATCTGAATGATCACCTTTTTAAAATCAATTTACTTCCCGTTGAGCTTGGAATCTTTGATGTTGTAATCGGTATGGATTGGATTTCTGAGAACCAAGTGGAAGTAGTGTGTCAAAACATGGTGATTCGTATTCCATTACCTAACGATAATACATTGATAGTTCAAGGTGAACACGCCGGTAGAAAGCTTGGTATCATATCATGTAAGCAAGCTCAGAAATGCTTAAGGAAATGTTGTCAAGCCTTTCTAGCACATGTGACTGAGAACAATTCTTTACAAAAACGTATCGAAGATATTTCGGTAGTCAAAGATTTTCCCGAAGTTTTTCCTGAGGATATATCAGGATTACCCCAGTGAGACAAGTTGAAACCCGAATTGATTTAATTCCAAGTGCAACACCTGTTGCTAAAACTCCTTATCGGTTACGAATTCATGATGATGATGCTCTTAAGATTGCTTTCAGCACTCGATACAGACATTACGAGCTTTTAGTGATGCCGTTTGGATTAACAAATGCACCTGCATTTTTCATGGATCTGAGTGTGTAGACCTTATCTGGATAAGTTTGTGATTGTATTTATTGATAATATTCTCATTTACTCCTGAAGCCAACAGGAACATGCTCGACATTTGAAACTAATATTAGAATTGTTAGCACGTGAAAAGCTATATGCTAAATTCTCCAAGTGTGAATTTTGGTTACGGGATGTTCAATTTATTGGGCATGTACTGAATGAAAATGGTATTCAAGTGGATCCTAGCAAGATTAAAGCTATGATACAATGGGAAACGCCACAAACCCCAACTGAAATACGTCAATTCTTAGGACTGGCAGGTTATTATCGCCAATTCATTAAGAACTTTTCAAAAATAGACTTGCCATTAACAACGTTGACACAGAAAATCAACCGTTTATATGGAGTTCCCAACGGGAGCAGGCATTCCAACTGTTGAAACACAAACTCTGCAACACACCTATACTCACATTACCGAAAAGTACATATAACTTCACGGTATATTGTGACGCTTCTCATCAAGGTCTTGGGTGTGTGTTAATGCAGAACGATAAGATAATTGCTTATGCTTCTCGACAATTGAAAATACACGAGAAGAACTATACCACTCATGATGTAGAACTTGGTGCGGTGGTATTTGCACTCAAAATTTGGAGACACTATCTATCCGGAACTAATTGTATTGTATACACTGATCACAAAAGTCTTCAACACATTCTAGTTTCGAAAATGTTGAACATGCGACAAAGGCGATGGGTAGAACTTCTGAACGACTATGACTGTGGAATTCGTTATCACCCAAGTAAAGCGAATGTCGTAGCCGATGCCTTGAGTCGCAAGGAACGAGTCAAACCTTTACATGTGAAAGCTGTAGGTATGACTATTCAAACCAGTCTAATTCCTCATAAGCTTTACAAGTAACAAATTACTCAGCTGAGGAACTAAGAGGATTAGACAAACAACTCGAGACCAAAACCAATGGAGTAATCTAGAACAATCATCTTAGATGAGGTGCCCAAATCCAGGTACTCCATTCATCCAGGTGAGTCAAAATATCTGATATTCCTCTGGATTTCTACGCGGTACGCCAAGGAAAACTTTCCCTCTTAGCGATACGCGACGAGTAGGGCGGTGTAATGGATCATATTTTCTATCAGAATTCATGCAGAATTTTACATTTCTTCTCCTTCTCGAACTCTCAACATATACAGGCAAACAAAGTCGAATTTTTGACACCAAAACTCAGTTCTGTAGACATCCGAACGTCTGGATCGAGCTAGGAAACGTATCTACAAGTGCTGATCATCATTTCTGTCCGAGAAATCCGTTCGATTAGGTAACGATTCGTTTTAACATACTAGTTTGATAATGGTTTGATTATATTTTGTTTTTGAACGTAATGCTATAGTTAGGGTTTTTGATTATTTCCTAGATGATGCCTAGGAATGATTATAAACGAAGAACTCGATATGTTAACGGTTAAATTATTGTTTAGATCAGTGGTAATGCTCGGTTATCATGAAACTATAACTATTATTATAATGGTTTAAACCATTTGATTGTAACAATGTGTGTGATTAGTTTGATCAATCATTGAAATGCAAGGTTAAATCCAAGTGTTTCAAACTAATCACAATCATTAACATAATCATTGAAACGATTATCTGATGTTATGACAACAGTCAGATTAGTATGTTGAACATGGTTATTAAACCTATTCCAATGTCACATTGTGATGTTTCATGATACCTGGATGATCAATAACAAGAATTGATGAATCCTAAGCCATAAATCCATCTACAAACTATTTCAGTAATATAATCATCAACAATATCTATATTTAATCTGAGAATATTATGATTAATCAAATAAGTCATCAATCCCGTATTAGAAACCCGAATCAGTATAGGTTCCTATATTATCATATATTGTATGATATTACATTAAATCAACTAATTAAATACTTAATATCAGTTTGATGACTTTCAATGCAATGTCTTTGACATTGGACGTTCAGAAAGATCTAATCAGTAAGTTAAAACATAAATAACTTATTAAACATAAACTAATGCAGAATCACACTACTATTACCAGTTTGTGCGATATTCTGCTATCTGTGAGACTTCAGGTAAGTTTTGTACAACCCCTTTTATCTTTAATGTTTTACAAACACCGGGATATCTCTGTGAAACTATTTCTGAACATATGATATGTATCACTGTAATCTGTGTGATTTCATGTGAATCTGTAAGATTTCATGGGATTTTTCATGTAACTCACTATCACAGTATCAAAAAGTCCTCATCTCTCGAAACTGTATCTATTGAACCCATGTGGGGCCGAACAGGAAGCATTGATAGCACTATTGATTGACAACCTATTTGCTGGGAGATTGCAACTCCCCTTGGTGTAAATGTTTGTTACTTGTTTCCAAAACACTCTCTTAATGTAATTGATAGACATTAAGATAATGAGGCATCAAGATGTTTACCGACGGGTAGTAACTTCATAAAATGTAGAATTGTCTGAAAGGAAATAGATATGGGTCCCATGGTTATCTTGAACACTGTATACTGAAAACTTGTTTATCATATCATATTGTTTAACTTAAACTTTACGAACTCACCAGCTTTGTGCTGGCTTTTCCAAACTCAAATATTTTGCAGTTAGGCAGTGACCATCGACGAGGTTGCACATTTAAACACTTGTAATTAAATAATTTGGGTGGTGTAATAAGATTAGTTTGTGAACTGTAAATTTCATTTGTGATGACGAAAGCCTTATAATATATTACCATTAAGTTAATCTGTGTGTTATGATACTGAATCAAGTAAGTCACCCTCCTATCTGTGAGACATCACCATAGGGCTGTTCAACGGTTCGGGTTATGGTCTATTCGGTTCGGTTTAAACAATTTTGCAAATTTTTTGCCCTAACCGTAAACCGAACCGTATTCAAGACGAGCAAAACCGAACCGAATTCAACTGCATCCAAATCGGTTCGGATTCGGTTAATAACCGAAACAACCCGAATTAAACTGTATTCAGTAAAGGGGCAAAACCCTAGCTAGATAAACTCTAAAATGTAAGAATCGTTCAACTTTTCAAAAAAAAACTCTAATCAAATAACCATCCTAGAATTTAAGTACATGTTCGTGCAGATTGAGTTTATAGCAGAAGAGACGAATGGAGCACCGGAGCGAAGCTTAGAAGCCTTAGATCGAGCAGATTGACCGTGTAGATCGACCGTGACCGTGCAGATTGAGTGAACACGTCGGTGGGGTGTGCATCCGGTGGGCTGTGCCGCTGCAGTGGGGGCGAGCGGTGACTGTCTATGGGGGTGAGCGGCGACCGGTGGGGGTGGAGCGTAAGGAGTGTCGGCTGGATTTAGAGAATTCTTGGAAATTTGGTTTTAAAGAAGGAGTATTGCCAGGTTGCAAGGGCCTATTTTACATAAAAGAAATTAAAAAAATAATATATTTAAATACTAATTCGGTTTAAACCGAATAACCGATTAAACGGAATTTTAAAAAATGTTGGAACCGTAAACCAACCCAAAAACTGAATTTGTAATACGGATACGGTTTGGAACCGAACCGAAAACCGAATTCGCAATTCGATTCGGTTTGTTTTGGTTATGGTTACGGTTTGGATAACGGTTTTCGTTTATTTTGAACACCCCTACATCACCACTATGCTTCCGCAATCTACTCAGTGTGACGAATGACATCATCAACAGGTGACGAGAGGTGGGGGTTTGACAAGACCCTATTAAGACAACACATGTGGTATGTATGATTGTCGCCGTTCAAAAAAAATAACCAAGAGAAATACAGAACTCCTCGAGTCAACGAGTTTTTTAGGCATTATGGATATTGAAGAGAAATTCTGAATCAATTAATTGAAAAACTTACATGTATGTATCTAAACTCTTACTTTAATTGACCAAATGATTATCTAGAAATACAAATTCGAACACTCATTTATCGGTAGGGGTGAACATCGAATTGAATTTCGAATAATTCGAATATTTCGAATCGAATGAATTCGAATTTTGAATTTTTTAGAGCATTCGAATTCGAATTGAAAAAACAATTCGAATTCGAAATTCGAATTTGTTCTCCAACTTGAAATCCGATTCTATTCGAATTCGGAATTCGAATTCGAATTCGGAATTCGAATTCAAATTGTTTTGATTTTAATTTGAGTTAAAAAATATTTATACTTGCTATTTTTATATATTCAAAATATCTAATGATCAAAACCTTAATCATCCAAATATCAAATAACCAACATATAAGTTGTAATATTAGATATTTGATTTAAACTAATAAAATGATAAAAGTTTAATATATAATGACAATGATAATATACAAAAAACATAAAGTGACAAGTAATCAAAATATTATAAATTAACAACCAAATTGATTAATTTTTCAAGCTTTCGGAATCACGTTTTTGTTGTGAATGTTTGGGTTTAACTTATTTAAAAGTGTTAAAATTATGGGTTTTTTATAATTAAATTGACATTTGTGTATAAGCTTTTAGTTTTATAAACTAAACCACCTAATTAAAAAGTCTTTTTTTTAATATAGTAGTATATATAAAATAAAAATATATAAATAATATAAATTCGAATTTCGAATCGAATCGAATTAAAAATATGAAATTTGAAATTTGATTCGACATTCGATATTAAACTACGAATCGAATTGAATCGAATTCGAATATGAAAATTCGAATCGAATTTCGACTTGGTGTTTTTTGAATTGAAATCGAATCGAATTTCGATTTTTTCGAGTCATATTCGAAAACTAAACACCCCTACATATCGGTAATCATAATTTGATTAGGAAAAAAAATTCAAATATTTATCTATAAGCAAACAATCTAAATTATTAGAGAGTAATATTTGATTTATGCGTATGGTTATTGATACATCATTTTGGTTGATATTCAGGGGCGGCCCTAAGAATTGGCGTGTCCAGGACGAGCCGGAAAAAAAGACCCTCTTTCGAATTCAAATATTAAATTGGAGATGCTTAAAAAAATGTTTAATACCGAAAATCGAAACGTATTCGTAACTGAAAAATTCGAACCGAATTCTGAATTTGTTTTGGTTGTAGCTGTATCCAAATTCCGAATTCGATTTTCGGTTCGGTAACTAATCATATCCGAATTTCAGTTTTTAATTCCAATTTTTTTATAAATTTGGTTTGTTTGGTTAACCGATTAAACCGAATTCAAATTTAAATTTATTATCTTATTAATAATATATAAGATGGAATTCGGTTTACTCGGTTGAATTCGGTTTTTAATCGGTTCATTTGGTTTTAATCGGTTTATTCAATTGAATTCGGTTTATTTGGATCGGTTTATTCGACTTTTAAGTTGTTTATTTGGCTTTCAATTTGTTTATTTGGTTTTAATCGGTTTATTCAATTGAATTCGGTTTATTTGGATCGGTTTATTCGACTTTTAAGTTGTTTATTTGGCTTTCAATTTGTTTATTTTGTTTTAACCGAAATTAGAACCGAACCACTTCTTGACTTCGGTTCGGTTTTTTGAGAGAGAAAAAATTGAAAACCGATTAAACCAGACCGAATAAACCGTTAACCGAAACAATTGACATATTTAGTTTAAAGGGCATGAAAGTAACCTTATATAATTTAAAAAAAATGATTTTTTGCACCTATTAAATAATGTGTTTATAAATGCTTCTTTTTAGTTGTTTTTGCCGTATTAATTCTCATTTGAATGAGTCTCTATATATACGTATATACAAAAATTTGTGTGCCCCACTAAAAAAATAGGCCCGGGACGGGGGTCGGGTTTGCCTCTCCCCCGGGCCACCCATGTTGATATTGATTGTATAAATTTGTTGTGTCAGCTTTCTATTGTATATAATACATGCAGTAGGGTTATATTGATATTATATGGTTATACGGGCTGAATAAGGTTGTACTAGCAGTATTTTAGTTAATTTTATTTTTTCAAAAAAATAAAAACAATACGAGAAGGGTTATACAGATATAGAGTTATATGAGCTAGGGGTGTGCTTGAGTCGGTTTGGGTCGGTTTTAGGCTTAGTCCAAACCCAAAACCGAAATTTCGTTTTTTTCGGTTTTTAAACCCGTTTGGGTTCGGTTTTTATCTTTTCAAAACCCATTTGAGTTCGGTTTTTTCGGTGTTTTCTACTTAAGCCTTAAATTATGCTTATAAAAAAATAAACTAAAATATTATGTTTATATTACAAATATTTTAAGTACAACACTACTTAATATTTAAAAATATATACAAAAATATTTATATTTAGTAAAAATCATACGTGTTTTGGTATCCTAAGCCAATAATAATAATAAAATATATGATTTTTATTTAACATTTGATATCAAGAACTAAGAAAATAAAAATAGACGGTTTATAAATTGTTGAAATTTTTCAAAGGTAATATATATATATGCATATACGCATGTATTCGGTTTATAAATTATGAGCCATATTATTACTGCGTTAGTGTAAGATGACTCGTGCTACATTTTTTTTTCCAATTTGGACTACACTAATATGTGGTACGGGTGTGCATGAAAATAATAAAACCAACCAAAATTGAAAAAACCAAAAAATCTAAACCGAAATAACAATATATATATATATATATATATATATATATATGGTATGGTTAAAATGAAAACCACATCTCAATGAGAAAACCGCGAAAACCATGCAAAAACCATGTAAAAACAACGTTTTTTTTTTGAATTTTTTTTATATGTTTGTAACACTACTAGACACATTTTTATAAAAAAACAAAAAAGCGCCGACCAAATATTTTAAAAAAAATATTTTATAAACCCACGTAAAACCTACGTAACAAAACGTAATATTTTTTTACGTTTTGTTACGTAGGTTTTATGTGGGTTTATAAAATATTTTTCTTAAAAATATTTGGTCGGCGCTTTTTTGATTTTTTTTTTATAAAAATGTGCCCAATAGTGTTACAAACCTGTAAAAAAAACCAAAAAAAAAAACGTTGTTTTTACGTGGTTTTTGCATGGTTTTCGCGGTTTTCTCATTGAGATGTGGTTTTCATTTTATCTTTTCCCTATATATATATATAGGGGAAGATTCCGTTGTTAATCCACTGTAATTGTGGTAACCCAGTGAACTTTGACAAAAAATGCCCGAATCTTTGGTTTTTTTTCATGGTCTTTTATTATATATTAATTATGGTTATGGACCGTGACCCAGGCGTTGATTATGGTTTGTATACTCTAAAAACATAAAAATATGTTGATTTATCTCTATCCAAATAAGTTTACTCATACTTAGGCTATGTGTTATGGACCGTGACCCAGGCGTGATGCCCCTGGGTCACGCCCCCTCACGCCACCATCACCATGCCACACTGGGCGTGACCACCAAGTGGTGGTTCAGCCGTGAGGGCTATCACGAGGTGAAGGAGAAGAAATGGGAGAAGAAAGGGGGAAAAATGTGGTAATGACGTGGAGTGATAGGAAAATGATGAGGGAGTGATGGATAACATACGTAAAGATGATGTGTTGTGATAAAATGATGAGGGAGTGATGGATAACCCGAACGATTGAAGCACTAGGTCCTAGCCTATGTTATTCTTAAATAAAGACAACCGTGTTCGTACGGCTCGAATAGTCATGTATGCTCTGTATTGCTTCCCTTGAATTTCCTTTGTAGTGTAATTTCACCTACCTATACAGACCGTCCATATATATGTAAGTGTGTGTGTATATATATATGAATCATATTAGAAGTGTAGTTTTGACACATTCCATAATTTTTTAAAGTGGTGTACCGTATCAAAAATTCTGAGAAAGATGTAGCTTTAACACGTACCTAATTTTTGAAATTTTAGAGACAGTCTATACAACACCATAATTACAACTTTTTACTATAACAACTAACATTTTCACCAATTATTGATCCCAAACAAGTACGCACCATTATTAGTTCCTGTAGTTGTTATTATCAATGTCTGACTTGACAATTTGGAACTCATTGTTCATATGATAATGATATCCTTTTAAATTAAATAAAAATAGATATTTAAGATTAATAAATTAGGAGGAATTCAAAGAGCGATTCTTGAGAAAGAAACGCGTGAGACCAAAGAAAACTATAGCGTCAACGTATGTAATCATCGTATTTATTGTGATACATATACGCAACAATTTTGTTCCCAAAAGTTATCGTTTTTATTGGGTTATTTATACATAAAACTTAGTGTTACATATAAGTACCATGTTAACATAATATATAATAGAATATATTTAATATTTCTTTGATAAAATATGTAGTATTATGTACATATCTTTAGAAAATAAATTTGATAAATAAATTATATATTTGGTAGAGAATGGTTTTACGATTTTGTTTTAAATTTAGAAGCATATATATAAGAATATAACAAAAATCCAGTGTAACAATCAAATTTTTAAGTGTTTAACATGTGTTATTATTAAAAACTAATAAAAATTAAAAGTTTTTGTTATACATATGTTACATAATGATATTTTTTGCAAAGTGTATCACTTAACACCATTAAGTAAACTTATGGGAGATGAAAACTTTTTTTTGATTTTTTAATTTTCATTTAATTATATATATAGAACAACTAATGGATATTACTTTTTACCATAACAACCAACATTTCCACCAATTATTGATCCCAAATAATATACGCACCATGTAGTTCTTTTATCAACCCTTGAGTTAACAATTTGGAAATTGTAGTTCATACGAAAATGATTGACCCTTTTAATGTTTAATTAAAAAATAAAATAGACATTTGATATTGATAAATTAATTAGGATTAATGACCAAAAAAGTATGTGTGTACGTGTGTGTGTGTGTATATATAGAGGACGGTTATAATACAAAGGAATTTAACGTGCTAAGCGTAGGAAGCCATAGGAACGCGCCATGTGTCATATGGGTAAAGGGCAATATCGTCCATATAAAATAACAGACTGTGATTTATAAAATTCCGGACTGTAATTTAACACACATAGTCAATGATCACCCGCATAATTACGGACCATATAATCACGTACCACATTATATGAAAATTACAGACCGCCATTTACCTTTCATATCAAAGGAAAAACTGCATAATTACAGACCATATAATTACGTACCACGTTATATGAAAATTACAGACCGTCATTTACCTTTCATATCAAAGAAATAACTGCATAATTACGTACCAATAATCATGTACCAGGCATTAAAATCACGTACCACATAAAAAATCGAAAAAAACTATAACAATACTATACTCAAATTAAAGATAATAAAATTCTCTATTTTATGGTGCAATTTTTTAAAAAAATAATTAAGTGTTTAAAAGTTATTTGATTTTCAAAAGAATGGTGGAACTTGATTCCTTAAAAAAAAGTCAACAAATGTAGCCAATTCCTTTTTTGCCCTTTCAGCTCTATTTCACACAAGTTTTAAATAATATATGGTGACTACTAGATCTTAATCATTCATTTATTTGATCAAAGGCCCATATTCCTTCCTACCTTCTCACGTTAAAGACCCTTTGTATTGGATCCAGCTCCTATATATATATATATATATAACTGGTTTCATGTGAGTATTGTAGGAACACAAAATGTAAACTATTTCAGTAACTCGAATTACAATTCAGAAATACAAAATGTAAAATCAAACATTACAAGAAATAAAAGTGCTAAAATATAAACTATAAGAAAGAAATAGCAGCAAAAGATGAATGACAAATGAAATTACAGAATAGAAACGAGTTCGTTGGCTAAGAATTTATGTTCAACAGAGGCCTATTCAAAACAGATTTCGAGGCAACCAGGTGAACCCAACTGTTTCTCAAGGTACAACAGTCGAAGTAGTGTGTACTATCGGAGATAACCAAAAACTAGAAATTTTACCTTAAACAAGAATGTTTTGCAATGTAGCACAAAGAATAGATCGTTGTAGGTTGTTACGAACTCGAAAGAGTATATGCTTGTGTTGTGAACTTTTGAAGCTTGTGTGTGTCTTTCAGATGTGTAGTGATTTCAAAAATCTAGCAACTAAAACATGAGACCAAATGCCTCTATGTATACATGTAGCTTATGACATTTCAAATGTTGTCATCATGACTATTATAAGCTTGTTCATGACTTATTTACAAAATAAGGCATGGTCATTTACTTTGGAACATGAAAATTTTTTCTTTTTAACATGTTACACAACACAATTTAGAGGATCGATATCTCCTTCATCTTATCTCCGTTTTGGACCCAGTTTTGTTCGTTGTGATTCTCCCATTTCATAAAACAAAAACATAATCTACAATAATCATATTCACAACATATATGAATAATTATCATGGTACAAAATTAATAATAAAACATATTTATTATTAAATAATTCCAACAATCCTCTACATGAATAAAAATCGATCCTTACACTCAAATATCACGATAAAATTTCAGTGATTGAGTATTGCAGGAGAAGTAGGTGCTCCCTTTGAACCCTTCTTTGTGATATGTACCTTTTCTTCTAGCGATTAGTAGGCGTAATGTCCTTGAACCAATCACTGTTTACGTAGACATTATTATATTTCACACAATACTCTTCTTGGTCTGGTTATCCTGTCATTGTCGTGTCTGTTATGATCATGGCAACTACCTTCACCCTTGATATCGACAGTTGTTGCATTTCCCATGTACAGCTTCGTGTCACCCATCACCTCTTTAAACGTATTAAAGAGGGCCTGATCAGGACACACATGGCGAGGAGCACCAGTGTCAACCCACCACCCCTTAGTGTGATTTGATACCAAGTTGATCTCCTCCATCATAGAAGGATGTCAGAGACCATAGAAACAAGAGGAATATCATTCTCAATCATATGTGTACGGTCTTTCATAGAAGCCTTACACTTATCAGCACGATGACCATGTTCACCACAGTTGTGGCATTTACCTTTAAAATGGGCAACATGTATCTTCACATCACCTTTTTTCGGCACAAGGTCGGTCACTTTGCCCTTGCCTTTATAGTTGTCATTCTTCTTTTTGTACCCCAGGAAGATTGATCATGCTCTACCATATTTGATTTTGGAGCGAAAAAAATGTTGTTGAGTCATTTTAAGAACCAACATATTGTCTTCTTGAATTCAAAGACGAACCACAAGGTCCTCTACTGTCATTTTCTTTCGCTTATGTTTTAGGTAGTTCTTGAAATCCACCCAACTTGGAGGCAATTTTTCAATCATGACTGCAACTTGAGATGTCTCACTAAGAGTCATACCTTTAGAATGTTTATCGCTTAGTATAATTTGTAACTCTTGAACTTGGTTTAACGCAATTTTAGTATCAAACATTTTGTAGTACAAGAAACAGGCTACCACAACTTCTTCATGTCAACATCCTTCGTTCTATACTTTTTGTCTAATGTATCCCCTAATTCTTTGGTAGTCGTTATTTTGTTGTAAACATTATACAATACATCCACAATAACATTCAACACATAGTTAAAACATAGGTATTTCGTGTTTTCCATGCCACTATAGCGCTTATGGATTGGACATCCCCATGAGTAATTGAAGGAGGGGATTCACTTAGAAACCTTGCAAGTTTCAAACTTGTCAAGTAAAACATCTTTTGTTGCCAGCTCTTAAAATCCAAACCCAAAAACTTCTCTGATCATTCAACATGATTAGTCGTGGCATGGGTAGTGTGGGTACCAACTAATGGTCCCACTGTTGTCGAAGATAAAGCAGGTTGAGTAGTCATTTTCAAAACTAGAGTGAAAATACAAATAAAGCAAGCAAAATTTTCAGAAATAAGGTTTACACAAAACCAAAGTTAAAACAAAGATTTCAATTCCAATAAAGTTATTTGAGTTCATGTGACTTTTACATGTCATGTCTTCGCCTGATAGATTAAGATTCTCTCTACAAGAATCACCAGGTAAGCAAGACCGGTCCTTCGGCTGATTGTGATATAACAAGAAACTCATATAACGATGTCCACCTTTCCGGTTACTACAAGTCTGCCACTTAGAATTATCTTTGACGATTTTAATGAATTCAAATATTTTGTTGTATACAAAAAACTGTATGGTTTACACAAACCAAAATCAAATTTTACTAAAAATTGACATTTATTCGAGGAATTATGGTTTACACAAAACCAACCCCAAAATCTTGATTTTTAAAACATCAAATGTTTTATAATTTTCCATTTTTGTATAATAAACATTTTTCTAACATGTTCGTTAAAAATAAACGATTATAACTCTCGTTTATAAAACTCGTAATTCATAAAAAAGAAAACCGGTTCGAATATATTCATTAAATAAACGATAACAAAATTGTTTCTAAGACTTTTGATTTACACAAAAAATATTGATTTATATAAAACCAAAATTTGTTAACAATTATCAAAACAGAAAATAATTAGTTTTGGTTTACAAAACCATCACAAAATGTTTTAATTTTCCCACTAATATGAAAGCTATATTTGTTTACCAAAAACATAATTTAGAACTTCATTCAAATTTCTTGATAAACAAAATAATTTTATGAAAATGAAATGTTTATATTTATGTGTTTTAATATGAATCTATTTTTGAAATCACAAACTATGAACGACGATTTTAAAACATGTTTAAAGCTTGTAAGAACATAGTACACCGTTTAAATAAAGTGATTTAACCATTACAATAACTCAAATTACAATTTAGAAGTACAAAATGCAAAATAAAATATTACAAGAAATAAAAGTACAAAAATATAAATTACAAGAATGGAATAATAGCACAAGATGAAACGACGGAAATGAAGTTGCTGAATAGAAATGAGTTTGATGGCTGAAAGTTTTTGTTCAACAGGTGTTACTTGAAACAGATTTCGGGGCAACCAGGTGAACCTGACTCTTTCTCAGGGTACAACAGCCAGAGAAATGTGTACCCCTAGAATTAACCAAAAATCTGAAATGTTACGTGAAACAAGAGTGTTCAGCAATGTAGCACTAAGAATCGATCGTTGTAGGTTGTGAACTCGACGGAGTATATGCTTGTGTGTGACCTCTTGAATCTTGTGTGTGTTTCAATGTGTAGAAATTTCAAAACTCTAGCAACGAAAACATGAGACCAAATTTCTGTATATATACATGTAGATTATTACATGTCAAAGGTTGTCACCATGGCTATTAAAAGCTTATTCATGTTTTATTTACTGAATAAGTCATGGTCATGTACTACAGTACGTGAAAAGTTTTTTCATTTTCTCGTCCTTTTTCTTTTTAACATGTTACACAACACAATTTCAAGCATTGATATCTCATTCATCTTAGATTCATGTTGGACCCAATTTTTTCCATTGTGATTCTCTCAAGTCATAGAACGAAAATCTAATCTACGATAATCATATGTAGCAATAAGTCACACCCCGACCGACTCTAAATAGGTCGTGGCATGAGCTTGACTGTTATTGGCTCATGATGTTATTAATACTTTTGAATAATTAAAGCGCCCGTTATTAAAAGTAAATCCACTTTTATTTGATGCTATACAATATTGCAAACATTTTAGGAATACAATGAAAAATCAAACATAACAATTGAAATTCTAACATTGGTTTAAATTTAAACTAAGTCAACTAAGCTTATCCTATGTCTTCACCATGTCATCACCTTAACCTGCTACATATGTAAAAATATGTTTTTGGGCCAACTATATGAATACTTGGTGAGTAAAACATACAATTTAAATAAATGTATTAAAATAAATGATGCATTACAATTAGACTATCTAGAATCTGTCAACTGGTACGTGTAAGGCAATACATAAACGCGTAGGAAACCATTTTATCTATATTGTATAATAAATTTTATCTTACCATGAATGAAGTTATGCACAGTGAGGAACGGTAGTGGCTATGTGTATATACAAATATTAAAATACAGACAAAACGAAGGAAACAACACAAATCAATATCAAATAAAAAACAACAATTAATAAACAAACAACCACACCTCAAAAGACAATAGTATGTTACATCAAACTAGGGGCGCATATTTATGGGTGATGATTTATAAAGATATATTCTTAGAATGATTCCCTTACTGGTCTCTTCAAGCCCTAGGAACAGCCAGAAGATGAGGCGAGTGGTGTATTGGCATGGGTGAACATTCGTGCAAATACATATGCGAGTTAAACTTTTTGACTTAAAATAATAAACCTCTTCAAAAGCAAATTATTAAACCAAGAACAATTTTTAATTTAAAAACTTTTAAATATTGAAAAATGCAAAAGTTAATACAATGTAAATGGTCATTCGTACAAATGAACCCTCTTATTCAAACAATGAACTAACAATTTAAAAATCAGCAAACAGAAGAGTCATTTGTATTAATGAGTCAATCGTATGACATCACAGCAATAAAAGCCATACTTACGAAAATTTCCCATCACTTTCATTAATTAGAGATGCTCGATTTACACTTGGTTTTCATAAAGGGTATAACCAACTAAAGGGAGAAGAGACTTGTAGAAGCATAGAGATTCCTATTTCCATGAGGTATAGAATTGTGAATCACCTAAGGCGTGGTGGGCTGGCGGCAGAGTCCTTGGACTCTACGTATGCCCTATACAAATACGACCTTCGGTGATTTGGAAAAGTATAAGTAATGAGGGTTGGAATAAATGCTTCTACAATAGACAATCAGTTTGGCTTAAATCATTAATTCAATCTATTGCTTTCAAGCTTAACATTATGAACTCACCACATAGATGTAGACTATATTTATGCATGTTTCTTAGGTGACGAACATGTATAAGTTGAATACATGTTAGGACGCAAGTTAGGGGCCAGAGTAGTGGACCTAGCTTCTTTTGCAGAGAGTTTTGTGGAATCTTGTTAGCTACAAGATTTAGAACATATAATTTCATTTTGTAACTGGGTTAAATTATTTTGGCGGACATGATGTAATTTAACTATGTTATGTTGGATGGAATGTATTACTTTCTTATATATCATGTGCTATAAATACAATCTGATCAACCAAGTATCATGCCCCGGGACTATTCCGCCCAGTGGGACGTCAATCCACCCCGTCGGCATAAGTGTGGTAGATATGTATAAGAGCCATGGTTATAGGAAAATCAGGCCATACTATTGGTTTGATCTAAACTATAACCTAGGGACCCTCATGTAGAGAACTTAGAAGAGGATAACATGCATGCATCAACTTTATTCGATCAAAAGTACTGAATGATATTCTTTGCTTACGATCAAAATGCCACCTAGAAGACAGCCACCACCACCACCAGTGGACCTGGCAATCGCTGCTCTGGCCACACTCATTATCAGTCAAGTAAAGGAGGCCATTCCTGACATCATAAACCGCATCAGCGACAATGCAGAAAACTCATTCGGTTCAGGGAGTGGTACTACGGGTAACACCACAGGTTATGCTTACCGCAACTTCATGGGTAGCAAGCCCCTTACTTTCAAAGGCAGAGAAGGAGCAGTTGGGATGATCCAATGTATCAATAAAATGGAGCACACTCTGGACATCAGCAGCTGCCCGGAACCCCAAAAGGTTCGGTGCGTGGCTATCTCCTTTGGCAAGAGAGCTCTTATATTGTGGAACTCCCAGATTCAGGCTAAGGGAGGGACGAGGCCTTAGCCTTGCCATGGGCCGAATTCAAGGAATTATTGTGTCGAGAATTTTTCCCGAAAAATGAGCTCCAGAAGATTGAATATGAGCTATGGAGTCATGAAATGGTTGGGGCTAACCATATGGCATTCATTACGCGTTTTCACGAGTTGGTTGCATTGGTACCATACTTGGTACCCACTCCGGAGAAAGTCATTGATCAATATGTCCTGGGACTGCCACCATATGGTATTCTGTAACATCAGTTCCGGAAACATAACCGGAACAATGATCTGCACAGTAACGGGCACAGTAACTCAGGTACAAACTATGTGTATTATTTCTATGCTATTATCATGTAATGCTTGACACATAACTATTACGCAATTATTTCTGAAACATGATTCAAAACCACGGGTTAATAGTCAGAAACATGGATGACAACACTGAACTGTCACATAAATGCTTGTTAGGATCCTATGATGTATAAACGTATGCGAGGATGAACATAACAAAATAACAACGGATGTCGTTACGTGAACGCTAAACTGACGGATTATTCGTATAGTTGACGATCTGTACGAATATATCTGAAATTTTAACGTTCTGAATGATGTCCAATAATTAGAAAATCATATTGAAAAGTGTAGTTATCGTCGTATTCGTACGGGTGACAATTCGAACAAATACGCGTGACAACTGTACGATTCGATTTAAACTCTAATTTAAATATTTTCAGAAAATTTAAAATAAACGGAAGATATTTAGTTAATTTACTAGGAATTACCACCTAAACTAAATTGATAAACTTTACTTTTAAAACCGTGAAGCTTCGTTACGAAAACGAAAGGAAACCGATGTTTTTACGCGAAACCGAGCGAGACCGAACACGCGGTTTTTATGGCAAGCCTTTAACGAGGCAATTAATGCCCCATTAAACCCCCACCTACCTCTTTCTCAATTCGTCACTCTCTCTCTCTAAAACTCTCACTAGAATTCAAACCCTAGATCTCTCCATACTCAACCAAATCGAGCCATTTTGGTGTCAAAACGACCACCACAACACGTAAATCATGAAAGTACAGACGATCTGAGCCAAGAACAAACCAAATCGAGGTAAAATCGAGTTGTAAGCTTCGGTTTTTAGGGTTTTCAAACCCTTGGTTCGACCCACCCTCATCACCGGTTCTAGGCACCTTAAAACCTTAGGGAAACCACACTTTAACACTTTAGATTAGTGTAGGGACTTGGGATACTCACACACGTGTGGCAAAACTCGAAAAAATGGGTTGCATCTCGCCATGGCCGACTGGCCGAATGGCTGCACACAGGTAGGCCGAAAGGCCACCTAGCCGAATGAGCCAATTTCGAGGCCGAATGGCCAGCAAACCGAAGAAGCCTTCCATTCGGTCGGCCTGAGTTCATTCCCTTGACCTGATTCGGTCCAAGCCACATGCGGCAACAGTTCATTCGGGCCATACCCTCTTCGGTCGGCTAAGCCTCACTCGACTACCCTCTTTCGGCCAAGGTCCTTCGCATGAACTACCTTCGGCCCCAAACTCCTTCGGCTCAAACCCATTCGGCCAACCTACTAGCATGACTACCCTATTCGTCCAAGTAGCTCATTCGCCCAAACTGATTCGGATTAGGTTATTTATGCAAGAAAAGGGGTTAACCACTAAGGCTTTCCATGCATGCATGGGATAGTTATGTAAGTTGCATGCATGGGGTTTGTTTATGGGTGTTAACGTGGGGATCTAGTAGGGTTAACACTAATGTTTTCCAAAGGATGATGAAGTGTGATCATGGGTCATTTCATGTGGGATTGGTCTAAGATGCATGTATTCAATTAAAGACATCATAAATTAGGGTTTTCATAATATGAAACCAACTTGTGTTATCTAAGGTTCAAGTATGGGTTTTAACAACAAAGAGTGTAAGATCATTTGTATTGATTGATCCAATCCATGGAATCCATAAGTGATATTATGGTTTTCATTATGAGACAAAGAACTAAGGAAAAACAAGTGGGAATTCTTTAAGAATCAAGAAAGAAACAAGCTAAGTATAGGTGTGAATTAAATTGTAACACCTAATACTTAGTGATTTCTATGCAATCATATAACTAAGTTAAAGAGTTTCATTGGATTCTCTAAACTAAGTTATACACAAGATTGATTCAAGAACCATGGGAAGACAAAGATCTAACAAAGGACTTAGGGTTAATTGAATGAAATTAACCTAAGTCTAACAAGTTAAATTAAATTGTGTTTTAATTAAATAAAATGACTTATAAATTTCTTTAATTAAAGTGTTTCAAAATAAATAAAACGATTTCTAACTTAAAGACTAAACTAAAATAAGTTTTATGAATGATATTTCCTTTAAACGGAGTTATGAATGTAATTAACAAAACTTTACATAGCTAAGGATTAATTATTCATGGGATCAGGGTTCATAAATGGTAATACATTAGACAAGTTAGAGGGAATCCTAGAAACACATTAGTAACATTTAGGACACATAGTTGCACGCCAAGACCAAAACCCTAGATACGGCTATATTAAATACTTATAGTATTCAGAACCTCTTAAAACAACACATGTGTCGAAGATACTTAAACTACAATTCACGAGCACGCATTATCTGTTGTGATTACATTCTTAGCAACACAGGTGAGTTCATTTGTTCCTTTTCAAAATATTTTGTTTCACTTCGGGACTGAGAAGCATGTTTTCACATTTTAAATAAATGTTTAAATATTTCTTGAACGCTTTTATACTTATTCATAATGTTAATGCTTTATACACTTATTCATAATGCTAATGCCTTATACGCTTATTCTTAATACTAATTCTTCATACACGTATACTTATTTGCTTAACACTCTTGACGCTTCTAAATGCCTAAGAAAAAAAATACTAAAACTCTGAAATGCTTTTATAAACTATACTTTTGAAAGCTCGGAAACTTAAACTCAGAAAGACTTATATGCTTGAAATGCTCGAAATGCTTGAAATGCTTGGAATGCTTTAAACACTTGAATGCTTGATATGCTTAAAATGCTAAGACAAACGGAATGGGATTTCGGTTGTAAAGCTCGTACTTGTGCACAGGATACGTAAATGCTAATCTATGTGATTGCTATAAACTTGTATGCTAAAAGCTATCGGACTTCGTAAGACAGGCTGATTGACCGCCGAGTGTTGACCTATGGTGCCAACCCCTACTAGTCATTAGTGTTCTTCGGTGTCTGGATCATGTAAGACAGACTGATTGGCCGCCGAGTGTTGACCTATGGTGTCAACCCCTACTAGTCATTCAGTGTTCTTCGTGATTCCACTCTATTTTGGGACGAGTGACTAGGATGATTCTGGATATTTTTAGTTGACTTTGTGTCATCTTGAGAAACCCTTTATCAAAACACCGATGTTGCGAGTCACATTTAGTTCCGTTATGGATTGATGCTGATTTCCTCAGGATTGCATACTAGGATACCCAGTTAGAGGACATAGTAGTTTTTGGAAAAGCACATACTTTTGTTGATTACTGTGAATCACTTTTGATATCTAGTACAGTTACAAGATAGTAAACTTATGATTCTTTTGATAGGTTTACTTAGTTAAATTATCAAACATTGACAAATTGTAATTTAACTTTGTAATCGTAGTTTAATGTCATTTGTGCTTTAGTTATTCTCAATGTTGATGCTATGTATACAGTCTGATCATTTTGATTATCATCCCGATATCGCGCCCCGAGGCCTTTCCGCCTGACGGGACACACGATCCGGCTCGTCAGCTCGGGGTGTGACAGATTGGTATCAGAGCTCAAGGTTATAGAAAATAATTGGTCATTTACTTAAAACGTTTGGCCTAGACTATAACTTAGGGACCTCATACAGAGAACATAGGATTTATGTTTGCATTGTGTCTTCTGCATTCGATCATTGCACTAACCAATATTCTTTTGGTTATGATCAGAATGCCGCCAAGAAGACCACCCCCTCTGCTGCCACCACCACAAAATTCAGCTCCACAATCGTCAACGCCATCACCAGCTGAATCACCTCCTCCACCTCCCCTCCCCCACACACCACCTCCGGACCCAAACGCGACTCAGACTTTGGATCCTGCAACTGTTGCCTTGGCAACACTACTAAGCAGTCAGCTGACTAACTAGCTGAAGGAGGTCATCACAAATATGATTAACAGAATTCAAGGCCACGGTAACAACTCTGGGCATACTACAGGAGAAGCTAGTGGAAACATCGGCACTACTCCAGGCTGTTCCAACAAATCATTCGTAGGATGCAAACCGCCAAACTTTAGCGGTGTTGAAGGAGCTGTTGGACTGATTCAATGGCTAAAGAAGATGGAAACTACACTGGACATTAGTGGGTGTCCAGAACATCATAAGGTTCGCTACTCTGCGGGATCTTTTAGCAAGCGGGCCTTAACATGGTGGAACTCTCAGATAAGAGCTCGAGGCAGAGAAGAAGCACTTGCTATGCCTTGGGCAGATTTCAAAGTCCTCTCAAGGAATGAATTATGTCCAAAGCATGAACTTCAGAAGCTAGAGAGTGAACTGTCAAATCATGTGATGAAGGGGGCAGACCACATGACTTTCACTACTCGCTATCATGAACTGGTAGCTTTAGTGCCAGAGATGGTGCTGACTCTGGAAAAGTTGATTGATCGATATGTGGGAGGGTTACCATCCTGCATTCAGGGTACTGTACTTGCTGCAAACCCTGCGACCCTAGAGTCAGCCATCTTTCTATCAGCTAAACTAACTGATGTAATGGTGACATCAGAAGTTCTGAAGAAAGACTCAGGCAAGGCTAAGGAAGAACTGTCAGGGAAGGCCGAACATCATCAGAAAAAGAAGAAGCAGAAGGTCGTCAAGAACTATGTGATGGCCACCCCTTTGCAACAAGTTACTGCAGTACCTGCTAATGCTGCACGCAAACCCTATTTTGGAATGCATCCTCAATGTGCACAATGCAAATTTTACCATCCTGTCACTGTGAAGTGTAGAAAATGCAACGGCTGTGGCCGATTAGGCCACTGGGTTCAACAATGCCGTACTCCAACGACACCGGATGTAAACAATACTGCTATGGCATTACCTCCACCACCAAACCCTGGCAATCACAACAAAAACAATAGGGGTTGCTTTAACTGTGGAGAACTAGGCCACTTCTCCAAAGACTGTCCAAAGAAAGTGCAAAAGGGAGTTCAAGCCCCTCGTGGGAGGGCATTTGTGATTGGAGCCACTGCAGCACGCCAAGACCCTAACGTGGTCACTGGTACATTTCTTTTACATGACTTTTATGTATCTGTTCTGTTTGACACTGGTGCAGATCAGAGTTTTATTTCGTCTGACTTCGCATGCCAACTTAATCTTACTGAGGAATCTTTAGACTCCCCTTATATTATCAAAGTAGCGAATAGGAAACAAATCACAGCTAGTACAATACTTATGAACTACCCACTTACACTTACTGGTCATACATTTACCATCGACTTGATACCGATGGAGTTGGGGAGTTTCAACATCATTGTTGGGATGGATTGGTTATCTCTCAATAGAGTGGAAGTCATCTGTTCTGAAAAGCTGCTTCGAATTCCAACTGCAAATGATTGTGTATTGGAAGTTCCAGGGGATCAAGCAAAACGGAGTGTGAAAATCATATCATGCATAAAGGCGCGTAAGTGTCTATAGAAGCAGTTTGTAGCTTTTATGGCTCATGTGGTGGAGAAAGAGAAAGACAAGAAAAAGATTCAAGACGTGCTGGTAGTGATAGAATATCCAGAAGTGTTCCCTGAAGACCTACCAGGTTTGCCACCTGTGCGACCGGTAGATTTTCGCATTGACTTAATTCCTGGAGCAACTCCTGTTGCTAAATCTCCTTACAGGTTAGCACCTTCAAAGATGCAGGAATTTTCGAATCAACTACAGGAGCTACTTGATAAAGGTTTCATCAGACTGAGCTACTCACCATGGGGAGCTCCGGTTTTGTTCGTGAAGAAGAAAGACGGGTCTTTTCGGATGTGTATAGACTACCGTGAGCTTACCAAGCTAACCATCAAGAATCGGTATCCATTGCCGCAGATTGATGATTTTTTTGATCAACTACAAGGAGCTCAGTACTTCTCAAAGATTGACTTACGGTCCGGATATCATCAGCTTAGAGTTTAAGATGAAGACATACCGAAGACGGTGTTCCAAACTAGATATGGGCATTACGAATTTATGGTGATGCCTTTCAGATTGACGAATGCACCAGCGGTTTTCATGGATCTCATGAACCGAGTGTGCAAGCCGTATCTAGATCAGTTTGTCATTGTCTTTATTGATGACATACTGATTTATTCCAAGAGCAAGGTAGATTACGAACAACATCTTAGGAAGATCTTGGAGCTGTTGAAGGAAGAGAAACTCTATTCTAAATTCTCTAAGTGTGAATTTTGGCTAAAGGAAGTTCAATTTTTAGGTCATGTAGTCAACAGTGAAGGAATACATGTAGACCCTACCAAGCTCGAGGCAATTAAGAACTGGGATACTCCGAAGACACCGACAGAGATACGGTCCTTTCTGGGATTGGCGGGTTATTATAGAAGGTTTATCCCAAAATTTTCTAAGATAGCCTTGCCTCTCACCAAGTTGACTCAGAAAAGCGAACCGTTTGTTTGGGAGCAGAAGCAAGAAGATGCCTTCCAGACTTTGAAGCAAAAGTTATGTGATGCTCCGATCTTATCTCTCCCAGAGGGCTGTGATGACTTCGTTGTGTATTGTGATGCTTCCCATCAGGGACTTGGTTGTGTATTAATGCAACGAGACAAAGTTATCGCGTATGCATCAAGACAGTTAAAGATTCATGAGAAGAACTACACTACCCATGATCTAGAACTGGGAGCAGTACTATTCGTGTTGAAGATTTGGAGACTTTACTTATATGGCACTAAGTGTACCATATTTACCGATCACAAGAGTCTGCAGCATATCTTCGATCAGAAGGAACTCAACATACGACAGCGTCATTGGGTTGAACTTCTGAATGATTACGATTGAGTAATCAAGTACCATTCGGGAAAGGCAAACGTTATAGCTGATGCCTTGAGTCGGAAGGAGTGGGTCAAACTCTTGCGTGTCAGGGCAATGGGGATGACTGTGCAGACAAGCTTACGCGGCAAGATTATTCAGGCACAACAGGAAGCAGTGGAACGAGGAAATCTAAAGAAGGAACTTGACTGTGGGGGCAGAAAGACAATTTTAAACAAAACCTGATGGAGTCATCTACTACCAGGATCGTGTATGGATACCTGTAGTGGATGAATTGAGAAGACTTATCTTTGATGAAACACACAAGACCAAGTACTCAGTGCATCCAGGCGCCGATAAAATGTACCAAGACTTACGGGGATTTTATTGGTGGCCGGGTATGAAGAAAGACATAGCCGAGTACGTAGGTCGATGCCTTACGTGTGCAAAGGTAAAGGCAGAACACCAGAAGCCGTCAGGTTTACTGGAACAGCCCGAAATTCTGCTCTGGAAGTGGGAACAAATAGCTATGGATTTCATTACCAAGCTACCCCGCACTTCCAGTGGACATGATACAATATGGGTTATCGTTGTTCGATTAACCAAATCTGCTCATTTCTTGCCGATGTGTGTCACACCTTGAGCCGGCGGGCTGGATCGACTTTCACGTCGGGCGGAAAGTTCTCGGGGTGCGATATCGTTTGATAATCACAATGATCAGATTGTTGCATAGCACATGATATAATAATGAGAAACGCTTACATGACAATGATATAGAATTACAAAGTTAAATTACATTGTTTCTTCATAATTTAACCAAGTAAATCTATCCCAAAAGAATCAATGTGTTTTTATCTTGTAACTGTACTAGATCTACAAAAGATGATTCATTGTTTTGTCATTCCAAAATATGCACGACACAAAATGTAGCTAGGTCTTCTGAAAGTCCACTAGCTATGTCCCTGAATGCCTTATGACTAAACCTGTTCGTCACCTAAGAAAACATGCATTTAAACAAAGTCAACACTAGGTTGGTGAGTTCATAAGTTTGATAATTGAAAACCTTGAATTGTTCACATACACAGTCACAATGTCATACATGTTACTTGTAGATTGTTTGATTCACCCGTTCTCACAATGCCCTCTCCATAGTTATACTTACAAGTGGTATCTCATCTTATTAGTTATGTTTATATATAGGGCATATGTAGGGGAACAAGCCCCAGCCACCATCCCACCACATACCTAATAGAACTTAACACCACTTGCAATACAACTATAGATCCCCATTTTCATTTCACCCGTGCGTTTGTATTCATCACCCATTGTATCTAATGTAGAATAATATTATAAGAGGGGTTTAGTTATCAAACCGAAGTATTGATAAACCCTTAATGTGTTAAGGAAATTAGATTAATTTAATCCAATCCTTGTTATTATTCTATTTCTTGTGGGGTTAACTGTTAATCACTTTTAAACAATAAGAGTGTTAGTTAACCAATTGATATCTGTTCTCCACTTGAAGTGCATAGAGCCTAAAAGGAATCCATTGAAATCCTCACGAAATCAGATTACAATGCATCCTATTTACCTCTACCACTTTGTATTACCGTAGGCCTCATCGAAACTGTTACTAGTAATATGACATGAGAGAAAATAAATTCCTCAGTCTACTAGTTAACAGGAAACGATGGATTAATTACTTATCACTGCAGATTAATATCACCATGTGTCGCTTACCAGACCCTGACTGTTCATCGCCCTGTCACCGGTCATACGATACCGGCCAATGATGATTACGATCAACATACTAGCCCTACAAGCTAGAGGTTTTTCAAACCTATGGTACCACTATGCTATCATCTGTTTAGTCACATCAAACTAACTGGTCAGCGATTTGTGTAGAGACTTACAATGATCAAACTTGAATACATGGCACATGATTGAAATGATATAATACAGACAGTTCAATAGTAATCAATTGTGTTGTGTTCACCAATGTTTTTTTTGTTCTCAATGTTGTGTTCTCATTGTTGTTAACAAAGTTGTATAAGATCTTGTCTTATTATACAATGTTAGTTGTTGTGTGAATGATGTTGTTATCATGAAGGTACATTATCATGATTATCATTCTTGTTGTTCCATATAGTCACCCTGTTGCCACTACAGTGTTGTAAGAACTAGTCTTACTACACTTAGTCGACTCAGGTGGTGGATGATACTTGTCTTTTTACACTTAACTAACTCCGGTGGTGAATGATATTATGAGGATATATTATCCTTATATCATTCTTGTTTGTTGTTGTTGTCATCATGTTCACCTATGATAATCTCATTGTTTGTTCTTGTAAGAATAATTAAGTGTTATAAGATAGAATATTATAACTATGTTATTCTATTGTGTTGATGATTTATGAAGTTATATTATCATATTCATCTTAGTTGTCTCTGTCATAACATGATCATACAAGCATGCATACAATGATAAACGATAATAAGTCAAGCAATATTATCTAAATCAAAGTATAAGCAGTATGTTAAACTAAAACTTTTAAATAAATAAAATATTTACCATGTTTCTCAGCCCCGAGAGTTTAAAATCAGTTAATGATTGGAAAAGGGGTGTATGAACTCACCTTGTTGTTGATGTAGTTGACTTAGCCTAAACAAGAATGCACGCGCTCGTTGTTGTACTTGTTGTTTTCACGATCCTGTATTGATTTCACGTTGTATGTAACTTATAAGTATAAGTTGTAGTGATTTGTGTGCGTGTATGTGTATGTGTTAGCCCTAGAGTTGACTAACACTTGTGAGTCTCGATCTTCATTCGGCCTTGCTTAATTGTTCTTGAGTTTAGTAGCACTTAATCCAATTAGGTTAAGTTTAACGCACCTTGTTATTGATTTTATGCTCAAACTTGCATCAATGTCATAATATTAGAGGTTCTAAGTATAAAACCTAGACCTTAAGTTAATGGCTTAGAAATCCGTTGTCCGTTTGTCTTAACACTTTGAAACCACGTGTAGTTCAATTAAAATCATAGGTTGTCATTGATTGTGTTGCCCTCATTCTCAAGGGTTAAGGTTCTAGGCTTGATGATTAACCCAATACCCACCACCTTTGTAGTAATATAATTAGTATATGATTACTTGCATATTATCCCATGACCTATGATTTCATATGCTGAATTTTTATATTTCATGTAGACCGAATCCCATCACATGGGCCAAACTAAATGATGTCGGGCCTAACCAAGAAATCTTGGGCCAAATGAATTACATGGGCCGAATCAGTAGATGGGCCGAACCAATGGATGTGGGCCGAATAAATGGGTGTGGGCTAAAACAGTTTCATGGGCTGAAGTGGCCAAGCTAGGCCGAACCAGGGTCCTAAGTTCGGTCGATGATAGCTGCAGCCATGCAAGGTTCGGCGGAGGAGTTTTGCAACTCCAAGGTTCGGTGATGGTGAAAGGTTCGGCCAAGAGTGGGTTCTCCATAAGGGTTCGTGGCCATGCAGGTTCGTGGCTCCCCCGTGGTTCGGTCCGTAGGCAGGTTCGTGAATTCTTGGTCTAGGTTCGTTAAGTGGAGGTTCGTTGTCCTGAGGTTCGTCTAGGTCACAGCTTCATGGCTCATGTGGTTCGTGAAGGAGGCTTAGGCTGCTAGCAGGTTCACGGTTCATAGGGTTCGGCCAAGATGCATACTGGTTCGGCCACTATAGGTTCGGCTGATCGCCCCTGGTTCGGCCACCTGCTACTCGTGAACCCTATTTATCATCACCATCCTCATCGAGCTCGAAGCTGTTGCAGGGCTATTCTCTTGTTAATGTTATGCAAAATTCAGTTCTCAAGGGTGTAGGGTTGATTGTAAGGGCTCTAAGCCGGTTAAGGTTAGAGGTCAACTACAAAGGGATGAAAACCCTAATTTTTGTGGATTTCCTAGCCCAATACCTCTATTTCTGCCGAATAACTTCTCAGATCAGTTGTACTTCTAGGTAGAGGGGATCAAGAGCTGCGTTTAGACTCCAAGAACGCTCGATTTCGTCCACAAATGAGCAAGATATGAAGATTTGAAGGTTGGCTTTTTAGAGAGAGAAACAAAACCGGGTTTGTGAGTTTAGAGAGAGAGGGAGAGTGAAATAATTGAGGAAAATGCTTCATTTAGGGTATTTATACCCCGTGCGTGTTCGGTTTCGTTTTTGTAGCTCGGTTCGCGTTTTCGTTAAGTTTCCGGAACGTTACGCGCGTGTTTACGTGTTTTAAATAAAAAGGATTTATTTTAAATATTTTAAAGGTTGTGATTCCTAATAAATTTTTTGTAATTATTTTTCCTTATTTTATTATCCTTCGAATCGTTTATTCGATTTCGTTTCGTCAGATCGCGTCACCTTCGCGCGTATTCGTTCGAATCGTCACCCGAACGAACACAACGATGGTTTTGCTTTCTGACTTTTGTTTTCTACTTTCCAGTCATCATTTCAGAACGTTAAAATCACAGATATGTTTGTGTGAATCGTCACCCACGCAAACACACTGTCAGTTCGTTATTCTGAAACGGCACTGCAATTGTGTCTTGAATTGTGTTTCCTCACTGACGGACTCAACTAAACTTCATGTTTTCACATTGTTTTCATAATGAATTATCGGCCATCTGATTCCTGTCATCTATGGGTATTAGATCGCAACCTACATGTTCTTGTTGTTTACTTGCACACTGTTGTTTCTCTTGATTCGTTGTATTAATTGTACTTAGGTTTTCACCTAAATACATACAACTATTGTTTATCGTTAGTTGTTGTACTTACCGTATTTAAGTTTTCACATAAATTCGTACAAATTTTTCTTGTATTTTGAGTTTTGTTATCACAAACACTGTTCATGCATTTTATTTACACATAGTAATTATGAAAGTACACATACCGTACAGACTTGCCGGACGATCAGGTACTGGATTTCACAGCGTGAAATCTTCACGATGGATAAACTGGCAAGACTGTACATCAACGAGGTAGTGGTACGTCACGGTGTGCCATTGTCTATCATTTCAGATCAGGACAGCAGATTCACGTCAAGGTTCTGGCAATCATTGAAGAAATCTCTAGAGACGCTCTTGAATCTGAGTACCGCTTACCATCCACAAACGGACGGTCAGAGCGAACTCACGATTCAGACCCTAGAGGACATGTTGAGAACCTGTGTGTTAGATTTCGGTTTAAATTGGGACTCTCATTTGCCACTGATTGAATTCTCCTACAATAACAGCTATCACAACAGTATCGGATGTGCACCGTTCGAGGCTTTATATGGGCGAAAATGTCGATCACCGATCTGTTGGACTGAAGTTGGAGATAATCGTATCACTGGGCCCGAGATTATTCAGGAAACTAGTGACAAGATTGCCCATATTCAACAAAGGCTACAAGCAACCAGAAGCACACAAAAGAGCTATGCTGACAAACGACGCAAGTCGTTGGAGTTCCAAGTGGGAGATCGCGTCATGTTAAAGGTATCCCCATGGAAAGGCGTAGTCCGTTTTGGAAAGAAAGGAAAATTAGCACCACGATACGTGGGACCATTCCAGATCATTGAACGTATTGGTCCTGTGGCGTATAGACTGAGGTTACCAGATGAACTTAGTGGTGTGCATGACGTGTTTCACGTCTCAAACTTGAAGAAATGCCTTGCTGACGAATCACTCATCATACCAATTGAATAAATTCAAGTGCACGAACATTTACATTTTATCGAAGTACCTTTGAAGATTATGGATCGCAAAGTTAAACAACAAAGGCGAAGCCATATTCCGATTGTCAAGGTTCGATGAAATTCAAATCGTGGACCTGAGTTTACTTGGGAACGCGAAGATCACATGAAGTCCAAGTATCCCCAACTGTTTACAGAGGAAGCCGTACCTGAGAACGATTATTAAATGTCGGGACGAAATTTCTCTAACAAGGGGAGACTGTAACATTAGTGCCGGAAACGTAACCGGAACAGTGATCTGCACAGTAACTGGCACAGTAACTCAGGTACAAACTATGTGTATTATTTGTATGCTATTATCATGTAATGCTTGACACAGAACTATTACGCAACTATTTCTGAAACATGATTCAAAACCACGGGTGAACAGTCAGAAACATATCCGACAACACTAAACTGTCACTTAAATGCTTGTTAGGATCCTATTATGTATAAACGTATGCGAGGATGAACAGAACAAAACAACGGATGTCGTTACGTGAACGCTAAACTGACGGATTATTCGTATAGGTGACGATCTGTACGAATATATCTGAAAGTTTAATGTTCTGAATGATGTCCAGTAATTAGAAAATCATATTGAAAAGTGTAGTTATCGTCGTATTCGTACGGGTGACGATTCGAACGAATACGCGCGACAACTGTACGATTCGATTTAAACTGTAATTTAAATATTTTCAGAAAATTTAAAATAAACGGAAGATATTTAGTTAATTTACTAGGAATTACCACCTAAAATATATTGATAAACTTTACTTTGAAAACCGTGAAGCTTCGTAACGAAAACGAAAGGAAACCGACGTTTTTACGCGAAACCGAGCGAGACCGAACACGCATGTATTATGGCAAGCCTTTTATGAGGCAATTAACGCCCCATTATACCCCCACCTACCAGCCATCTTTCTCAATTCGTCACCCTCACTCTCTAAAACTTTCTCTCGCTATAATTCAAACCCTAGATCTCTCCATACTCAACCAAATCGAGCCATTTTGGTGTCAAAACGACCACCACAACACGTAGATCATGAAAGTACAGACGATCTGAGCCAAGAACCAACCAAATCGAGGTAAAATCGAGTTGTAAGCTTCGGTTTTTAGGGTTTTCAAACCCTTGGTTCGACCCACCCTCGTCACCGGTTCTAGGCACCTTAAAACCTTGGGGAAACAACACTTTAACACTTTAGATTAGTGTAGGGACTTGGGAGACTCACAGAGGTGTGGTAAAACTTGAAAACATGGGCTGCATCTCGCCATGGCCGACTGGCCGAATGGCTGCACATAGGTAGGCCGAAAGGCCACCTAGCCGAATGAGCCAATTTCCAGGCCGAATGGCCAGCAAACCGAAGAAGCCTTCAATTCGGTCGGCCTGAGTTTCATTCCCTTGACCTGATTCGGTCCAAGCCACATGCGCCCACAGCTCATTCGGGCCATACCCTCTTCGGTCGGCTAAGCCTCACTCGGCTACCCTCTTTCGGCCAAGGTCCTTCGCATGAACTACCTTCGGCCCCAAACTCCTTCGGCTCAAACCCATTCGGCCAACCTACTAGCATGACTACCCTATTCGGCCAAGTAGCTCATTCACCCAAACTGATTCAGATTGGGTTATTTATGCAAGAAAAGGGGTTAACCACTTAGGCTTTCCATGCATGCATGGGATAGTTATGTAAGTTGCATGCATGGGGTTGGTTTATGGGTGTTAACGTGGGGATCTAGTAGGGTTAACACTAATGTTTTCCAAATGATGATGAAGTGTAATCATGGGTCATTTCATGTGGGATTGGTCTAAGATACATGTATCCATTTAAAGACATCATAAATTAGGGTTTTCATAATATGAAACCAACTTGTATTATCTAAGGTTCAAGTATGGGTTTTAACAAGAAAGAGTGTAAGATCATTCGTATTGATTGATCCAATCCATGGAATCCATAAGTGATACTATGGTTTTCATTATGAGACAAAGAACTAAGGAAAAACAAGTGGGAATTCTTTAAGAATCAAGAAAGAAACAAGCTAAGTATAGGTGTGAATTAAATTGTAACACCTAATACTTAGTGATTTCTATGCAATCATATAATTAAGTTAGAGAGTTTCATTGGATTCTCTAAACTAAGTTATACACAAGATTGATTCAAGAACCAAGGGAATACAAAGATCTAACAAAGGACTTAGGGTTAATTGAATGAAATTAACCTAAGTCTAACAAGTTAAATTAAATTGTGTTTTAATTAAATAAAATGACTTATAAATTTCTTTAATTAAAGTGTTTCAAAATAAATAAAACGATTTCTAACTTAAAGACTAAACTAAAAGAAGTTTTATGAATGATATTTCCTTTAAACGGAGTTATGAATGTAACTAGCAAAACTTTACATAGCTAAGGTTTAATCTTTCCTGGGATCAGGGTTCATAAATGGGTAATACATTAGACTAGTTAGAGGGAATCCTAGAAACACATTAGTAACATTTAGGACACATAGTTGCACGCCGAGACCAAAACCTAGATACGGCTATATTAAATACTTAATAGTATTTGGAACCTCTTAAAACAACACAGGTGTCGAAGATACGTAAACTACAATTCACGAGCGCGCATTATCTGTTGTGATTACATTCTTAGCAACACAGCTGAGTTCATTTTTCCCTTTTCAAACCATTTTGTTTTACTTCGGGACTGAGAAGGATGTTTACACATTTTAAATAAATGTTTAAATATTTCTTGAACGCTTTTATACTTATTCATAATGTTAATGCTTTATACACTTATTCATAATGCTAATGCCTTATACGCTTATTCTTAATACTAATTCTTCATACACTTATACTTATTTGCTTAACACTCTTGACGCTTTTAAATGCCTAAGAAAAACAAATACTAAAACTCTGAAATGTTTTTATAAACTATACTTTTGAAACCTCGTAAACTTAAACTCAGAAAGATTTATATGCTTGAAATGCTCGAAATGCTTGAAATGCTTCGAATGCTTTAAACACTTGAATGCTTGATATGCTTAAAATGCTAAGACAAACGGAATGGGATTCCGGTTATAAAGCTGGTACTTGTGCATAGGATACGTAAATGCTAAGCTATGCGAATGCTATAAACTTGTATGCTAAAAGCTATCGGACTTCGTAAGACAGGCTGATTGACCGCTGAGTGTTGACCTATGGCGAACCCCTACTTGTCATCAGTGTTCTTCGTTGTCTGGATCATGTAAGACAGACTGATTGGCCGCCGAGTGTTGACCTATGGTGTCAACCCCTACTAGTCATTCAGTGTTCTTCGTGATTCCACTCTATTTTGTGACGAGTGACTAGGATGATTCTGGATTTCTTTAGTTGACTTTATGTCATCTTGAGAAACCCTTTATCAAAACACCGATGTTGCGAGTCACATTTAGTTCCGTTATGGATTGATGCTGATTTCCTTAGGGTGTTCAGCTGTCCCTAAAGGTAACTCTTAAAACTTGATTTTCAAATGCTATTGTGTGCGTGTTCGAAACTCAAACAGAATGCTTGAAGCTATGATTGAAATGGAATTGGATGGTAGGTAAAATGGTTAATTATCATTCACAACAATGTCATATGTGGTTTAGTATGTGGTGGGATGGCGTCTGGGCGGGTTGTAGGCTCGACCCTTTCGTATGCCCTATATATAGGCATACCGAGCTGGATATTACAGGTGATGTTAATGAGGTTAAGGTTGTTACCGAAAAGGTTTGTAAAGCTATTTTTTAAATACTAAACTATATGAACTCACCAACTATTGTGTTGACTTTGTTTTCTTGCATGCTTCCTCAGGTGACGTACATGAATAAGCTAAGGCTCAGGATTGCATACTAGGATACCCAGTTAGAGGACCTAGTAGTTTTTGGAAAAGCACATACTTTTGTTGATTACTGTGAATCACTTTTGATATCTTGTTATAGTTACAAGATAGTAAACATATGATTCTTTTGATAGGTTTCCTTAGTTAAATTTTCAAACATTGACAAATTGTTGACTTTGTAATCCAAGTTTAATGTCATTTGTGCTTTAGTTATTCTGAATGTTGATGCTATGTATACAGTCTGATAATTTTGATTATCATCCCGATATCGCGCCCCGAGGCCTTTCCGCCCGACGGGACACACGATCCGGCCCGCCGGCTCGGGGTGTGACACATTCACTACCCATGCACTCACTGCTAACCCTCCAACACTGTAGTCTTCAATCGCCCTGTCCGCCACCTTGACTGATGTGATGGTGCAGACCGTAATATTGAAGAAGGAGACTGGGTAGGCTAAGGAGGGGCCAACTAGGAAGCCGGAACAACACCGGAATAAGAAACAATAGACGATCACGGGGTATGCTATGGTGGCGCCTATCAACCAAATTGCTAATGCCCCCATCAATCCGGCCCACAAACAATACACTAGGACTCTACCTCTATGTAATAGGTGTCAGTTTCATCACACTGCGAGTACTCAGTGCAAGCAATGCACCAGTTGTGGGAGGATGGGTCTTTGTGCCCAGAACTGTCGGATGCAACCAGCCCCTCGATCCAAACTGTTGTTGTTGTAGCTTCACTCCCTCCACCCAACCTTAATCGAAGCTGCTATACTTGCAGGGAGCCTAGCCACATGGCCAGAAACTGTCCCAAACGGGTACAATCTGTAACCATCCGCAAATTTGTAACATAATATATTTGTTATTTCTAGTGGAATTAGACCAAAGGCAATCTAAACCATTTAGATATATTCAAATTTATAAAACTTAGCTCAAAATTTTATAACACGATAAGTAACATTATTTTAATAATAACGTAATATGTGGTTATTGATACTCATATAAAACAATAAAATAAACAAATACAAAAGTTAGTTATAACTTTAAAGTTTTAAACATCATTTTTGTAAGGCTAATAAAATAATAATAATAATAAAATTCTTAGAATTTTGAATAAGAATATTTATAAAATGAGTAAATATTTTTTTATGAAAATTAGTAAGATTATTAACTAAATTTTTAAACTAGCTTTGACTTTTTTAAATAAAGGAACCAAAATTTACAAATATATGTGTGTGTGTATTATAAGAAATAATTTATATAGTTCAAAAAAATATAAATATATCATTTATATGTTTATTGTAAATTTATATAATTTATATAAATTTTATAACAAAATTTTGATGAATTATATAGAGTTTAAAAAGCTATTTTATAAACATAGGGACTAATATTGACACAATTGAAACTGAAACTTATCAAGGAAAACTAGAGGGGTCGTTTTTGCAAACTCCTCAAACTCCATCTCCTTTCCACCCGTTTTTCTTCTTCAGCCAACCCAAGTCCCCATTCGATGACCCGGTTCCAAATCCGCTCGATTCCACGCGGTAACAGCTAATCAAAACCGGTTATGGCAAGTATTTGATTCACGAAATCGATGCTAATCATGAATTTGATCGAATCAACAGTGTAAAAACGAAATCCATTACCAAAAATACGAACATAAACGCGTTAATCAAATTCATTCATAATGTGTACAAAAATCAAATCAAATGAACATAAAAACTCATTAAGACCAAAAGAAACGTTCTAGAAACAAACATTATATACACAAACATTCTAAGACGCGATTAAAAGCCTAAAAGCTCTCGGCTCTTGTCATTTTGAACCGGTGATCGAAACCCATCAAATCGCAAACAAAGGTTAGTAATTTACACATCAATATGCTCGTTTTTCTACTACAAAACAAAGCCCTATGGTTGCAAATTCAGTCGGGTTCCCTAGCGTTCAAATTTGTGCCAAGAACCAATAGGGTTTCCAGTTGTGAAGAACTGGGAAAGGGGAATGAGCGAGTCCCGTATAAAATTAAACCAATAAAAGCCACATGTATCTTTATATGTGTGATTAACCTTTGAATATTTTTATAAATGTTTAAATGTTTTACATATATTTTAAATTATAAACCTTAAAAAGAAATTTTACTATTATTATTATTAATATTATTTCTAATTTATAGGGACATATAATACACCTATTTTAAATGTGATATAAACCTACCTACAAAACTAACAAAAATATATAGATATTGATTATCTTTAAAATTATTAACTTTGTTAGGGTTTATAAACTTAAATTCATTTAAAACATTTAATTTGTGTATATTTTAAATGATTTAAACTTTAAAAATTCTATTCAAATTTAAATGTAAACTTTTATAATAAATCAGATAAGATTTATTTACTTAAATTTCTTTGAAATAACAAACTTTTAAATATTCAACTATGCCTCAAAGCAAAACCGAACTTGTGACCTACTTAGACTTTAGAAGATCCATAGAATACCATATCTATCAGAACCTATTGGACAACTTAAGCTACTATGTCACACCCCACCTCTTCTCATCTGATGATGATGTCACTATTCACTCTTGCAAGGTTGCGGAAGCATAGTGGTGATGTCTCAGAGATGTGGTGCAACTTTACTTGAACCGGCATCACAACACACAAGATTATTTAAAGAAAATATATTACAAGGGTAAAGCTGTAAATAAAAACCATAAGTACTGTTCACAACTTAAAACATACTAAACATTCTAAGTTACTTATTTACAAGTGCCTGGTCGTGCAGTTTCTCACATGTCATCACTGTCCACCTCTAAAAGAATTTAAGTTTGAAGAGTCAGCATAAAGCTGGTGAGTTCGTAATGAATGATCCAATACAATATGATATGATAATACCGTCGTTGATACACATTGATAAAGATATGTAGGACCGATGAGGAGCTCGGAAACATTTCGGTTCCAATGGATATCTACCCGACAACCTCTGGAATAGTGTGGAATCCTATTCCAGGGTTTTCCAATCGAAACCAACAGCAAACGTGGTGATCCGAAGGTGTAGGAAGAACGTTTGATCTAGAATCGAACACCACGGGTTGAGAATCGAACTTGGATAGACAAAGGCCGCTCAGATCTTCTAGGTTTTGACACTAGGTTCTCTGGGAAGAAGGAGGGCTCTCAGAAGATAGGTTTGAAATGATTTGGACATGTATTTATAGGCTGTCTTCATTCGGCCGAATGAGAGGCCGAATCAACTCATTCGGCGAAAGACTTGGCCGAGTGGACATGTTTGTCGAAAGAGTCATTCGGCGAATGACTCATTCGCTTGCCTATGTCATTCGCTAGGGCGTTCATTCGGCGAATGACTTCATTAGTAGAGTCATTCGCCCGAATGGGTCTTTAAACATATCACTTCAACTTTAAACATAATCAATCACTTATAATCAATATTAAACATTAAGAACAATTTAGAAAGACAACTTCCATTATTGTAATAAACTTTATACATCAAGAAAAGTACAAAAATAGAACTAGGGACATTTAATGCATCTACAAACTCCCCCTTGGACCTCGTTCAATCCTTTGAAGTCTTTTTCTTGAAGAGCTTGTTTGAGATAGCTTTCCGGTCTGCTCCGGCATGAATCTTGAGCACCATACATATACGAATGACTCTCATGAACTGCATGGCCTGCTCTATATCAGCAACATCGAAAAACATCTGATGAAAGTACAAGGTCTTGACATCATTGCACGACAGATTTGTCAACCACGTTGGCTCAAAAATACGTTCGGTCTCCCACTTCTTCTCTTTGCACATCACTATCACAGCTTCTCCAGTACGCCCATCATAATACAACCATCGGAATCCCTCTATAAAGTCTTGACGCATCTTCCTTAACGGAATCTTCTTCACGAATTTAGGAGGAAGCCACTTCAGGATAACTTTGTGCTTCCGGGTATCTCCATCAATCTCTGGTAAGTAATACCGTTCAGGTTGCTGAGGCCTGAAGTTCACCCACCTCTTTCTGTATTCGTACTGGATCTGTCTGGAGAACCAAGCTGACATCCCAAAGCTATCGCTGTATAACATCTTCAAGAGCGCAATCTGATTAACTTCAAATCCTGGAAGCGTCTTGAAGTCATGAGGATGCTTGAAGTAATCAATTACCCTTTCCCTATTCACAGCATAACATCCCAGATCGTGAAAGTATGCCCAGCTAAGAATCTGACCTCTAGCTTTGTAGCCTTTGGTCCAATACAACTTGGTGTGCGTAGTTGGCATCTTTACATTGACTTCCTTCTACAAAGCTTCCCAATAAGCTTTCCATTCCTCTTTCCTTCTTTGAATATCATCAGCTTCAGACTTACTCTTCTCAACTTGTTCTTCCAAATATCTGCTCAGTATCTCCTTAGTGGCTTGATCAAATAAATCAGTAAAGGTTGGTAGTTCGTCTTCAGCTGATGTATACTTAGGATATTCCTCTTCTATGATGTCTTCCAGAATTACCTCATCAACGTCATCAAAAATATCTGGAGACGGCTCATCACCAACCGGAGCTGAGGTGTCATCAATCACTACCTCGTCAGGATTCAACCTGAACAGCTCGGCTATTTGCTCCTTTGATAAGCAATGAATGATCTCTCCCTCCTCTTTGTCGTAGCTTACTGAGTGTTGTATGATGCCCTGAGCGTCCAATATCATTGTCAAAGTCTCATCTAAACGATGTCTCAATGGCACAACTTCGACTTCCTTAGCAGCTGTGGGTTCTTCTGTCTGAGCAGGAGGAGGAGAAGGAGCTTTAGCAATTTTGTCGTGCTTTGTCTTTGTTCGAATCTCAGGAGGAGGAGGGGCTTGATCATCATCATCATCATCAGAACTTGAAGACCCAAAAGACCCACTCCCTGATTCATCCTGATCACCATCATCAGAGTCGTCTTCTTTCTCTAACTCCTCATAATCAACTTTTTCTTCCTCAGACTCTTCAACTTCTTCTTCTTCTTCCTCTTAATCTTCCTCGTCTGATTCATCGGAAATTGCTGCAGAACCCTCAATTCTTGGAGTGCCTTCCTTGGAACTTTCAACCAGTTCAGCAAGTCTGGCGTTCTCAGCATCTGCTCATCTTGTTGAGCAGAATGAGCTCTCAGATCAGCTCGTTGATCAGCAGCCTGTAGTAATAAGGCATCCTGATCATTTACCCGCTGGGTGAGCTGGGCAATAACCAATTCCTGCTCTTTGCTCTTCTTTTCTTGTTCCAGGTTCCTTTCCATTAGTCTCAGAACCATACTGTTCAGTGTACTCAACTGCTCGACGACTGAAACAATAGGTATAATAACATCAGAACGAATGATGGAAGGACCAGCAGATGCAGCAGTGTAGACAGGTGCCTGAGTAATGGAGGTGGTCAGAGGGGCCATGGTAGCACGTGTAGGCACAGCCCTTGACCTGATCAGTGAAGAAACTGCAGTTGCAACCACTGATGTAACATTAGTGGTGGCAGCAACTGACAGTTCTGACCGTCTCTGGAACATAAATCTTGATCTTTTCCTCCTGCCTGCCAGAGATGAAGTGGATTGAGTTTCAGCAGCAACAATCACGGCTGCTGTAGATGTAGAGGTAGAAGTACGAGGAGGAGGAGACACATCAAACTCTGGAATAAATGAAGGATCAGTGATCTCTTCAAGTTTAGCTTCGCTCCTTTTCTTTCTCTTCTTCATCAGTCTCCCTCCTATCCACACATTCTCAAACTCATCATCAGGTGTGTCTTCTGAATCTGAGCTTTCAGCACCTTCACCTCCAGCCTCACCACTTTCATTCTCTGAATCATCAGAATCCTCTCTATCCTCTGCAGATGTAATACCAGTCATATCAAAAGAAGCAGATACAGTGGCTGTAGATGTAGCCATGAAATCTAACTCTAACAAAGTGTCAATATCAACATCCTCTCCTTCTGCTGCAGACATGCCAACTCCACCACTAACACTCATACCACCAGCCTCAACCATGCTCACATCAGCAGTAGAGATAACCTCATCAATAGTAGCACTCACACCAACAGTGCTTGCAGCTACAGTGCTCATAACAACTGTACTCACACTAATACCAGCACCAGCAACACTATCACCCGCACCATCATCACCATCACCACCTGCACCATCACCATCATCAGGAACAATAATGTCCTCCACCTCAAAATCTGAATCATCGTTTCTCCATCTCTGACCAACTGGAGCTATGTAATCAGGCCTCAAAAGATGACCAAACAATGAGCGAACGGTAGGCTTACTATCCTTGCCTCTGTATGACATTACTCTGCTAAGAGTAATATCATTCATATGCTCCAATCGAATAATGTCTGCAGTAACCTTTGGCAAATCGGGAAGCTGAGCATCAATCAGCTGCTGGAGAAACCGAGGATACATAAGAAATTTCTTGTCTCCCTTGAGTGTCACATTCTCCTTCATATGTGAGAATACCATCTCTGAGAAATTGAATGGTCGGTTCAGCACTAGGGCGATGAAGGCACACTGTATAGTCTCTCTCATATCATCGAATCCACCTCTCCTAGACCCAAGACAGTGGATAAGCACATAGGCTAGATACTTGAACTGCGACTGCGGAGACATGTAGGTTTGTTGAGGAATTCATCTCCAAGATCACCTTCGTACTTTCATCTCATGAAGCAGCCACGAACTAAATATCGATCGAGCAGATATGGCTAATCTGGTGTATCTTGGAATCCACATACTCTCTTGATGTACTCAGCAGAGATAACAACATCATGTCCAAGTACTTTGCCTCGAATAACAGGAGGCTCAGCTTCACAGTCAATATCAGAAGACGACCAGAAGTCCTGCTGGTGAGAATGATATGGCACATGCATAGTCGAGATGGCAGTAAAAATCCTGGAACGCCTCAAAATGTGATAATCTCAGTGAAATGTCGGGCATTAGGCGTGTTGAGATCCAGGTGGGCACATACGTTGTTCTTGGTCACCGACTTGTATCCTGCCATATTGGAAAACAGATACAATACATGTTTGTACAATTCAGTTGCACAAAAGATTGAAATCAGAACAAAGAATCATTTGAAACATTTTGGCCGAATGAAGTTGAATTGGTCGAATGAGCTCATTGGTCGAATGATCCATTCGCCGAATGAGCTATTCCCCGAATGAGTCATTCGTCAAATGAGCTTCATTCGCTGAATGAGCCATTCGCCGAATGGCGTCATTCGGCTGTCAGTTCAAATTCAAACTCCATTTGAAAAGATGTTCAAATCAGTTCACAAAAACCATATCAACACATTCAGAGACCACCGATTAGGCCTTTTAATAAAGACATTAGATGATTTAGAGTTCTATTTAGTCATTTATTTAAAGGGCGATTCTAAAACCCTAAAATCCCAAATTTTGAATGGTTTTCGATGATTCCACTGTCAAAAATCAACGATATTGGATCCAAGTATACCTGAGACAATAAGAAGCAAAGATATTAGTAGTTGGATCAAAAGAAATCAAGAGAAAAAGGTGGACCGAAAAGAGAAGGTATTTCGGGCGAATGAACCACACACAGTAATAGGCAAATGAAAATGTGGAGAATGAGGTAGTTCGGCCGATTAAATGTTAGCCATTCGCCGAATGAGACTGGAGAATGAGTGTTTCGCCCTAAAGACATTCGCCGAATGAAATTCAAATTTTAAGAATCATTCGCCGAATGAAACAAGCGAATGTACTCCTTCGGTTCTGAGTGATTCGGCCGAAAGATTCATTCGCCGAATGAAGTCATTCGGTCGAATGAGTCATTCTCAACACTCATTCGTTCGAATGAGAATTTTCACTCATAAACCACAACTTAATTTCAAAATCTTACATTATGAACAATTAAGAAAATGCCATTTATGAAGATAAGTCTGGTTGGTTCAGGATTCAGATGAGACAGACATCTGAATCTACAAATGATCATCTAAACTGAAATTGAAAACATAAAATCTTTTTGCATTTTTCTGAAAAAAAATACAACTGTACAAATAGCAATCATTAACAAAGAAACACATATTTTTGTGAGAAGTCTATTGAGAAAATAACACATATACCTAATCACATCAAATCAATAAATAATGAATGTTTCCCTTCAAACACATTTGTTTTATGATATGATTACTGATATGATTATCCATTTTAAGCTTTTCAATACAAAACTTCTAAACAAATTTGATGATTACTCATGTTTTCTGACTGAGTTACCCATTTTATTTATTCAGCTAAGATCAAAAACATTTTGTAACACATCTCTACACAACTTAGAACCTAACATCATAAACTCTATAAGGTTCCATCTAATTTTCTTTTTGTATTTTTCTTTTGTCTATCATAATCAACACATTCTCATGGACAGCTTCAGCTAGGTCTTTACAAAGCAGTATGGCACGTATACAGACCTGTGTTGACATGATTGACTTGTTCTATCCAAATGGATGGTTTCAGCTAGGCCTTTACAAAGCAATATGGCATGTATATGGAATCGAACTTATTTATTTTTGTATTTTTACAAGCTTAATAGCAGCTTGGTTTTTCTTTTATTGTATTGTGATTCAATCATTCTTATCTGAATGGACGGCTTCAACTAGGTTCGTCCCAGTAGTTTGGCACGTATACAGACTTGAATTCATGAATCATTGGAAACCTTATTAGATCCTATGATATCATGTGTATGCCTGATTTGGGTCATAAACTATTTCTCACTTAGCTGATTTTCTAAAACAGATCCCACAAATCAGATTTTTTAAGTTATCACAAACTGTCTATACATTTTGTAAAGTCAGCCTATCAGTACATCTGTTCACATTTCTCATGTGTTTTCAGTTTACACATTCAACTTAGCTTTTAAGACATAAAAAGGCTAACACATCACTTTCTCAAAGAAGGCTTTCTCAGTTTTATGATTTTTTTTAATTGTTTTTGAATTTTTCAAATTTTTAGATGTTTTTGGTTTTTCAATTAACTGACTATTTCTCCCCCTAAAAACCTAAAACAGAGAATCTCTTTGAGTTTTTGATTTAAAGAAATGAAATAACAGAATAAAATAAAATGAAATTAACTAATGAAATCGATGATCATTTGTTAGATTCAGATGAAGGAAGAACTTCATCCTTTTGAAAAAACGCCATTAGCCGATAACAGATATAAAAATCTGGGTTTATCAAAAGCTTTTGTAAAAAGATAGGCTTTCTGGTGATCGGTGTGTATTTTAACAACATCGATGAGTTTCTTTTCAAAACAATCACGTATAAAGTGAAATTTGATGTCGATGTGTTTGGTTTTTGAGTGCTGGACTGGATTCTTAGTGACAACTATGGCGGCAGTATTATCAACATAGATAGGGGTGTTAGAAAAATGTAACCCATAGTCCCTGAGTTGCTGTTGTATCTAGATGATTTGAGAACAGCAACTTGCAGCAGCAATGTATTCAGCTTCACAGGTTGAAGTAGGCACCGACGTCTGCTTCTTGCACTACCAGGTAACCAATCGGGTTCCAAAGAACTGACATCCTGCAGATGTTGACTTGAAATCTCTCTTGCAACCACCATAGTCTGAATCACTGTATGCAGTAAGTTCAAAATTATCATCATTAGGGTACCATAAGCCAAGATCCGGTGTATCCTTCAGATAACGCATAATCCTCTTCACAGCAATGAGATGTGGTACTCTTGGTTTTGATTGATAACGAGCACACAAGCATGTGGCGAACATCATGTCTGGCCGAGAAGCAGTGAGATACATTAGAGATCCAATCATTTCTCGGTACAGAGTGGCATTGATTAACTCCCCCTTTTCGTCTGGTGTAATCCCGTGATTGACAGCCAGCGGGGTACCAGGAGGTTTTGCATCCAACATACTGAACCGGCTCAAAATGTCACCAACGTATTTGGTTTGATGAATGAAAATCCCTGCCTCAGACTGATCCACCTGCAACCCGAGAAAAAATTTCATCTCTCCCATTGTGCTCATTTCGAACTTCTCCTTCATAACTATTTCAAACTCTTTGCACAGACCATCATTGGTAGAACCGAAAATGATATCGTCCACATAAACTTGTACCAAGAGTAGATCACCATCCTTCTCTCGAATAAACAGTGTATAGTCAATGACACCTCTTCTGAACCCGTTGTTCAGAAGGTGAGTAGATAGTGTCTCATACCATGCTCGCGGTGCTTGATGTAATCCATATAAGGCCTTGTCTAGTTTGTAAACTTGGTCACGGTGTAATGGATCCTCAAACCCGGGAGGTTGACTGACATACACTGTTTCACTTATCACACCGTGAAGGAATGCACTCTTGACATCCATTTGATAGACTTTAAACTTCTTGAAGGATGCATATGCCAAGAAAATTCAAATTGCTTCAAGTCGAGCAACCGGTGCAAACACTTCATTATAGTCCAATCCTTCAATCTATCTGAATCCTTGAACCACTAGACGTGCCTTGTTTCGCACAATGATCCCGTGATCATCTTTCTTGCAACGAAGAACCCATCTGGTGCCTATAACTTTTGCACCTTTTGGTCTGTCAACAAGTTGCCAGACACCTAATTTCTTGAATTGCATGAGTTCTTCTTGCATGGCATCAACCCATGATTCTTCCTTTAAAGCTTTAGTGACTGTTCGCGGTTCAACTTGGGAGATAAAACAAGAATGGGCACAAAAGCTTACATCTGCAAAATCAAGAATGTCTGCAAGTCCCCCTGAAGAAAGCTGATTTCTTGTCTTAACCCCATCCAATGGACTTCCAATGATGTTTTCTTGAGGATGAATACGATTAATTCTCCCGATAGGATGAGGTGGAACTTCAACCTGTGGATCTAAATTGTTCGGATTCAAGTCCTCAAGATCTGGTACAAGATTATCAACATCTGGTTCGGGGGCAGCAGGCTGAATGAGAGTGTCATCTGTGTCTGAGCTATCATCATTTATCTGTACTGTGAGAATTGAAGTGGATGAAGGGTGCACTGGTCCATCAGGTGCATTTTGTGCATCATACATCATTTGAACAGCAACATCTTCATCTGAGTACATGGGAGGCATAGTGAATGAGTCGAAAAGGTCGAAATAGTCAAACATCCAGTCTGGACCTTTTCCAGGTGGGGGCATAGTGTGTCTCTTAACATCAACATGGTACCACTCCTCCACATTTTGAGTTGATCTGTTGTAAACTTTGTTATTAGGAGTGTTGTACCCTAGAAAATACCCTTCTTCCACCTTCTCATTGAACTTGCCCTGCTCCTGTTTCTTAAGCATCGTGCATGGTGCACCAAAAGGTTCAAGATACTTAAGATTAGGTTTTCTGTTGTGGAGCAGTTCAAAGCAGGTCTTCCCATGTCTTTTCACTATCAAAACCCGGTTTAGGGTGTAGCAAGCATTAGCTACAGCTTCATTCCAGAACTGAACTGGAAGAGATGAATCAGCAAGCATTGTTCTAGCAGCCTCAATCAATGTCCTGTTCTTCCTTTCAGCAACACCATTCATTTGAGGGACATATGGAGCACTTAATTGTTGAACAATGCCCCGTGCGTTACAAAAATTCTCCATGTTGTGGTTCTTGAACTCCGTCCCGTTGTCAGTTCTGAGCATTCGAATCTTGAGCTTTTAAAGTGACTCAAGTTTGGTAACCAACACTTGAATACACTCAAACGTTTCAGATTTCTCCTTTAGAAAGAAAACCCAAGAGTATCTTGAATATTCATCAGTGATGACTAAACAGAATTGATCTCCAGCTATACTCTTGCGGTTTACAGGACCAAATAAATCCATATGGAGAAGCTTAAGAGGAACATTGATTGAATGAAACTTCTTCAGTTTGTGAGGCTGTTTAGTTTGTTTTCCTTTCTTGCATGATACACAGACATCAGACAGCTTAAAGTTCTTCAGACTGACCCCCTCAACCAAATTGTTGTGTACCATGTGGTTCATCTTGCTTAGATTCAAATGACCCATCCTCTTATGCCAAAGAATAGAATATTTCTTAGTTGCCTTTGACATAAAACATGAAGCTATGGAGGATGTAGTTGAAGCTGTGGCCATGTTGAGTACATACAATTCCTGCTTTCTGGGAGCCGACATTAAAATCCAATCTTTAGGGATAATCACGCCTTGCTTGAGTATGTAGCAGGTGGTGTCATCAAGTAGAACATTGTATAGCTTGTCACAGATCTGTGACACTGACAAAAGATTATTCTCCAACTGCTTAACATATCTGACTTTGTCAAATGAAACTTGGCCATTTGAAAGAATACCCTCTCCTGTTATGAATCCGCCTTTGTCACCGGCAAACGCTACATAACCACCTCGAACAGAATTATCGTTGGTGAGCAACGAAATATTACAAGTCATGTGCCTGGAAGCCCCACCATCAACAATCCAAGAGCTGTTAAGAGCAGCTATTGAGGCAACCTGCACAAACACAAACAATTAGTTTGTTTTGGGAACCCAAGCCTTTACGGTCTTGGGTTGACCCAAAGAGTCACGGATCCAAACATCGATCCATTTACCATCAGGGTCAGCCTTATTTGGAATAGGTGAAACAGAAGTCTCAGAAGACTTAACTCTCCAGACCGTGTTTTTGTTGAAATAGTTTTTCAGGTAAATGGATGATGACTTTGCTTGATTGACATTAACAACTTTGGGAACTTCCAAGTTCACCAGTTCCCCTTTACCCTTGTTCAAAGGTTTAATCTGATTTGGTTGTTTGGGTTTTGCTTGAGTTGACTTTGATTCAGATTTAACAGCTTTGATAAAAATTTGATTTAGTTTTCTGGGTGGTGCAACCTTCGGTCTGATCAACTGTGGACAAAATCTGACTATGTGTCCAGGTGCACCACACTCAAAACAAAAGTTGTCACCCTTTTTATGAAAATGTTTTAATTCAGAAAAGGACTGCCTTTGTGGTTTAAAAACACTTATTTTAGGCTTGTTCTGATTAAAACCCAATTCCTTTTTCCCATTAGTCACAAGATTGTCAATCTTGTTATATGCACAAGCTTCATTTTCTTTTGAAGCTTTCACAAAGTTTAAAGCTTGATAAATTTTAGAAGATGAGATTGGGTCACCTTTCATGACTACAGGTGTGTGATTCTGAGCAACAACACAGTTAGATGAATTGTCAGATTCATCCTCAGAATCTGAGACCCAATCTTCAACAATTCCTTCCACAAAAGATTCCTCTGACAAGGAGGAACCCTCATCAGTAATAATTCCAATTGGATCAATTACTATTGGAGTTTTAACTTGAAAATCTTTAACATCTTTGTCATCTGGTGAATTGACAAAGTTGTTTAAGATTGGTGCAGGACATTGTTGATAACTCACCTTTCCCTTACCCTTCTGATCAGTCCCTTTACTGATCATGTGCTCAATGATATAAGAAGAGCTTTCATAGCTCTTGAGCTTTCGACCTAAAGTCTCATAGTCACACTCGACTATAGCTAACTTCTTCTTTATCTCATTGATGGTATTGAGATAAGAGGTAATAGCATCTTGCTTGTTCAGAACAGCAATCTCAGCCTCATGCAATTGTTTGTTTAAAAGTTCAATTTTAGCTTGAAAATCATTTTCATTAGATTTTAAAACTTTGTTTGCCTCAATGCACTGGTTGAGATCACTGATCAAATCAGCATTGTGTTTTTGATAAGCAAGGACTTTGTTGTCAAGATCAACACATTTAAAACAATTAGAGTGAAAAGATGAACATTCATCAGATACCTGATCTGACTGTGAAGATGCAATAGGAGTAGCATTTGAGTTCAGCATCAAAGCAAACTGAGTAGCAGATTCCTCAAGATCAGCACCATGATCAGCTTGAATGTCTGAGTCTGACAAGCTATGTGACTCTGAATCAGATGTTTCTTCTATCTTGATCTGTGATTCTCTAGAAGTGTTTTCCTCACATGAATCATTTATCTTCTGAATCTCAACAACACATGCTTTATCATGTTTTCCCTGTTCAAAATTGAATCTGAAATCCCAATTTTCACCTTCATCCTGCTGGACCATCAAAGCTTTACCTGCATTTGAAGAACTTGTTTGTGCAGGAGAATCAATAGGAACAAGTCTTCTTTCTGGATTAGCTGTAGAAGACTTCTGATGCTGAAAGGGGTTCTTGTTTCCTGCTTTCCTTGGGTTCTTGCACTGTCTGGCAAAATTACCTTTCTCCCCACAATTGTATCAGGTAATAGATGCCATATCAAATCCAAACTTAGACTCCTTGTTTAGATTGATGTCCTTTCCTGTTCTTTTCACAAACTCCTTTGCCCTTCTCACAGCACTGCAAGACCCACATGATATCTATTCTCTCCATATCATCTGGATCTATCTGAGAATAATCATCATTGGTCAGATAAGGATTGCCAATCTGTCCAGCTACTAAACCATCATAGGAACTGACAAGAGTAGACAAAAGACCCATGTGCTCCTTGGCCATCTCTACAGTCACTTTATCAAAATTCTCTGTCTTCAGACTAGTAACTGGTTGATGATGTTCTTTCTGAGAGCTTGATGAGGAAGATGACTGACTGAAATGAATATGATTGGAAGATGGAGCTTCAGTAGTCTGAGAAACAAAAGCAGTCTTCAGTGGAGCATGAGAAGATGCTTTTTCTATAGTTGGAGTAGAATAGTACAAAGAGGGATCCTGGACTTGAGCAACTCTCTTAGCCTTCCACTTGTTCTCTATTTCTTGCTCTTTCAGGTTCTGGATGAAATCATTTATGTCCATATGTGCCAACATCTCATTATGCTTAAGTACCATCAAAAATGATTCCCATTTTGGAGGTAGAGCATCTGCCAAACACTGGATTTTCTCCTGAGTAGTAGTCTTGACTTCATGATAGAACAACTCACTCAAAAGATGGTAGAATCTGGCAATCAAATCATCCAATGATTCATTTCCCACATACATGAAGCTGTTGAATTCCTTCCTTAATGCTTTTGACTTGATGTTCTTCAGTGCATCATTCCCCTCATACCTCTGTTGCAAAGCATCCCACAAATACTTAGAAGATGTAAACTGTCTAAATTGATGAAAGATATCTGTAGAAATGGACTGAGATAGAATGGCATAAGCTTTCTTCTCATAATCATAAAGCTTCCTCTGAGGTTCAGTCATCCAAGTGACTAGCATAGGAGTTCCATCTTCATTAAGAGGCCTCAGATAACCTCCTTCAATCATCATCCATAAGTTAGTATCCACTCCATTGATGTGAATTTCAAATCTGTATTTCCAGTGCAGATAATCATCTAAGGATAGCAACTTGGGAGCTTTATTGGAGTTCCCTGTCTCAGTTTCAGTCAGCAGCAACGTCTGAATACGATGGTTCTGGTTCGCCATCAGTGCCAAGTCTTCCATAGAGTCAAGAACAAAAGTGTCCAACAATTCGAAAAAAATTCAAATCACAGGGCCGAATGAGTATGCTAATCCTGAATGTCGGGGACCGAATGTGATAAACCAGGCGAATGAACAAAGTCTGGCGAATGAGAATGAGTATGACAGTTTGGGCGAATGAGCAGGGCGATTGAACCTATTCGGCGAATGAAAGGATCGAATGAGGCTATTCACTGAATGAGAGATCGAATGAAGGCTATTCGCCGAATGAATGTGTCGAATGGAGCTATTCGGCGAATGAGAATGATTCGGCCAAACTTATTCGGCCGCCATGCTCATTCGGGCTATCTGAGATTTTCAGCAACTAAAATAGCAATAACTTTGGATTTTGACCAAATCTATGCACCAAATTTGGTACATAACACCATAACAAGATTAGCAACTAATTGGGATGAATGTTTTGACAAAAACACCACAAAAACCAACAGATTTTGAATGAAACAGTGACTTGTAGACCAAGGAATTCATGGTTTTTTCAAGTTACGAAAATCCAATCTTAGATCTGATGATTTTGAATGGAAATAGAGTAGAATAAGAGTCAAAGCTCTGATACCACTTTGTAGGACCTATGAGGAGCTCGGAAACAATCTGGTTCCAATGGATATCTACCCGACAGCCTCTGGAATAGTGCGGAATCCTATTCTAGGGTTTTCCAATCGAAACAAACAGCAACCGTGGTGATCCGAAGGTGTAGGAAGAACGTTTGATCAAGAATCGAACACCACGGGTTGAGAATCGAACTTGGACAGACAAAGGCCGCTCAGATCTTCTAGGTTTTGACACTAGGTGCTCTGGGAAGAAGGAGGGCTCTCAGAAGATAGGTTTGAAATGATTTGGACATGTATTTATAGGTTGTCTTCATTCGGCCGAATGAGAGGCATAATCAACTCATTCGGCGAAAGACTTGGCCGAATGGACATGTCAGTCGAAAAAGTCATTCGGCGAATGACTCATTCGCTTGCCTACGTCATTCGCTAGGGCGTTCATTCGGCGAATGACTTCCTTATTAGAGTCATTCGCCCGAATGGGTCATTAACCATATTACTTCAACTTTAAACATAATCAATCACTTATAATCAATATTAAACATTAAGAACAATATAGAAAGACAACTTCCATTAACGTAATAAACTTTATACATCAAGAATAGTACAAAAATAGAACTAGGGACATTTAATGCATCTACAAGATAACCATGGGACCCATATCTAGTTCCTTTTAGACTGAATGATCTGATAAGATATTACATGTCGGTAAACATCCTTGTGCCTCATTTTTAATGTCCATCACGTCATTAAGCTGAAATTGGAAGCATGTAGCAAACATTCACACCAGGGGAGATGCAATCCCCTGAGCAAAAGGGTTGAAACAAGACATGTTCGATTGAGCGGGTTGTCATAGTGTTTGATTTGGTTGACGGACAAGAAAGTTACAATACCTTGAATAGTGTCTGACTCTATTACAGTTAGTACAAATAGGACATGGTCTGCTGTGATGAAAGGAACACTTGTTGCATTTGGGTGCCTGCCTAGTATAAGTTTTTTTTCAGGAAGAGTTGCATCATATCTCTAAACTGTTGGCTTATTTTGGCAAGTTTCAGCCGAAACTTTGGTTTTGCCTTTCCCAAACCATTTTCTTTTGATACCACTTATTTTACTAGGGGCATTAAGATCACTACGGCTCACTGTCGATTCTGTTTTATTTGATAACAAACCCCTCCTTACTGCCTCATTAGTAAGCTTGGTTGGTTCCGCTACGGCCACCGTTCCCCGAATCTGAGGAACCAGACCCTTGATATACATCTCGATCAACGCCGCCTCCATAGGAAACATGTTGGGAAGCAAGCAAGTAAGTTCCTGAAATTGATCGGTATACTTTAAACAGTTAGCACCGATCATATAATGATTAAAGAATTCCGCCAGTAATTTCTGGATTTCAGTGATTGGGTAGTACAATGATATAATCAGAGTTTTTAAATCGTTCTAGCCCATAGCATCTACAGTAGCTGAACCCAACCTTTTCACCTGGGTATTTCACCATGTTAAAGCTGAGTCCTTCAAAGAACAAGTACCATAAGACACCTTATGCTCTGCTAGACACTAGCTGATTTTGAGTTTTCTTTCCATTTCCTCGATCCACCTTAACAATCCCGTTGCTCCTTCATTGCCAGTAAAATTAGGAGGGTTACAGGAAGCAAAGTACTTGTAAGTACATCCATGTTGCGGTGGATCAGAAACACATGTGGTTGTACCGGTGGTGTGATGTGTTTTTACATTTCCATCAGTAGCATTGTGTTCAACATGGTACACACCAAAACCAGAAGTGATATTTTGTTGATGTTGGGTGAATATACCCGATACTACATCAGATAGCTATTCTTTTACTATTCTTGCTAATGCTGCCTCATTAAGTGTCGCACCCCGAGAAATCCCGTCCCTTCTGGGGCACGAGCAACAACAGATTGTCTGGATCGCAGTCTCCGGTCACACAACATGCGAGACCTATATGTCCGGTTTCATACGTACATCCAATAACTTGGATAAAACAGTTTGTAAAATCAGAGTTGCGGAAGTAAGCGTAGGTTATCAAAACAGATTGCCATTTATAAGTAGCGAAATCATTAACCTAAAACAGTTTTTCAAATGATACGTAACAATAGTGGCGGAAGCGATTAAAGTTGTTTTAACATTACATAAGTAACACGTTCTAATGATAACAATTGTTTAATAGACTAAGACACTTAAACAGATGCATGCGACTCCAGCCTAGCATCCTAGATCCCTTGTGCGCGTGTCTTAGTTACCTCAGAAAACATACGAGTAAAAGGTCAACACAAAGGTTGGTGAGAGCACAGGTTTGAAATCAGCAGTAAACATCAAAATGTTTAAAGTAAATGTTGCGGGTCTACTTTTCAATACAATGCAATATCAGTTGATAGCTAGTCAATATGTTTTATATCATATGCGGGTTCGCAACCGAAGCTAACATGCTGCCTCCCGCCATATCTATCCAAGATATGGCAAATGTTGTTTTGTCAATTATGCACTGTTCGGACCTCCAGTCGGGGTGGCCTTATGGCTCGCAACAGTGGGGCTTGTCAGGCCCAAATAGTACTATTCAGAATTACCACGCTAAGCGCAACGCGCTATTAACGGTTCGAGGTGTGTTTAATGAGGACTTATCAGTTTTGTGGATGAATGCCACACATATGCATATACGATATTAGCATGTACAAGAGTAACCAAAAGTGTGAGTTGTTCAAAAGTAGTTTGTATGCAATGTTTTCTCCCCCAAAGGTAGAAAATAGAAAAAGGGGCAGTGAACTCACCTGTTACAGCAGTCCCGGTGAATCTGTTCGCGTCTGCGAATGCTAGCAATCCTGCTAGTAGGCACCTATAACCATATAGGTGTGAGTATGTGTTTTGTGGTGTGTTGTATCCCATACAACTCCAAGTGTCGGTGTGCTTAACCGAGTGTGTGCGTATTGACTAGTGAGACTCGATGAATCGTTGGTGACACGATTGTTGTGTTTATGTGCCTTGATGCACATAAAACACCATAATGCATTCTATGACCCTAATCGCACAAGTTACCATCTTTAGAAAGTTTCCAATTTAGGAAAGTGTGGTTATGAAATCCCATTTCATAAAGTTAATACTCCTAATGTGATTGTAAAACACATTTAAACTCTTAAAACATGTCGCTTGCGCATAATTCACCATTTATGCCGTTTTACCCGAATAAAGTTTCCTAAATTAGTAAGTATTTGTTTAAAAGCTCGTTTTCACAAATCAAGGTTTCCAAATATGTTAGAAATCATTTCTAAACATATTTCAAGGATCAAAGTTCATCAAGTCATTGAAAAACATCAAAAGCCCTCTTTTGATTTTAAAAAGTTTCCTTTTATAGTAAGTTTATACAAAACCATGTTCTCGACAAAATCAAATATCCCAATGTGTTTCTAAACACTCCAATATACATTTAACAACATCTAGACATGTCTAACATGTCTAGATCATCACAAATCCAAGACTTGCAACATAAAAGTTTTCTTTTATGGCAAGTGTACCAATACATCATCGAATCAACCAATAACTCAACAAAAATCAAATCTAACATTCTAATACTATCAAATCAGTAAATCCGTAACAATAACACACAAAATCACCAAAAAATTCGTGCTCGATGGTCACATGGAGTTGCATGTGGGTTTTCACCCATTGCATGTACGATCTAACTAAAGATAAATATAGGGAACTACCTTAGAAGCTCTTAGAGGACTGATTTCGAGTTAAACAGAAGTTGTGGAGCTGCTACGATGGCTGGATTCGATTTTCTCGTCGATTGAGAGCTCCTCGATCTTCCTTGATGTTCCTATGGCTCCAAATAACCAAGAAATGCAAGTAGATGGCTTCAATGTTGATTCCAGAGGCTAAGGATGCGAGTTCAGTGTATTTTGGTCGAGAGAGTTGGTGAAAATTCCATGAGAACCGGATAGAAATGAATGGGGTTGATTAAATAGAAAAATCTGATATGCATGGCCTTCGCGTAGCGCGAAGGCCGATCAAAATTATTTATCGCGTACCGCGATAGGATTCGGGAGTCTCGACTCCCAGTTTGCGCCGCGTACCGCGAAGCCTTTCGCCGAGGGACCGTCGCGTACCGCGATGAGTCCATTTCCTTGTTTTTCGATTTCGTTGATACGATTTCGCTCGTACTTGATTCCTAACGTTTATCCTAAACACCTAATACGTGTTTAGCACATAACATGTAAGTTTGATCACCAACGTTCGTGAGACTCGTGTGTGTTTCGATAATTCAAGATAATTCCTTGAATTATCTTTGGGAGTTTGTGTTCGTGTCTTACGAAGTGTTTGCACGTTTGATTAATCCTAATCAACGTGTGATGCACAATTCAATGATTCCCCGAATTATTGTTTTGTGTTAGTGTTGTGTTTGCCACACTTGGTTTCCAGAACCAATGTGCAATGCATTGTACGATTCGATAGTTCCTCGAACTATCGTTTCGTAGTCGTTTGTGTTCATCTCATCTAATTAAACATAATTAAATGAAATGCAACAAGTATGAATGTGAAATGTAAAGAATGTAAGAGTCACAATTTACCTGAAATTGCCGGGTGTCACATTAAGTTCTGAACCACTTACAATCGTAGGTGGAAACGGATTTAATTCTAGATTAACAGGTGGAACCGGATTTGTTTCAGGGTTAACAATATTCTTAGTAGGTCGACCTCTTTTTCGAGCCATTTTATGCTCAAATGCAGACAAACTAGGGCCAGTATAAGAAAATTTAAATAAAACCCTTTCAGTCACAAATTTCAACTGTATACAGTTATACTTAAATGTTATGTTGATATGTGAGTACAAGAATGTTGTATAAATACATTGATACTTTCCAGATTTGCTTGTAACATAAAGTAATCTCATTGATGTTTGTAGTATACTCTGTTTTGTTACCTCAAAAACATGTTCTAGTATCACATAGCACACGACATTGTGACACCGATACAGATATGCTATCGCAACATGTAACATCTAACAGATACGTGTTAGTATCACATTGAAATACCAAAATGTGACACCGATTTAGATATGTTATTATTCAATTTTAAGATGTTATCACACATGTTTTTGATATGTTACCACACAGGCTTGTGATATGTTACCACACAAGCTTTTGATATGTTACCACACATGCTTTTGAAATGTTACCGCACAGGCTTTTGAAATGTTACCACACAGGCTTTTGAAATGTTACCACACAGGCTTTTGAAATGTTACCACACAGAATTTTGATATGTTACCACACAGGATTTTGATATGTTACTACACAGGCTTTTGAAATGTTACCACACAGGCTTTTGAAATGTTGCCACACAGGCCTTTGGTATGTTACCACACAGGATTTTGAAATGTTACCACATAGGCTTTTGAAAAGTTACCACACAGGATTTTAAAACGTTACCACATAGGCTATTGATATGTTGCCACACAGGATTTTGAAATGTTACCACACATGCTTTTGATATGCTGCCACACAGGCCTTTAATATGTTACCACACAGGCTTTTGATATGTTTCCACACATGATTTTGAAATGTTACCACATAGGATTTTGAAATGTTACCACCCAGGCTTTTGATATGTTGCCACACAAGCCTTTAATATATTACCATAAAGGATTTTGAAATGTTGCCAAACAGTATTTTGATATGATATGTTATGAAACCCAATTACTGTTTATAAAATACAACGTTTTGATGTAAACACACACATGTTGACACAACACACATACTGAAAGAAAATTTTCTCATTACTATAGCATTATTTATACATCAGAAGAGTTAGATACTGAAAAATTTCCTGATATTAACCAAACTATTAACCAACCTATCCATATGGGACCTCTACTGTACATCAAAATCATCCCATAATATCTCAACCCAACCTATTCGATGGTATAAACAATGGAATGTCCAAAAATATCAGTTGTTGATCATATTTACCCTAAGAAGTACGGTAAGCAAGCCATTACTATGACTATAGCGGCCATCACTATAGACATCAACATCAACATCAACCTCATCTCCAAACCTAAAATCCTAAACCTATCAACATGCACTATCCCCTCTCCACATACTACCATAATGTAACAATCACCGTCCGCTTCATCCTCTTCTCGATCACTTACCTCCACGCCCTAGTCCCTGCCTCCAAGGCTACTACCTACTCCATAAGAATCTGATGGGATATGGGAATCTCCATCAGTGTATCATGGATCTCTTGAAAAGATCCACGTGACTTAATCAGCTCCTGTCTAGTGCCCTGCAAGTCCAGAGTGACCTACTGAAGCTGAGCTCTAAGCTCGGCCTGTCGTGATGACTCTCCTACCTCGTGGAAAATCCCTGAGTGCAACGAGTATGAGAGATTGAATCATTACCCTTTCGGATGGTTTTTCGGTTAAAAAACAACGATCGGATGTTTTAGCGGTGATCTCCAAATTGAATATGATGTTTCTACAGATTGATCACACTGATTTGGTGGGTTAAGGTCATGAAAATCGTCTGTGAAAGTTTAGAGTTTGAAGGAATACAGAGGATAAGTTTCTGCATGCAATCTGATGATTCTAGAAACTTATAGTTGCTGGCCCATCTTCACATACGACCAAGAAGGCCTGAAAGGGGCTTAGCATACCGCGAAGAAAGCAGGAAGATTTTAGATATTTTGTGCTCATCGCATACTGCCAAGAGGTTTCAAAATTGTCTTGGTGTACCACGAAGGATTCCTGAGTAAGATATTTTCCAATTTCTCTTTTTTTTATGATTCCGGAGAATCGCGAACTCGGTTTTTCGCACGGTTTTCTCCCATATTTACGATTTCTAGAATATTTTCTAATTGAAGTAAACACAATCGTATTTCTATTATTGATTTAAAATAATATTGAATTGAAATTTTAACGTAATTGTCATAGTCTACTCCTGATCTGTAGACAAGTGTTTATGAAAACATATGAGGATATTTTTCATTTATACGATCCTCACGTTCCCATGTATATTCAGGTCCATGCTGATAATTCCACCTAACATTTACAATTGGAATTCGACTTCGCTTCAGCACCTTGACCTCTCGATCCATTACCTCCACTGGTGTTTTAGTGAACTGGAGTTTATCATCAATCTGAATTTCTTCCAAATGTACTGTCACACCCCCACCTCTCATCACCTGAAATGATGTCATCCGTCACTCTGAGAAGATTGCGGAAGCATAGTGGTGATATCTCAGAGATGAGGGGTAACTTACTTAATCCGATATCATAGCATACAGATTAACTCAATGTAAATATATTACAAGGATCTTCATCACAATCAACAGTTCAGTTAACAAACTAAGTTTATTACAAAACTGCTTATATATTTACAAGTATACGAAGTGCATCCTCAACCGATGGTCATTGTCTCCTGCAAAAATTTTAAGTTTAAAAGATCACCACAAAGCTGGTGAGTCCGTAAAGTTCATGTTCAACAATATGATATGATATGTAAGTTCTCAAAGTGTTTAGCTCAATGTGCGACTTCCCATGCGTTCTGATCCATTTTACCATGTCCACCACCTCCAGGGTCGCCGGGCGTACCGCCCTAGCTGGGCGTGTAGCCCGGGGCGTACCGCCCCAACCTGTTTTCGTCCAATTTTTGATTTTATCTTCGCTTCGCGATTTCGGACAATCCGTAACTTCGTTTCGCGCACGGTTTTCGCCCAGGTTCACCGTTTTTCGCATACTATCAAGCTGTAATAATTATAATCATCAAATCAACGTGGATTTCTAGAACGACCACATGTGCTCATGTCATCGATGACATAATTTTCAACTGCAATTGTCACAGGTACTATCAGTGATTCGTCTGTTAAACACGTTTTCATATTCGACACATGAAAGACATCATGAATGTTACTAAGCTCCGGAGGTAATTCATGTTTATAGGCTATTGTTCCAATTCGTTCTAAAATTTTTAATGGTCCTACAAATCTTGGTGAGAGTTTACCTCTCTTTCCAAATCTAAATATGCATTTCCTTGTTAGGCTTTGAACTGTTACTTGAACTTTATAGTTTCCATGATAGGACAAATTGACTATGTGATTTCTTTGTGCTACTCGACTAGTCATTTGATAAATAAAATGTTTGAACCAAGTTTTGGATGCCTTAGTATTCACACACTAGACTTTAGGGTTCAAAACTTCTGGACCCCATTCGTACAACTTGCACAAGTAACATCACTGCGAATAATGACCTTAGACTTCTAAGTCTACTAAATATTTTTAATTTCGAGAATTGATGACTTGTCCGATCAACTACATGGAGCAACCTATTTCTCCAAGATCGATCTACGATTAGGATACCATCAACTTCTGGTGCAAGAAGATGATATTCTGAAAACTGTTGTCACACCCTGAGCTGGCGGGCTAGATCGACTTTCCCGTCGGGCAGAATGGTCCCAAGGCGTGATATCTGATGATAATCGAAATGGTCAGATTTTTTACATTGCACATGATATAAAATGAGAAAAATACTAAAAGAAATAGAATTACAAAGTTAAATTACATTAGTTATGTTCCATAATTTGACAGTGTAAATCTATCAAAATGAATCATAATCTAACCATCTTGTATCTGCATAAGATATACAAAATGATTCGTGTGTTGATGTTAAAAAGATATGCACATCCAAAATACTAGGTCCTCTATCTGGGCATCCTAGTAATAGCATAAGCTCCTAAGCTTAAACATGTTCCTCACCTGAGAAGTCAATCAAAAAGATCAAGTCAACACATGGTAGGTGAATTCATATAGTTTTGTATTTGAAAAATGAAATTGAACAAAACTGACAAAGTGACAACCTTACCCTCACTAACAACCACCTATCATATCCAGTCAAGTATGCTTATATATAGGGCATACGTAGGGTCAAGCTTACCGCCAGCCCACCACATACCGAACCGCATAAAATATTGTTATTAATGATAATTAAGTGTTTCACCCAACATACTGAAATGACAACCATAACCTTCTGAAATGACAACCTTAACCTCACTAACAACCACCTATCCTATCCTATCCTATCCTATCCTATCCTATCCTATCCTATCCTATCCTATCATATCCTATCCTATCCTATCCTATCCAGTCAAGTATGCTTATATATAGGGCATACGTAGGGTCAAGCTTACCGCTAGCCCAGCCGCCAGCCCACCACATACCGAACCACATATGATATTGTTATTAATGATAATTAAGCATTTCACTCCATTCCAACATCACACCAGATTCGTTAGTTTTGTTGAATTCACCACTCTCTTGATTCCTTAAGCTCACACTTGTGTTTCCCATACCCATGATCCCATAGCAAAAGTTGAACAATTAATTAAAATGGTTATATAAATAAATAGATAACATTTAATTAAAACTAAGTCGAGTAGACTAGTCTAGCAATCAAAGGTTCTTAGTGGGGTAGGGGATTCTGTAAATATAATCAAACATGTGACCTATAAATCAAACGGTCTAGCTAGGACTTCTTGAAATATAAGATTTTTGTTTCGTTCTTGATTCGTCTAGATTCGTTCTTGATTCGTTTAGATTCGTTCGCACATGTTATCTTTGATATTTCCCAGACATTCCCCCGAAAATGATTTCTTGATTTGTACTAGATTTGTTGAAAAATGTACTTGATTCGTTGAACAAGTGTACACTTGATTCGTTGATCAATGAACACTTGGTTCATTGAACATTGAATATTTGATTCGTTGAAAATGATTCTTTGATTCGTTGAAAATGAACAATAGATTCGTCGAAAATGTTTAATTGATTAACGGAACAATGTTTACTTGATTCGTCGAAATGTTTACTTGAAAATGAGACAATCATCCACTTATTATATAAGTAGATAATCTTTTAAGTAACCTGCATAAAATTTTACTTAGATATCATCTAGGATAACATTTATGCATACCTAACATGCAAATTCTAAAGCATTTAAGGAAAAATATAATCCAAAGAAAATAATTTACGCATGCTTCTCAGCCCCGCATTTGTAAAACAAAATGTTTAGAAAACTGGCAATGAACTCACCTGTGTTGCTGTGTATGTGTTTCAAACCAAGTGCACGCTCGTTTGTTGTAGACTAAGTAGCTTCAATACCTGATTTGATTTATTAAGATTTTTCATTTAATAAGTACTTGTAGTTGTTTTGTATAACGGATAGGTCTCGGTGTGCAACTAAGTGTCCTATGATTCTATTAGCGTGTTACTATGATTTCATTTAAGTGTTCTAAATCAACATACCCTTTTTGAACCCTTATCCATTAATTAATAAAGATTTAACTTTATCATTATAAGGTTTATGCTATTTAGGGACATGGCTATTTAGTATTTCACCATTCACAAAATTCTATTTAAAGTATAAAACTAAGCTTATTTATAGAAAATCCATTAAGTTACTTTACAATATTTGAAATAAAACGAGTTATGGTGATCTTTGTTAAATTTTGGTTATATGTTATTAGGTATTATGTTTTTAATAAAGTCTAAGTTACATTATTAAAACATTAAGTTTGAACATGTTAGAACTTGAAATAACCTATCAAGGTTGATCATCAAGTTCTCATACGATTCTTTGAATTTTTTTCACTCTTGAGTTGGTTATCAATTAAGGTTATTCAATTTGAATAACTAAGCTGAATACCAACGTTTATGAACTTGTTAAGATGGGTGTTGGTATTATATTTCCAACACATACTTACTTAACTTGTTCCTTGAATTCCATTGATCTCACCATAGTGCCTTTAGTTCGTTTGTAACCCGTAGCCCTTTAACAATCCTTTAACTTGATGTGGATTACCAAATTGAGTTTAGTTTGTTCATTTACAACTTTCTTGAATAGTATCGATGGTCCTTATATCGACTAACACTTTGTTAATCAAGCCTAGGATCCCGTCGATACTAACATCCATGTTTCCTTATAAAATTAATAACTTCCAAGTATTTTATCTCACTTAGTTCTTAAAACATGTGTTTACAAGTTAAGAATGTTGCAAAAGTTTTGGTTTTGTAAAATTCTTAGTATCGATGAAGGTTATAATCGGTTAACACTTCAACAAACCCTAAAGGTTCCCACCTGACACATTCAAGTTAAAGTCACTCTCATGGGCTTGTTGTCGATCAAAACTAACTAATTTCAAGCTAAGTCTCCTTGTATTGAGCTAAGGCAGTAATATCGATGGTGTTGGCCTAGTATCGATGATCATTAGATAGCCTAGTATCGATGGAACAGCCAAAACCTTCATCGATACTACAATATCGACAGATCCATGTTTGTCGCCCCTTAGCCCATCGATACTGATAGTATCGAAGGCCCTTTATGGTCCAGAAGGCTAATACAAGTAACTTAAACTCAAATTGAAGTAATATGGATCGAATTTGAGGTCATGCGATTGGATTAAACAAGGTAGTGTCGATAGGGACTCATTAGGGTTTCTAAGTGTTAACGGAATTATGGGCCATCGGTACTATCCATAACAATCTCAAAACACATATAACCTATAAACTAAATGTTTTACTAACAAAATATGATTGAAACAACAATAATGGATGACAAGAGGCTGATTTTAAAAGGAGGTAGCATCAGTTATGTGTGATTAGGGTTTTCTCAAAGTATTAACCGATTTTAAGCAATATAAATGTAACATTTTGTTAGAAATATATTCATAACATATCAATTGGTAATGTTTTATAACAAGAACTTGTTTAAGTATACTTAAATGGCAATAAAATTTTTGGTTTAACAAATAGGTAATGGCATGGTTATAAGTTAAAATTGATAAAGGCTTCAATGGTTTCAAGCAAACATTGAGTGTAATGTTTGAGGTCTTGTTCAAAATAGTTTATCAAGAGACATCACAATATACTAAGATTAACCTAATGGTTAAATGTTAGTATTTTCCATTACCAATAATGTCTAAGGTTAATCAAAATAATAAAGTAAGAGAACATTAAAGAGTTATAACAAGTTAAACCAACAATAAGGTTGTACTTAACACAACACTCATACTTACAAGTTGCGAACATCAACAAAATCGATCACAGGGCTTTGAATACAACACACATCACAACAAGTGTTGATTGCAATGGTTGGGAAATATCAAATACAAGTGAGATCAAGTTTATGACAAAATCTAATACTTTTGAGATATCATTGAGTTGAGATGACTATGACTATGACATATAACAATGAGATGAAAATTACATATAACAATGAGATAACAACATAACATTACATTTGATTACTAGTAAGACTGCTTTTATTATATCACTGTATTCATGTGTTCATTAAATTCACGAGCCTTAAGTCCCTTTATATATCGTTTACCATTAAGTAGGAAAAGATAATCTGACGGTAACGTAGTGGAACCATAAGTTTCACAAACTTTCAGCCAGTGAAGTAAGTACATTATGCGTATTATCCATAACAATTGGCCGGTATCGTATGACCGGTGACAGGGTGGCAACAGTCAGGTTTGGCAAACGGCCACATGTGTGACATTAATCAACAGGAACTGCTAATAATTGTACCACATCTATTCTGTAGACTGGCAAGACTGAGAGACTTGCCTCACTCATGTCAATAGCTGGTGATAGATCATTGTGAAGTCAAGTGATTTCAAATAAGTAAGGATAAATTGGAGTCATTGTGGTTTGACTTGGTGTTGACCTCAGTGTGGTCCCATTTATCCTCTATTCATCAATTGGATAAAACATAACATGAGTGGACTATCACTTCTAAGTTAGAAGTGAATAACAGTAAAATCTACATATGAGAACACAAATAAGAGATTAAGATTTAATAAAATATGTATCTTTAAAACATTAAGGGCTTATCAATACTTATGTTATGGTAGTACATAACCTACAAAACATTATTTCTATATATATCAATTATGGGATGAGAACATGACGTATGGGGATATCAAATGGGAATATTATACGGAAATAACAAATGAGAATAACAAATGATGAGTATGAAATGGGCATCCTAAGTTGCACTATATGTGTTGAAATCTATCAAGTGTGGTGGCCTGGCGGCTTTACTTGTTGATACGTATGCCCTATATATAAGCATTCTTGTCTGAATGAAATCCTACTTGTGTTTGGAACTAAGGAAAGAACATTGATGGGGGTTAAGACATGAGAATTTCAATAAGACTTGAGAATGACATTTTTAAAACATTTCTGAAATATTCAACTTATGAACTCACCAACCTAGTGTTGACTTGTTTTAATTGCATGTTTTCTCAGGTGACGAACAACCTTAGTCACCAGGATTCAGGATACATAGCTAGTGGGACTTGATAGTGGACCTAGCTACTTTTGTGCGCATAACTTTTGATGACGTTATGTGAATCTCTTTTGTACACCTTGTGTAGAAACAAGATAGTAACTATATGATTCTTTTTGGTAGATTTACATTGTTAAATTATGAACATGACTGATGTAAGTTAACTTTGTAATTCTACATCAACGTCAATTTATCATTTCTCATTATATATCTGTGCCATGTAAACAATCTGATCATTTTGATTATCACATGATATCGCGCCCCGGGACCATTCCGCCAGACGGGAAAGTCGATCCTGCCCGCCGGCTCAGGGTGTGACACATCGGTTGCACACCATTTGAAGCACTATATGGTAGGCAATGTCGTTCTCCAATTTGTTGGGCTGAGGTGGGAGAAAACACAATCACATGTCCCGAAATCATCCAGATGACGACTGATAAGATGAACTCGGTAGCGTACACGATACCTTTCATATGTCAAACCTTAAGAAATGTCTAGACGATGAGACATTAATTATACCTCGGAGGAAGTTCAGTTGGACGAACAGTTACACTTTTTCGAAGAACCAATCGAGATTATGGCTCGGGAAATCAAGCAACTGAAGAGGAGTCGAAATCCTATAGTTTGCATGCGATGGAACTCAAAACGCGGACCCGAATATACTTGGGAACATGAAGATCAGATGATGAAATAGTACCTCCATATTTTTGTATAGCAGTCAAATACCTACAACACAGTTTAAATTTTGGGACAAAATTTCTTCAACCGGGGGAGGCTGTGACAACTGGTACGTGTAAGGCAATAGATAAAGGCATAGGAAATCATTTTATCTATATACTATAAGAAATTTTATCTTACCATGAAAGAACCTATGCACAGTGAGGAACGGTAGTGGCTATGTGTATATACAAATATTAAAATACAGAAGAAAGAAGAAACAATACAAATCAATATCAAATAAAAAACAACAATTAATAAACAAACAACGAAACCTCAAAAGACAATAGTATGGTACATCAAATTAGGGGCATATCTTTATGGGTGACGATCCATAAAGATATATTCATGGAGTGATTCCCTAACTCGTGTCTTCAAGCCTGGAAAACATCCAGAAGATGAGGCGAGTGGTGTATTGGCAAGGGTGAACATTCGTGCAAATAAATACGTGAGTTAAACCTTCTGACTTAAAATAATAAACATCTTTAAAAGAAAATAATTAAACCAGGAACAATTTTAATTTAAAAACTTTTAAATATTGAAAAATAAAAAAAAGTTAATACAAAGCAAATGGTCATTCGTATGAATGAACTGACTTTTTTAAAATCAGCAAACATAAGAGTCATTCATACGTATGGGATTCATTCGTACGAATGAGTCAATTGTATGACAGCACGGCTATGAAAGCCATACTTACGAAAATTTCCCATCACTTTCATTAATTAGAGATGCCCGATTTACACTCAGTGACAATAGAATTAAAGTGTTTAACCAAAAAACGGAGAATAGACTTGTAGAAGCATATTGATTCCAATTTCCATGATGTATACAATCGAGAATCACTCAAGGCGTGGTGGGCTGGCGGCTGAGTCCTTAGACTCTACGTATGCCCTATACATATACGAGCTTCCATGATTTGGCAAAGTATAAGTAATGAGGGTTGGAATAAATGCTTGTATAGTAGACTATCTGTTTCACTTAAATCATTGATTCAATCTATTGTTTCAAACTTAACATTATGAACTCACCAACATAGATGTTGACCATACTTTTGCATGTTTCTCAGGTTACGAAGAGGTATAAGTTGAATACCTATTAGCACGCAAGTTAGGGGCCAGAGTAGTGGACCTAGCCTCTTTTGTAGAGACTTTTTTGGAATCTTGTTAGCTGCAAGATTTAGAACTTTTAATTTCATTTTGTAAGAGGGTTAAATTATTTTGGCATACAAGATGTAATTTTACTTTGTTATGTTGAATGGAATGTAATACTTTCTTATATATCATGTGTTGTAAATACAATCTGATCAACCAAGTATCACACCCCGAGACAATTTCACCTAGTGGGACGTCGATCCACCCCGTCGGCCTAGGGTGTGTCAAATATCAATAATGTTTTCTCAAACAATTGTAATACATAGAACTTAGTCGAGACTGAGCAAGTCTTAAACTAGGACATGCAAATTACAAGTTTGTAATAGATAAACATCTCTCAAACCAGTTTAAGTAATAGCATAAAAACTAATACCTCAACTAAGGTTTGCAATAGATAATCATCTCTCAAACAAGTTTCAAAACTAGCATAACAATTAGTATATCAACCTTTTTTGCAATAGATAACACATGAATACGAATCATAGATTTCAATTAAAGCAGGCATACACAAGTAAGGATTCTAACTAATTAATAGACGAAAAACTTTGCATTGAATGATTTTGATTCTACGTAAACAATGTTTTGAGTAAACATATGTTTCAACCCAAAAATATAAAAAGTAAAAGAGGGAGCATGAATACACACTGGATTACTTAACTGATTCCAAGTATTCTTGATAATTGTTTAAGTCAAAGGACCACACGTCACCTAAAGTTATTAAAATTACTTAGCAACTTAGACATTCCTAAAACATATGCCTAAGTTTAAATGATAGCTTTTGGAATATTTTGTTAATTATTTTAATAAGTAGTCCTTATGATTTGTTAAATAAATTGTATTGGAATAACATACTTTTTCCTATAAGGTTTGCCAAATAAATAGAATATCTATATGTCATATTCAAGTTATTTATGTTTAATGAAGCTCTTTAAGGTATTAAAAGTTATGAATAATATTGTTCTCATATATTACATATTTATATACATATGGTGGAAATAATAATAAAAATTGTATTATAACATTTTGATAATTTATGCAATATCAAATATTAATGAGAAATTGAAATTTTGTTTTTGTTACAATTTATTACAGATATATATACATATGGTGGAAATAATAATAACAAGAAATATCTGTATATAACGATAACAATAATAATAATAACAATTTCAAATTTTAAAGTTATATAAAATAATAAATAATAATATATAAATTATATTAAAGCATTATGAAAGTGTATAAATATGTTTATTTATTCAAATGTTAAGAATTTTTTTATAAATTACATAAACTTTACATATATAATTTCATGATTTTAGCTAAAAATTTTATAGATTTAATAAAATTCCTTTTAAATTTTTATTATAGAACTAGAAGGACTAAAACTGCCAATTATACAAACTGACATTAGAAAGGAAAAGAAGAGGGACAAGAACTATCAATATCTATAGTTGATTTTTCAACCCAAATAATCAACCATGGATGGCCATAACTGGTTCGTGACCCAAACTAATCCACAACTCGAATTAGTAGATAAAGGTTGCAAAGTTCAAATTAAATAGCTACGAAGATCATGGAATTGATATCAAGCTCCAATTCGTCATTCAAAATTCAAAAACATACGAAAATTGTTCCTAAACTCTCGTGGTCAAACCCAAATGCGAAGTCGACCTAAATGAGTATAGAACTCAAATTAAATTCACCTAATGTCACACCCCATGCGCCGCGTGTGGAATCCACGGCGCGGTGACAAACAATAGTTGAATCATGCACAAGTATTGAAAGAAGAATAACCATAATGCATTACTAAGTTTCATAATGTTAGACATTTGTTTAGTTACAATATCTTAACTATCTACCAAAAGAATGAAAACTAATAGACCCAAAAATATTGTTTACAAAATAAGACACAGACAAGATAATTAAACAATCAGGATTATGTGAATTTCTAATCCATCCGAGCTTGTTTCTTGATCTTGTGCTATCTTAACTATGGTCTCTTTAGTTGTCCTTGTATTGCTCTAAACATGATTACCTGAAACACATGGAAAGTAACTGTCAACTACAAGTAGTTGGTGAGAACAATATGTTTAACATTTGAAAATATGAATCTGCAGTTGTAAACATATGAATAACGTGTGCAAACAGTCAAATGACTATTTACTAAGAAAAGCCAGCATATGATCAAGTCCCAAATTACATTTGGAGTCATACCAGTAATCAGCAAACGCATTCAACACAAGCTGTACTAACGAGTTTACTCAGAAGACAACTTCGTGTTGACGTAGCCCGGTCAATATGACCTATGCTGGTAAACTTAATTAGCAGCAAATCCATATTACCGTGACGCATCCAATCTGTAGTTAGGGTTTGAAACATATTTAAACACTAACCATAGCCTTGGCGTAACCAAAACGTGTCCCGCTTTCCCTTGTTTTGATCACCCAGTACTAGCGTTAAAGATTAAGAATAAGAATGAATGAATGAATGAATGAATGAACGTGTCTTGATGTGTATAAGATTGTTCACAATGATGAACACCATGACTATAAGTTTTTAAGATTGAATAAACGATTACATGCTTGAATACCTTGTTTGAAAACCCATGATGGAGTACCTTGTGTTAAAAACCTTTGATTGAATACCATGATTTATTACCTTGTTTGTAAATCCTTGATTGTATCCTTTGATAGAAAAGTCCTTGCATAAATACAAGGTTTTAACTATAATATTCATTTGAAAACACAAGTTACAGTTGAAGAGTTTATAAAACTTATTCTTTCAAAAGAGTTTGATAGTTTACAAAGCCAATTTTATACAATAATTTATAAAACTTTTAGAGTAAAAGAGTTTAATAAAAGAGTTTATTAAGTTGGTAAAATACAGCAACGTAAAGAGTTAACCTTTGGTTGTTGCAAAAGAGTAATGAAATCTGTATATGAACAATTGTACCATTAAAAAAGTTTGATCACGTGTTTCACCCCAAAACCTTTGTAAAATAGTAAAAGAAGGGCTAATGTTCTCACCTAACAGCAGTAGTTTTAGTCCTGTAATACTAGCAACTCAACAAGATCTCTAAATGATTCCTATATCATTGTAATCATACATATAATATATGATTCGTTTAACATGTTGTAAGCTTTGATTACTTGATTGAATTATGTTAACTTGTTAATGAACTTTCCTTTGTATACACTTGTTTTATGTTTGAGGTGATTGGCTTAACTTTGAAAATCGTGATTGAATCCATTGAATGATGATTGACTTATGAAAAGGTATGCTCATGTTACATTAAACATAAGGATTGTTATGTAAAAGCGTAACATGTGATCATGTCTTGAGTAACCTTTGTAATCCATGATTTTATTGAATGTTTATGAATTTTAAACCTTGATGATCATGGAATGGTGTTACCATCAATTTAAGTTAAACTTAAACTAAAACAAGGTAACTCCATGGTCACCTAGGATCGTCTAAGGTTGTGATTACTATAACTGACCCCATTGTATTTCCATGATGAATTGTCAACTTGTTGGTGGTTGGTGTTGATTTATTTTAGTTGTTGGACACTTGGATTAGTTGAAGAGACAAACAAACAGTGAATTCAAAATCATTTTAGAGAAACTAAATTCAAGAAACATGGTTCATCAGTCAGATAATTATCTGGCAACACAGAACCATCATGTGACTACTTGTTAGGATTTTATTATGTATAAACGTATGTGAGGCTTTATAGAACAAAATAACACGGATGTCGTTACGTGAATGCTAAATTGACGGATTATTCGTATAGGTGACGATCTGTACGAATAAATCTGAAGGTTTAATGTTCTGAATGATATCTGATAATTAGAAAACAATATTGAAAAGTATGGTTATCGTCGTGTTCGTACGGGTGACGATTCGAACGAATGCGCGCGACGACCGTACGATTCGATTTTTAAACAATAAATTTAATAATTATGATAATTTAAAATAAACAAAATATATTTAGTTAATTTATTAGGAATCACAACTTAAAATAATTTTATAACCTTTAATTTACAAACCGATTCGTTTTCGTCACGAAAAATACCAAGAAACAACGTGTTACGCGAAACCGAGCAAGACCGAACATCGGGTATTTTTGAATCATTAAATGAGGGCATTTAATGTGTGACCAACCACCACCAAACCCACCCATTTTCATTTCTTTCACACTCTCTCTCTAGAAAGAGATCCTCCTCCTTCTCTCTACAATTTCGTGGTGGGTTCTCGTCAGATTCAAGTGTTCTAGGTGTCAAAACGACCATCAAGCAACGTAGATCAAGGAAGTACTAGGAGTTCGAACTTTTACTCGTCGATTTTAAGGTAAAAATTTCATTTTATGTTCGGTTTTGAGCATGTGTCACGAACCCTTAGTTGTGGTTGTTATAACCGGTCAAGACACTTAAAAAGCTTTGAAATGAATTAGTTAAACAATTGGGGAGTGTTAGAAACAACTTGCAGGACCGTTAGATCGAAGATGATGAGGGAGATCAGCCATGGAGAGCTGGATTCGCGAATGGCCAGCCGAACCTTACCCCTGCACCGAACCTTACAAACCTGCAGCTCACCTGCAACAAACCTGCTACCTCCACCAACCCTGGCCGAACGTTTCTACACTAGCCGAACCTAGGATGAACACATTCAAGCTGCCAGACGAACCCATGACCTTCTGCGAACCTATGACTGAACTTAGAAGCCACGAACCTTTAAGAAGGGAGCCGAACCTACCGTTTTGCCTTAAACAAACCTAAGATACACACGAACCTTCCCTGGCAGCCCTACTCCCTTGATTAGCCGAACCCTAGCACCGAACCATACTACTCACAAACCTCAGTTGAATGTCACGAACCTATGGCTAATGAGGATCTGGCCGAACCCCTTGGGGAACCCACGAACCTTAGGTGGCCGAACCTAAGGTGGTGGTCAAAAGGTCCGCTGCCCTTGAGGCTATAGAACCAAAGTGGCATCGAGTCATGGAGTTACCTAATCTAGGACTATCAAACTTAGACCTACAAACCCTAGGAGCGAAATTTAGAATACTTAGGGTCCATGATAAAGGGAAGAACATGCATGCATGTTGAGTGCATAAGCATGAGTTTATTTAAGTAACAAAGGGTCAAGGTTTAAAGGAAAGTGTATATGTGGATGTGTATGCATGGGAACTAGACTAAGGTATATGTGGTTGTGTGTGTATAAAACGAGAACCCTAATGTGCATGCATGGGGTCAAGTAATTAACAAAAGACTAAAGTATGAGGTGTTAATTTAATCATTAACACTAGCCTTCGAAAAAGGCTATGTCAAATCATGCAAAGAACTTGAATTGTGATCAATGAGAAAGCAAAGACCATCAATGGGCCTAATTGGGCCCAATGGGACTTAATTAGGGCCCATCATAGTTTAAATGTGATTTAATTCAAGTAATGACATTTTGATAAAAGAAAATGTTTTGAGAACTTAGTTATTAAATTGAATGACTTTTTAAATTAATGTTCTAACCTAAAATGAATTTAAATAAAAGCATATTAATTAAAGCCTTGTTGTGACTGATTATGGGATATGGGTTACAAATGGGTAAATGAACTAGATTAATTAGTTGAGTCATAGAAGTACACTAGTATCTAGGACACTTAGTTGCGCATCGAGACCAAACCCTAGATACGACGATTAATGTGTATACTTATAGTATTTGAATTCTTTTAAAACAACTCAGGAACTGAAGACACTTAGTCTACAAACAAGAGTGCGCATTTTGTGGTAGTACATTACACAACAACACAGGTGAGTTCATTGCCCCTTTTCTAAACATTTTTGTTTTCAAACGCGAGGCTGAAAATCATGCGTAAACTGTTTTATTTAAATTGTTTACTTAAATGCTTTTATTTATTATATGTTTTACATATATATGCTTGTTTATACTCCTAGACTCCTGTCTAGGTAATTGTTATGCAGAATTAACTTACAAGTTAATTAAATTACTCCTACGAGTAATACTTAAATTCTAAAATTCTAAACAAACCCTTAGTCCATCAAGCTCAAATTTGAGAATCTAAATTCAAAGTGGAATCAAAAGAACTAAAGTTAAAGATCAAATACAATGGAAACTAATTCAGTGTGGTGATCAGTAACTCAAAGGATCCTATTCATAAATCTATAATCATTGTGAAATCATGAAGTTCTAAAGATCAAAATCAAGAGACTCAAGGAAATCAAGAAAATCATAGTTGTGTGTGAATCATTGAAATAATGAAATCATTAAAATCTAATGAAATCATTTATACTTGAGTTAAGGTGGATGTCAGTTGTATGGAAATCAAGACCACGTGTAACACACATAAAGTCCCGGCATAAATAGTAGACTCTTGTAGTCAAACTATATGGGCTATAACGTGAACTATCAAATGAAATCAAAATCAAAATCAAGAGAATCAAAGAGATCAAGAATCAAAGGATATCCGTAAAGTCCCGGCATATACAGTAGACCAATGGGTCAAACTGATATGGGCATCATTAAAATCCCGGCACGCTCAGGTATACTCCTCGTGAGTTATGCCTGATACGGGTCACGTGTGAGAGGGTACAACTTGGACAACCACCAACAACTAAGTCTAATTGATTGAGTCAAATAAGGCCCAATCATCATGTCTTAGTTGTATTTAAATGTTTATTTATTTATTTAATTAAATATTTAACATTATATTTCTATAATTGCTTTTGGGAAATCATGTATCTATGATGAACTCAAAACAATCAAAGGTAAATCAAATTGTGGAAATCAGAATCTAAATCAGAGGTGAATGGAGTGAAACGCTTAATTATCATTAACAACAATATGTTAAGCAGCCCGGTATGTGGTGGGACGGTGGCTGGGGCTTGTCCCCTACATATGCCCTATATATAAGCATACTTGATTGGATAGCATAGGTGGTTGTTGATGAGGTTAAGGTTGTCACTTCGGGGGATCAAGGTAAACATTTTTAGGGTAATCAGATGCTATGAATCATAGGTTATGGAATCAAAGTAGTGGAATGAAATGCTTAATTATCACCAGGAACAATATATCATGTGGTTTAGTATATGTGGTGGGACGGTGGCTGGGCGGGCGGTAAGTTCGACCCTACATATGCCCTATATATAAGCATACTGAACTGGATGGTATAGGTGTTAATGGTGAGGTTAAGGTTGTCATTCAGGTTATTCAAACTCATTTTTATAAAACTATATGAACTCACCAACATGTGTTGACTTTAGTTTTGCATGACTTCTCAGGTGATGAACACGTCAACTGAAGAGTTATCTCTTTTTGGACTAGGTTATCAGATAGAGGACCTAGCTTTTTGGACCTGCATATTTTGAAGCATCATTATACAGATTATTTTGTATATCTTGTGCAGATACAAGATTGAAGATTTATGATGTGATTGTAGATTTACATTGTTAAATTATAAACTTAACTGATGTAATTTAACTTTGTAATTCTATTTTATTTTAGCAGTTTCTCATTTATATATCATGTTGCAATGTAAACAATCTGATCATTCCGATTATCACTCACGATATCGCGCCCCGGGAACCTTCCGCCCGACGGGGAATCCGATCCAACCCCGTCGGCTTGGGATGTGACACATAATCAGGCCACAATGCATCCAATTTACCTCTATCCCATTTGTAATCTCAGTGTCTTCAACGAAACTATTACCAGGAATATGACATGAGGGAAACTCAATTCCTCAGTCTACCAGTTAATAGAAACGAAGGATTTAATTACAATTAGTGTTTAAAGATTAATATCACCATGTGTCGTTTACCAAACCTGACTGATGCAACCATGTTACCAGTCATACAATACCGGACAATGAATATGTTACGATTAACGTACCGACCTCACTCGCTGGCTGTTTGTCAAACCTATGGTACCACTACGCTATCGTCGGTTTAGTCGCAATAAATCAACGGTACACAATTTTATTGAAGGGACTTACGACTGTACATGAAGTCATGAACACATGATGGTTGTGATATAATACAAACAATCTTAATAGTAATTAGTTGTTGTTATGTGTTCTCCCATTGTCATCATCTCAGCGTCATCTGTTCTTAGTGTTATTTATTCTCATAGTCTTTAACAAAGTATTATAAGAACTTGTCCTATTACACGATGTTAATATATGTGGTGAATGATATCATCATCGTGAAGTTATATTATCATGATTATCATTCTTGTATCACTTGTAATTGTCTCATGTTATCTCATTGTAAATAACAAAGTGTTATAAGATCAAATCTTATTTCACTTAGGTTATTTAAGTGTTTGGATAAATTCATGAAGTTGTGTTATCATGAAACATCCTTGAATTTGTCATTGTTGTTTATGCACACACGAGCATACACATTGATCTTGATATAAGTGTGATACTAAAGATAAAATCTTTATTATCTAAATCACATGACATTGGAAATAATGTACTAAAACTTTTAATAAATAAAAGAGTTAGCATGTTTCTCAGCCCCGCATTTAAAATCAAAAGATTAGAAAAGGGTGTATGAAATCACCTTGTAGTTGAAGTGGTTGACTAATAATTCAATAAATGCACACGCTCACTTGTTATACAAATGTTGTATTCACAATCATGTGTTTGATTCAAAGTTGTTTGTAACTTATAAGTACGAGTTATCATTTTGTAGGTTAACCCTAAAGTTGGTTAACTTTTATAAGTCTTTGTATCTCGGATTTTCCTTGAACTCATTTGATGGTATGACATACTAATACTTAATCAATCTAAATTAAGATTAGTACAAAATACATTCTTTGTTTATATGATTACCCTTGTTATTGTCTTTAGCCATTTGTAAAAGTATTGACATCATAATATTTTCCCAAGCACAACTTAGGTCTTTAGGTTAACACTTAGTATATTACCCTTGTGTCAACCTGAAATGGTTGTCATCGCTTGAGTGTGTTTATATAAATATTATGTTATAAAACAAAACATAATCATATGATGTATCTTAAAAGAGTTTAGAATGAAAGTTTATCATCCCATCAACTTTGTAGTAGAATCGGTTAACCTATTTTATAAGTAAACCCCATTGTTACTTTGATCAAAATAGAATTTAGTTATAACCCTTTGACATGTTTTTAAACCATAGTTTATGATTAAAACACTTGTTTTAAGGGTTACCTAAATGTTTCCATAAAATGTTTAAGGAATATTGATTAAGGTATCCTACCCAATTGCACCCAAACCTATTTAGGTTCAAACCATTTGAATCCAAAACACTTGCACTTCATAGTTTAATTATTTGGAGTTTTCTTGGCTGAATATCATGGAATTTATTTGGCTGAATTCCTTATTCTCGTGGTATATTGCCCTCCAACAAAAACCGTTTCTCAATTCCAAGAAGCACTCACCAAACAATATATATATATATAGTTTCTCGGCTGCATCATGGAATCTCGAACTCCACATGAAACTCTTTATTTTTTTATATGGCCTAAGCAGGTTTGTTAATTGAAAGGAATGTGGTTCTCGACTCAGCCAAGGTGTTCTCGAACAAATGGGTTCTCGAATTTTGCATGTGGAACTATTATAGAATTTTCAAATTTAATGGTTCCAAAGGATAGGTTCTCGAATTGCTCATGGGTTTTCTCGAATTGTACATGTGTTTCTCAACTTTGAGATTTAAATCAAAAGGGTTCTCGACAATTTAAAGGTTGGTTCTCGAATGTCCAAGAAATAGGGGGATTCTCGGCTTGGTTAAATGGTTCTCGACTTTGTGTTGAGATGGGTTCTCGAGTAACTTAATCTTCAACCTTCCCGTTCCCAGAACTTCCGTATATTTTCAAGTTCCTCAAAACCCCATATTTTAAGTTATTTTATGTTTAAATGTCTCAGAAAAACTCATTTAAAAGTGAAGAAATCAATGTTTGATGAGATAAAATCGAGTTCAAGTTCATTCTTCCGGGTTTGTTAAAAACCCTAAAAATCCGAAAGTTTGAGCTCACATTACCTTCAAATCAGTGGATTTCAAGCCCGATCTGCTGTACTTTCGTGTTCTACTTGTCAAGGGCTTCGATTTGATACCAAGTTTGCTCAATTTGAGCAAGAAATAAAGAAGTTACGATGAATCTTGTGAAGAAAATCTAGAGAGAGAAAGTAGAACCATGATTTAGAGAGAGAAAGGGGTAGGTGGAGTATTAAATGGGGGAATTAAATGAGCTTTTGAGCTCACATTACCTTCACATTAGAATTAATTTTATAATATAACTTACTATTTAATCAAATTATTATGAATTGATTATTACACATTCGTATTTATATTAAAAATTCTCTAAAATAGGACGAATGTTTTTATTTTATTTCATTTAAAGTGGATTTTTTTTATCTTCAATTTGACTAGTATATTATATCAGATGTGTGTATGAATGGGCATTCATAAATAACCCATTCCAGTAATCCCATAACTTTCATTTATTTCAGGTTAACCACTATCTATGTTTGAAATCACATCGAAAAAGCATAGGGATTACACACGAATGATTATCGTGGTCCAACATGGATAATAAAACATATTTATTATTAAAAAAATTCCAACAAGTATTAAAATTTTGTAACAAAATTTTGAAAAACATTAATCTTGTTACCAAATCGAATATGGTTCAATCATACATATAAGTGTGCAAAATACATATGTATATACATATTCTACCTTTTAAGGGATCTTTCCCCATATATATATATATATGGGTTGGAAGCTTTCATATTTCGAAGTATTTGTTTAACTCGTATAACTTCGCCATTAATTCGAACATCATTGTAACATGCGTACAACACTTTCTACTTTTATGGGTATGCGTAACTCATCACCGTTTAAAAGTTAATATCGTTGTAGTTTTTTTAACTTACATCATTATAACTTTTTTGATACAAAATTACAAACTTACATCATATTAACTCTTAAACAATGTTGAATTTACTCGAACATGTAAATGAAGAAAGTGTTCTACTTGTGTTACATTGATGTTTAAAAAATCAAAATTTTGTATTGATCTTACCGAAGTTATACAGGTTAAATTGTTGGAAATTAAGCTTGATATATTATGCGAAGAATAAACAGCAGTGGCAATATTGTAATTATTGTATTTATATCTAGTATTGTGTTAACGGGTCGGATCCAAACTACCGTTAATATGGTAGTTATGGCAACTGGATAACTGCCAAATAACTGTAATATAAGATACTATAAATAGGTTTGATATTTGTAAATTGATATATTGAATGTATATACTTGTTTCTCTATCGGTTGTAGAGAATTCAACCACTTCACACATGTATTGATTCTGGGTTTTATCGTGAAAGAAAATAAGTTGTATCAGAGCCGGAAGGTTGTGAAATCTGCGAGAGTGAAAATTTCTGTTTTGATCGTGGTAATAATGGAAGACCAGTATGTTGATGGTTCCGGTGATGGCGTGGACAACACAGTGATGAATCTGGCGCTGGTGTTTGATCAGGAGAATCAGGGAGGACCACATAGTGATGATCGGGATGATCAAGAGGGTTCAAGTGTGGAAAGTTTACGTATATTGGTGAATCATTTTAACATTGACGCAAAAAGTAAATCGGTTGAAACCAGAAAGAAGCAGGCAATGTCAAGGTTTCAAAAGATGTTGATGCATGGGAAGAACAAGAATTCGTTCAATAAACATATGTGTCTCTAATGCAACCGCCCCGGTAACTTTCGTGAAATATGTAAATATAGAATACAAAATTCCGAATTTGTGTTGTCGGGAACGGAAGAACTGGGTAGAAAAAAAGATCGTTTGTGGGTCCAGAGAGGAGAACCCATTGTTATGCAAATAAGAAGTTTGAAAATCTGAAATAGTCTTGTGGAATTGAAATAAAGGCTGGAAAAGGAAATAATAAAGGGTACATACGTGGGAAAGGAAATACATGTATACCATGTAATGGAACAACAATAAAGATCAAGGATGTGTTCTATACCCCCAAAACTTAATAGGAATATATTAAGTTTGAGTATATTAACAAGACAAGGGTTTGAAATATCATTTCAAAGAACAATGTGTTTTGTAACTAAACCATTTTATGAAATTTCGATTAATGAGAAGAAAACAAATGAAGACCCAATAGCATTTGAGGAATATGTTAATGAAGAAAAGAATTCCATCACCCATTGGGAAGATGTAAATACATTTTGTGAAGATAAAAACTTGTGGAAGTATTTCGAAGAGATGGAATTGAATGACGAGAAAAAATAAAGAATGAAAAGAGATAGCAAAGGAAAAGAACCGTTTGAAGGAATGGAATCAAAGGAAGTTGAAACCATTGAAGAACTGGTGATCCTCTTGGACTTGTTGGCTGCAATATATAGCACCATAAGGGAAGAGGCGGTAGTTAAAGAGAAGTTCAATAAAATGGTGAAATGGTTTCATAAGAATGTTATCAAGAAAGTGAGGAACTTTGAACCCGTTTAAGATGGGAAAACAATTGATTTATAATCTCTATACATGGCGGTTCACTTGAATGGTGGAAAAGAAAGCCTCAACTATAATAATTTTTTGCCATAGTTAGCGGCTGATTTTGGAATTCAATTGAACAAGGCGTTTGGTTTGTTATTGATTTACAATGAATATCTTGATTTAGTTGATTGGTATTACAATAATATCAAACAAAGGCAAGAAGAAGATGCAATATATACAATTCAAGAAGGTCAAAGCAGTAGAGTTGGGGCCAAACTTAAGACGTTCAGTAAAAGGATTGAAGAAAAAGAAGATGACAGTCTACCCTTTAAGAAAAGGAAGGTTTCTGTAGTTAGGAGCTGGCCACTAAGCTGTGGACCAGCCACCATAAAGAAGTAAAGGTTGCAGCAGATATGAATCAAGTTTAGAGGAGGCATTGTTGGAAATTAAGCTTGATATATTATGCGAAGAATAAATTGCAGTGGCAACATTGTAATTATTGTATTTATATCTATTAATGTGTTAACGGGTCAGATCCAAACTACCGTTAATATGGAAATTAATTTGGTAGTTATGGCAGTTGAATAACTCCTAAATAATTGTAATATTAGATACTATAAATAGGTTGGATATTTTTCAATTGATATATCGAATGTATATGCTTGTTTGTATGTCGGTTGTAGAGAATTCAACCACTGCACACACGTATTTGATGCGAGAACGATATGAGTGATGAAAGTGACTAAGGTGGTGTGGGTGAGAGGGGTGTAATGTGAGCAACCAATGTCGTAAGAGTGATCAGTTGGAGGTAGGTTTTGCAGATAAGGTCAACTAAGCAAACAAAGGTATAAACCCTATACTAGTTGGAAGAAATAACTGGGGATATGGATGGAATTTACAACATCTATAACTACTTGTGATTTATGGGTAGGTGTTGTAGATAGGGTCAACTAAGCAAACAAAGGTATAAATTCTATAATGATTGGACCAAGTATATGGGGATATGGATGGAATTTACTAAAATCCATAACGACATGTTAAACCTGACCTAAGTCTATCGAGCCATAAAATGAATATCTAGATCATATGATAAAATATGTTATAGTATGATGTAGGTACTGAGCTTTCATCAAACACATCATACTTGTGATTTATCAAATTTATTGAGACACGAGCTTTGGATTAAGATGAGTTAAAAGCGCTTTTCTTGGTGTTTTAATTAAACATTTTTTTAACTTTTGGGTTGTCATAAATGTTGTTTATAATGACGAGAACTACATGTGACAAATATGTTTTTTTTATGTTTTAAGAGTTTGTTTAAAGTTATGACGAGTCAAGCGTGCGCCTTAATGTATTTCGTCGTCGGTCGGGATGTGACATATTACAAATGATATTAGAGTTACTCATATGTAGTTTTGGATGGTGGGCCAAGCCTCATCAAATGTGATGATTGGGTTGTTCAAATGGGTACTAAGGCAAATCCCACATCTGATGAGGGGATGGTGGGCAAACCTTAGCAAGGATGATGAATCCAATTGGGAGTTACTATGAAACCTTGATCAAATTCCACATGAGCTATAGACATGAGAGATATTTGGACATTTGGTTGATAAGAAATGTATGTCCTTCAACATAACCAACACATTTAGGGCGCATGTGTTGTAGATGAATGGAAAACTCTACGGTTAAGCGTGTTCTACCTATGAATTTTTCACTTGAACAACCGATAGCAAATGAGAATCTTATGGGTAAAATGAACAAGGATATAAATAGAGAAATAATTACACATTAGCACCCTGTAATGCAAACACATGATTAAATAGTAATTTTGTGTAATATGTAAGTTATGCATACAAAAAATGCATAACAATTAAATAGATGATATTATTCTCATTTTTACGTGTGCAGCAAATAATATAAGACCTTACATCATAAAAAGTAAATTGATTTCTCAATGTATTAATCTGTTTAATAGTAGGTTAATATATATTTAAAAACAAAACACGTATTAACCTTATGTGTTGATAAAGGTTGATTCCTTATTTCTAAATATTAACTATATCAGGTGATCAAGCGATTTCCTTATACTGTTATACAAGTGCATCATAAGTCCCAAAAAAACCAAAAAAATATCAATCATATTTGACCATCAATGTTCTTTGATTTTAAAAGCCTGTTTATAATCTTTTGTTTTTCTTCCGTTCATAAACACAAACAAATTGAAATAGCCTAATATATAAATTTTATAAATACAATACATGAATGTATTTTTACGTTTACTTGTGTAGTAAACATGAAAAAGGAATGCTAAAAGATATCACACAGAATCCGATCATTATTCTATGAAATATGTTATTTTATTATTGAAATGATAAATCTTACAAATGCAGACTTATTAAACCAGTAAAAAACACACGAAGAAAAATAAAACCTAATACCCAACGACATTATGCTGAAAATAAATCATACGCCAAATTAGGATTGGTTACTTTGCAGAATGATATCTTAACAGGATTAAAACACAGTAACAATGCTAAAATTCCTAATAATACAGATACAAAAATCTTTAATAATGAAACAATATAGCGTAATATCAATTTAAATAATATAATTTATATATTATCAATGTTGTTCACTAAATTTAAAAATATTATTTATATATATATATATATACAATACATGTAAATTCATTATATATATATTAATGTTATTAATTTTAAGAAAAAATAAATTAAAAAAAATGATAAATAAACTTCAAATAAATCTCGTGTGTTACACGGGTCCAAAGCTAGTTGTTAATAAATAAGGCCGTATAGTACACTGTATCATTTTTCTCATCAACAACTGGTCGAGTAATAGAAGAATGAGTTCCAGCCAAAACATACAAGTCATGATCTACTATTGAATATTGGCACAATTAGCAACAATCCTCTTTTATTGCACAAGCATCTCGGCAATAGCGTGTTGTGTGCGTCGTGTATGGTGTGTATAAAGCAACTAGTTGTTAATCTCTAAATCTCTAATCAAACTCTCTTTGACTTGTCAAATAAGAAAAGAAAAGGAAAATCACAAATACAGAAATATAAGTTATAAACTAATGTAATTCTCAAAATTAACATGTCCTTGACAATGGTGCTAAAAACTTGATGTATTAGAAAATATGTGTGTATACAGGGGATGGATATTTGAAAACCCCTTTTAAGTTGAGAAAACCTTGAAAAAAACTCATGTAAAAACCTTGAAAACCTTGATTTTGTATAGTTTTGTAACATTATTAGGGTCATTTTTCTAAAAAAATGAAAAAAGCGTCGACTAAATTTTACAAAAAAAATAATAATTTGTAAACAATGTAACACATATGTAAACGCAGTGTAACACATATGTCAAGTCTGGAAGAAGTAATTACATCTATGTTACATCATTTACAAATTATTTTTTAAAAAAACATTTACTCGGCTTTTTTAATATTTTTTTATAAAAAACGACTCTAATAATGTTACAAAACTATTAAAAAAAATTTTAAAAAAATAAAAAAACTTTTTTTATATGGTTTTTTTCAAGGTTTTCAAAGTTTTCTCAATTTAAAAGGTTTTCAATTTATACTTCATGTATGTATGTGTGTGTGTGTGTGTATTTGAAATATACTAGTTAACAATTTCTAGTAAAAATTAAAATAAACTAAAACAAACCACAAACTATAGGCAAGTGTACCTAACAAATGTAATATGGTAAAGGCGAGTTCGGATAACAAACCTAGGGTCATTAAACTCCACTAGTACAATTAACCCCTTTTAGAGCGGTTAAAATGAACATATGGGGCGGTTATTGAACCGCCTTATATGTATGTGTCCTAAAAAATAAAATCTTTTTTAGGACGGTTAAAGAGATAGCCTCAAAAAAAGAAAAAACCGCCTCATTAGTGAAATAAATTGACTGAATAAAACTTTTTTAGGGCGGTTTTATGCATATTTAGAGCGGTTTTTTTGTATTATATGGGGCGGTTCATCTTTAATGGGGAGGTTTTCGTTTTCTTTTATTGGGGCGGTTTCTAACATTTAGGGCGGTTAAAGTGCATATTTTTTGGGGCGTTATGTATTTTTTAGGGCGGTTTTCCTTTTCTTTTATTAGGGCGGTTTTCTTTGTTTAGGGCGGTTCAACCGTATGTTTTTTAGGGCGGTTAGTATTATTTTTTTGGGGCGGTTTAAATTTAAATATTTTAAACCAGTACCTTTTATTCGGTATTAATTTCAGCTGTTGCCTTTAAAATTTTTCCAGCTACATTCTAATGCAAAATATGCACAGCTGTTGCAATTAAAATTTTTCCAGCTAAATTCTAATGCAAAATATGCACATACAATGTCTGATTTCAAAACCACATAAAATAAGTTTCGAACACAATATTTTCATATCTAGACCTACATTAACAGTAATAGCAACCACCATTACAACAAAGATATATTTATAAGATCCACATGCATGGTAACTTCATGTACGATTAGCAAACACATGTTTAAAGAACTCCGGCAACAAGTTTATGATCATTTCATCAATCTCTTTACTTGTGATGTACTTGTTTTCATTCCAAATCTAAAAACAAATTAACAAATTAAAGAGTTAGATACAAAATATATAAGTATTTATATAGAAGAATGTAGATAAAGATAAATTAAACACTTACACTTTTAGGAAAATCATGTTGATAGAAATTGAGAAACTCATGCATGTGTTTGACTACACAAAAACCGCATTCCCACGTGTTTCTTTGTTGTGCACACTACATTACAATAACAACAAATTAGTTTAAATAAAAATTGAATCAATTAAAAAAATTTAAACATACCTTAACCACTTCCCATTTTAAATTCAAGCCAAAATCTTCTTCAATTAGATATGTAAATGCATAATTTTGGTTGCTTTTGTGCTTGTTAATTGAATCTACAATATATCCTTTTTGTTTCAAAGGATGTACTATCAATAGCACCCAATGACCACTACAATAAATAAGTTATAATTAATTAAATTAGGCATATATATTGGTTAGCATTTATATATATATATATATACACACACACAAACAAACATATATATTGCAAAAAAAAAATGAAAAAAAATACATATTACCTTGCTATATATGGTGCAAGGAAAAAAGTTCTCTGACTATGGAATGAATACACATCTAGCAAGTGTTGTTTTACACGATCCGGAGATTTGACACATTTATCACCCGAAATTTCATTTGGATTTGTCACACCCTCAAATTCTCACTCGTGGTGTCAGTCCACATGGGTGTGACGTGGCCAGGATCACAGCTCAAGGTCATATAGAACGACTCTATATGAGTTACACAATCACACAGATTTGTAAAATAATGCAAGTTTCAATAATACGCAGCGGAAAATGTTTAATATTAAAAGCAGCGGAAATAAAGAGTAATACATCGGAAAGTAAATTGTTTAAGGCACTACATGATTAATGTTGTTTTAAAAGACATAATTCAAACATAAGCCTAGGACACGAGTCTATATGCCAGCCAGACTCCTTAGTGCTTTCTTGTGCGCATCCTAGCTTGGGTTCCATCAGTTACATGATAATACATGCGAAAAGTGTCAACTAAAAAGTTGGTGAGTTCACAGGTTTAGACAGACAGAAATAGTAAACAGACATATACTGGGTATGTTAAGTTTAGTTGTTGGATACTACGATCCGTGGAGTGTGTCAGTTCATCTTACCGAAACTCGACTGTTTTCGTTTGCCTCCGCGGGTCATCGCTGAACCTGACATCAACATCGATATTACACTCGTTGTGACCTCCAGTCAACATTGGTTCCGAGTGGGGTTAGTCAAACCCAGTAGTACTACTTAATAACGACTCGTTTGTTACAACTAACGGTAAGGATAAGTGAGGACTTTAAGTTATAATAGTTACACTCGAAAATGGTTTACAACATACCAGTCATATATCTAAAACAGTTGCAATGCAATTCTCACCCCATAAGTTTAATAAAAACAATGAAGAGTAAAAGTGGGGCTGTAAACTCACCTGAGTTTAAGAAGTGCGTTTCTTACAGAAATCGTGTAGCTCACCGGCTAGCAGTTACCTATATCACATAGGTACTATAAGTTTGTGTTTACATACATGTGGGTCTCACAGGACCGTGTTTGTGATTAACAACTCCAGGTTGTTATGTGGGTCGAGTTGACCGTGTTTGACCATGTTTGACCTAACGACCCGTTGGTGACAGTTTGGATCAAGTGCTCGTGTAACGTGTGTTTTAGTGTCGTGTGATGTGTGCGGATACCAAGGTCACCTTCGTGAGGAAACTTACTATTCATAGTAAGTTTCTATTTCAGGAAAGTTTCCATATTTGGAAAGTCATGCAATAAATCACAATATTCTATCATGCATATTTACCCTAAGTGAGCATGCTATCACATAGCACTTAGTTACACTTAACCAGTTTAACATGGTTTTGCGTGTAAAAGTTACTATATTTAGAAAGTTACAAAAGTAAGCATAAGTTACAAAGTCTAGATGCCAATCTCATCATAATATCGTCATCTTAGTCCTAAATAACCATTAAATCGTATTCATTACAACAAACATGTTATTATTTACAGACTTTGCAAAATAAAGTTACTATTTATAGTAATTCATGACAAAAACACATATTTCGACCATTTTAGAACATAAAATCACTTATTATCGTCATAACTAGTTTAACTAAGCATGTTAATCATCCAACATTTATCAAGTTCATCATTCATAAAACTTCATATCAAAAAGTTACTATTTATAGTAATATTCATAAAAATCATACATTTGATGCTTCTAACCATTATAATACATTAATAACCATCATATTAGTTTCTAAACACCATTTTGAACATAACTTATGGATCTAAACACATGCATTAAGCCATTTCATCATAAATCACAATTTCATAACATTAAAGTTACTATTTTTGGCAATAATCACCAAATGACCATTTATCAACATAATCAATCATTCTAAACTATGTAGAACTTCTCAAATATCATTTATCATAGCATTTCACCATCAAAAATCATGTAGATACCCTTAGATCATACATGCATGCTATTAAAAGTACCCATTTCGTAGTAAAATCATCAAATAACCATTTAAATAAATCAAGATCATCATAGATCGATATTAAATCATCAAATCAGTAATAAAGTCAACAAATAGCATATCTAGACCATCAAGATTTCGTGATTCAAGTGGTGATGGTGGTGCATGTGGCCAAACTGGCTTGCATGTGTGTGTATGTGTGCAAGAAGTGCAAAATGATACTAAAACTACCTCCAAGGACTTCTCGAGGGCTTGATTATCACTGGGTCAGAGGTGAAGGGCTTCAAGATCTCCTAAGATTTCTTCCAAAGCAGCTCCACGTCGTGTAGGTTGATGAATGGTGCTCCTATGCTTCAACCTCTTCAATGCAAGCTCCCTTAGAAGGCTCTAATGGCTTCCAAAAATGATTAGCAGGTGTGAGAGAGAGATGAAGTCGAGATAAGATGCCTGGAGTCGAGTATAATGAGTGAGGATAGATAGGAATGATTAAATCTTGGTTTAAACAAGTTTTTGCGTGTGTAGGGTCGTCGCGTATCGCGACGTCTGACAAAAAGCTCCTCAGCGTACCGCGATGATTAAAAAATCATTCGGTTCCCGAAACACGCCGCGTACCGCGATGGTGGAAGATGATCGGTCGTCGCGTACCGCGATGGATTTTGGAGAATTCAAATTCTCCCGCCTGGGCTTCGCATGGCGCGAAGGCCCATTTGGTTGCCCATCGCGTACCGCGATAAGTCTCGGTTGAGCCCAATAAGCCCAATTTCATAGTTTGAATCGATTTTGGCGAATTTCTCGACTACGGTAATCGTTTCTCGACATATGAGCATTGTTCTACGGTAATCGCTTCTCGACATTTGATCCGTTCACCAACGTTCGTTATTCAAGACACGTGCGAGTGTTGTGCTATAATTCTTCGAATTATTGGTGTGTTTGGACTATTGTGCCACGTGTCACACTAATTAATCATAATTCTAGTGTCACGTATGCATTAATAATACACATCATTATTAAAATAAAGCTAGTGCTGACCTGGAAATTGCGAGGTGTCACAGAATTGAAGATTGCAGATTTTGAATTTGTCATACCAAAAAAGGACCTTAAATTAAGAATAATTTATAAATGTATCATTTCTATTCTGTCTAAAGATGCTATTAAAATATATAAATACAATAAAAAAGCTTACATTGCAAAAAGATGAATGATGGTAACATCAAGCCAATCGTTGCAGAATAATTGCAACAACTCAACATATGATAAACATTCTTCATATGTTTCGGCATACATTCCGTCAGGTGAATTACATATGATAGCATGCTCATCACCAACGTAATCTGCTAACATTTTAGATATGCTTTGCATTGCTTGAGGTCTCTTTTTTATTTTCTCCAAAGCAATATCTATTTCAGGATCAGCAAATTTTGGACTTGGAATTTTGGGAACAAATGTAGATGCTATTTGGGTTTCTTGAAGTTGAATTTGCTCACCCTTTTCCATCTGAATTAACTTACAAATAATACGATAATGACATTAGTAATTATAGGCCCAACTTGATATTGTTGTTGTATTTGTGGACCAATGGTATCAACCTGAAAGATAAACAAGTTTTTAAATTATAAAACTCTAAGTTATCTGAAATATATATCAATTATAAAAAAGGCAAGCTTATTTTGAATAAATTTCCTCTTCAAGTGCAACATTTAAACTCGTTGTGAATTCAGGAATGTATGGTTCTGGGGGGTTGAACTGATACTGAATGGCTCGTTCACAAGCTTCAATTTTTCAAAAGATATTAAATAAAAAATTATCATATTGCAAAGTAAGACAATATATGTAACAATATACCTTTATTGCATCTCTTGGCCATTGAATAAAATTATGAAGTGTATCTCCCACACAAATAATTTTATCAGTTCGAGTCAGATCATGAACAGGTGTTTTTTCAAAGCCTTCAATGACCGTATCTACTTGGACCTTGACGCAGTTCTCGTTTATTAAACGTCCATGTAAGATTCGGTCCAAAGATGGCCACGCTTGTCCTTTAGCCACAACAAATTCCAAGCTAGGTTGGAATGGAAATAACAACTCACAAGGAGTTAATTTCTGCAAAAGTATACAACATTTTTAATAATATAATATGCAAATGTATACGCACATATGACCATTTTTTGGTAATATATTAATATTACCTCTATAGGTGGATAGTTATTGTATTTTCCACCTGATGTAACATTAGAGCCATGAAAAACTGGGCTCTTTTCAACCCTTTGAACTGGAACAGTACCTAGATTTCCACCTACACTTGCAACACTTGGTTTGCGATGTTTACCAACGTTAAAAAGTCCACCCTTAACTTTTGTTTTACCTGTAAAGTCAATAGTAAAAAAACAATTTCAATGAACCTATCATTATCATAATAAATATTTTAAAAGTTCATATGTTTACAAATAAAATTACCAATGACATTTGAAACAGTACGCGTGCGTCCTCCGTTCTCAGGTCCTAAAACTCTACTTAAAGGATCCTCAATTCCTTTATTATAGGTCTCATCCTTAATCATTTCTTTTTCAACACAAATCTGCAAAAAATAATTGATAAAAAATTGGTTATTAATTTTAATTTTTCTGATAATATATAAGTTAACAATGGATTTATTTACCAGCTCATTGATTTTATCTTTCGTTTCTGGAGGAAGTTCATAAGCTTTCATTTCTTTGTTTTTCTTGGCCTTGCTCAAGATCCACAATTTGGTTCGCTCATGTTGTATATATTTAATATGCTCAAAATCTGATTCAAGTTGAGGCCAGATCGTATCAAATTTTTCATTCAACCCAATAAATCTTGTTCTTCCAACATGAGCAAAATTTGTATTCATCTGTGCACTCGCTCTTGCTTTAATGCTTTTTTCCTTGTTAATAATCAACAAACAATTATTAAAACTTGTAAACAAACAAATATAGAAATAATAACAATATGTGTAATAAAAGCAATCAAGTAAACATACCACAAATTCATCACTTGTCTTTTCTTTACAAAACTTAGGCCATTGTGATGCATCAAGAAACGTATACTTGGCAAATGGAAGCAAATCTTTTTTAACATACTCGTTAACAAGCTTGCTTTTAAAATTAGTTAATATTTTTTTGGCTTTTTTTAGCAAATAGGTTTTTGGCTCATCGGTTTGAATATTAAATAGCTCCTAAAAATTAAGAAACAAAAAAATTAGACATAGAAAGTATATACATGTGCATATATTATTTATAACAATAAAATATAATACCTTAATTTGTAGCCAAGGTTCTTCTAAAACGTCTTGGGGTATGTTCTTCGTATCAAGATAATACGGTAACAATTATCTACATTTTAATGCATAGTTTGACATAAACCATGTAAAATTATCACCAACGGGTTAGTTGTTTTCATTAAATTCAATAACATAGTCTTTTTCCCCACATTTCTTCGAACATGAGGCAACACCACGTTTACCTCGTCTAGACATAACTATTAAAATGAAACAATACAATCAAAATTATTTGATTATAAACAAATTAACAAATTTATATAAACAAATACACGTCAAATTTTATATAAATTAACATATTTACAATCACATATACACAAATTTTTACAAACATGCTTAAACCCAAACAAATACATATTTAAACAAATACATGTCAAATTTTATATAAATTAACATATTTACAATCACATATACACAAATATTTACAAACATTCTTAAACCCAAACAAATATATATAAAAATGAATGTTCAAATTCATCAATAACAAATAAACAAACAAACAAACATATATATATATATATATATATATACACACAACCTACGGGAATCAAATCCACATTTACAAGATGCCAAAAAACATACGGGACCACTTTGATTTTTAATGTCTATCAACCGCCTCAAATAATCACTACAAACATATATAAATTCCAGATTTGAAACCGAAAGAACCACCGAGCAAAAATTGAAAGAAACATGTATAAATACCGAATTAGCTCCGGAGCACACCACCAAGCAAAAACCGAAAGAACTGCAGCCGCCGCAGTCGACACCTTCTTCTAACCGCAGTCGCGCCTTCTTCTAACCGCAGCCGCCGCTCCAGTGCTGGTTTCCGTTGCCGAAGTAACCGCCGAAGTAACCGAGGATGCGTCCGACGAAGCAACAAGCTTAAAAATCTGGCATCAAAACTGACGAGAGAACCAAATTTTGGAGAGAAAATTCGCGTTCTGCAATGAAAAAATAGAGGGAAATGAAAAGTTTTCGTGGGAAAAGTTTTCATGTTGCTAAACCCTAACACTAACCTAGAAAATGGTTTTTAAAATATTGTTTTTAAAAGAGTTTGATTTAATTTTTTAATTAATTAAAAAGAAAAATTAAACTAAAGAAATTATTAGATAATAAGATTGCAAACATGAATCGTATGCTAGAAAAAAAAAAAAAAAAAAAAAAACTTATCCTAAAGGATGAATCAACTACTCTTGAGAGTGAATTACTAACTGTTACTAGATCTAAGAATACAATTGGCTCATGAAACATGTAAGATTACTAGAACATCTCTTGATCTCACTAACACTTCAGAATAAACGTAACGGTTATGTAAAGGTCATTAGGGTACGAAATGGATCATCATAAAGTCTAACTAAACTAAGAATACCTTTTTTTTTAACAGCAAACTCCCGGTCATTCGGAATCACCCTGACAAATAGATCACCCTTCTGTCTGAATAACAAAGTGTGGTGACCTGACTCACCTGCTCAAGAGGAAACCTACAACTAGAAAAACCCCATAGCTCACCCCAGAGCAATATTTGCTTTAGGTGAGACTCCAACCCAAAACCTCTCATAAGAGAAGTCAAGGAGCTACCATTATGCTAGAAGCCATTTGCAATCACAATACATCGAGTACGCAATGGTTTAAAGGAGTCCACCAGATCAATCAATGTTAACTTGGAATTACAAGAATCAAAGTAGACAAGACAGTGTTCACTCTCATATAACCATAATCGAATCAAGTCTAAAAACAAGTCAACCCAATAACCTCTTTCGCCTTATATATCCTCAAGATTAACAACCAACTAATTATAACCCATCATGCAAAAGAGATGTTATGACTCCCTAATTATAGACAACTCACAATTAGAGTTAAAACGCAAGGATCAAATCTTAAGGGACTGGTTATTCACACACCCACCTTTTTTAATTCAACACTCCCACCGATGCTATACGCCTCGTATAGATGCTATACGCCTCGTATAGATCTATACGTGGCGTATAGCCCCGCATATAAGTCTATACTCCTCGTATAGGCCCCTAATCATTGGCACTGACACCCAATGATTGGTCATGTATAGAGCCGTGTATATGACATATACGACGCGTATAGGTCTATACGCCTCGTATAGGTCTCCAATCATTGACATTGACAAATTCTGACACCCAATGATTGCTCTCCTATACACCTCGTATAGACCTATACTAGGCGTATATGAGGTGTGGAGTGGGTGTGTGAATAACACAACCCAATCTTAAACAAGGACATTTAACAAGCCATCAAAATAGAAGGCACGTGCATCATAATTGATAACAAAAAATCTTGAACATAGACATTTAACAAACAATGTGTCAAAACCCGAAATAAAAATAATAATTTATCCAATAATCATTCTAATTCGAGAAGTTAACAAGAACTCAGCAATGAAACCAGTGGCGGACCTATAAATTTTTTTATGACGGTCGGAATATTTTTTTGATAAGTATTTGTCATTAAATATTTTATTTTTTTAATCAATTCGAACGGGTAGGGTTGGATCACCTAAAAAAATCATAAAACTAAATTAAATCACAAATATGTAATAAAACCACGTCAAATAACCAACTCATTAATTAAGATGATATTGTAAAATTGGTTTTCTTTTGACATTTTATTTTTTTTAAGTGGGCTATGATTTATTAGGTATTGAGTTAAATTATGAACTATTAATTGGGTTAAAATACAGGTAATGTATATTACGTTGTTTGAGTATTATTTTAGGCTTTAAAATGATTTTAAATTGGTCTTCATCCAGTTCGTCAAATTTTCATGGGGTCGGGGACAATTTTTTGGGGTTGGTCAGATCGGATCGTATATACAACATTAAAAATCAAAAGTTCATTAGTCGGTCGACCCCAGACCCACATAGCTGACATGCCCATACAAGAAACAGCATACTAATTATTAACAGGTTCTAAATAACAAAAAAAATTCATCTAAAATGATCTGGAACAAGCATAAACAAGATAAAAATAAACAATAAAGGTAAGCGATGACTTCGATCCTAAGTTTCCTTCGTGTCCATGACTACCCCAAGTTGTGTCCAAGCTACAAAAGTCACATGTCAAAGAATGGAAAAAATGATTAAAACATGAATTTATAGATGAAATTAGGGTTTAATTAAGCTCGTCAAGTCGGTGGCGGACCTAAGAAGCTGAAAAAACCCAAGGCTTACACATGGATTAAGATGGTGGTGTGGGAACCGAGAATAAATGATGGACCACTATGCCATCCAATGGCAATCGTTTTTTTTTTTTTAACAGCGAACCTACTGTTTTCAGGCCATGTCACCAAGGTCTAGCTACCTGGACCTCCTATGAGCCACCACAACCACCCCAAGGGGAAACCTCACTGGGAAAACCCGCTGACCCCCTCAGACCCCGTTTTCACTGCGGACGGGTTTTGAACTTCCATTTTAAAGAATCCCGAGGTACCATTGAGACATTGCCTCGTTGGTATCCAATGGCAATCTACTAAGCCTATGAAATATACAAATTTTCAATATTTGCCCATCAACTTCAACCAAATCATCCTGCTCTATGTTTTCTTCTAAAAAAGCACTTTAATAAACCAATAATATGTTAAATCTTGTTAGCCTTATAATTGTTTGATTGGGTTCGATTAAAATTAACAGGTCAATTGGTAATTAATTTAGTATTTGAATTTAAAGTCGAGTATGTAAATACGTAAATTAAAAAGGTCATATGTGTCAAGAAGCAAAGTTAGAAACTTTAAATAGGTGTATATATTATATATACCAAATGATTGAGTCTGTAAAACAACAATTCATATATGTACATATGAATCAGAAAGTTTACGTACATTACCATATCAATTTCAATTTCTTGAAGTTTCTTAAAAGTTTGATTATAATTGTTTCAATCCAATTCTGGGCAACAAATCTTATATAAAACCGAAAATAAAAATACCAACAAACGTGACATAAACAATATGAAATTATCAAAGCACTCACTGGGTGTTGGCTGCAATATGTTATGAATTTCAATGCCTAAATTCTATGACGAATACAACATGAATTTCTAAACATATATAGTTATGCTTAACACAGTCAACACAACAATTTCAAGTAACACCTCCTAGGTGCAGACGATTAAGATTATAAGAGTGAAGAAGTCGAATATCAATGGAAACAACGACGATCCATGTCGTGAGATTTCTAAAAGGCGTTCATGTATCGTTGTGTGTATTCATTCCACTCTTAAATTAAAATTTCAAAAGGAGCATACGAATCCTAATAGATATATGACAATGACTAAAGATGCACATCTAATATATGATGTAAGCTTTATCTAGCATATGATATTCTTATGTCGGGTTATGAATACTAATATTTGTCATAACTTTATAAAAATACGAAGTTAAAATGTATTCATTTTGTAGCATCTAACGGGTCATTAAAAAATCCTCTACTAAAAAATCCTCTATGTTTATATAGTCTTTCTTGATGTTTATATAGTCTTTCTTGTATTCTTTCTCTGGCTTTTTGCTGGTACTTCAATTGCTCGATCGTTAGTATTTATAAAACAGTTTTACCATCAAATCATCGATTGTGACTCCTCCGTATTTTCGTTGCATCAATTTATAATTCCTGTTTAGATCTTACAAATGTTTAAATCTGTTAGAAGTAATGTCCCGTTTTAGAAAGACTTTGATATATTCATTGCATGTAGCATTTTATACATTCATTTTTTATATATAATTTCAAAAGGTATATATGCAATTTGAAAAATGGGGTCATAATTGTAATAAAAAGCATATGCATCATGTCAATTGGGTGGTACCATTGGGAGTACGTTAATGATCCGGAAACATGTCATTTCTTGAAATGAAGCTTTCCACTCACTTTTGCCGCATAAACAATAATAATGTTTGCTTTAAATTGTTTTTTTTAATCTTATATTATTAATATTATTTGATGGGCAATCTTATATTAAATTTTAAACCAAAATTATTATATTTTTTGTTCTAACTTCAAACAACAAGAAAATTACAAGTTTTCAAAGGCATTATAGCCTAACGACATCTTGGTGATGATATAAAGCTCAGGAAACATAAGGACCTAGGTTCGAATCTCACAAGAGTGTTTTATCAAAGTATTGAATTTTCTCATAAACTGCTGACTTGCTGGTGGATATGCTCGAGTGATTCCACTGATGACACGTTGATAATTCAATGATCTATATATAGTGGTCCAAATTAGTCGTTAAAAAATATATATGACAAGTTATAAAATCCGAAAAAACATAGAGGAGATATATAGAAAACAAAAGTCATATCTTATCACATGTATTGATGCATGTTTAAGTAAAAAGATTGTTTAAGGAACTACCTATGAATAATTATGGTGATAACAAAATATAATATAAAAAAAATTACCTTAAAATTATAAACTTGCTCTTGTTATTATTTTTCTGCGTACTACTATAATAATTCCTTAGTTTTGTAGGTTAAACTTTTATTTAAAGTCCAATTTCAAGGATATCTAGAACCAAAAACTGTTTTTGAAAGGAAGCAATCAATTTTAAATTTTAAATTCGTGGTCATTTATTATGGAAGGCTTCAAATAGGCATCTTTTTTATATAATTTACGTTATCATTTATCTGTAAGCACTAATAAAATAACATTTTTGTATAAAAATTTATAGTTTTATATATGTAAATTAGAAAGCTAGATTGATTATTGAAAGTATGTTGTGCCCGATAAAATAGGCTTTAACAAGCAGAAAAAAGATACACCAACAAACAAACAGTGCACGCCACTGGCGTCCATTTATCCACCCTTTAAAACATGCATATCCACGTCTCCTAATATCCTAATAAAATTTATTTATTGGTAACTTGTAAATATTAACTTTTGTTTTTGCATTGTACTTTATGAAAAATGTGTATTATATATTGGCTTCTAGCTTAGCCTAATAGTACATCTTCATTTCTGTGTTCGATTCTTTTTGAAAGCAATTGTTTTCGTATGAGCATGGGGTTTTCTCAGTGAGAGGTCAAGTTGCTCGTTTACCGAGCGTTGCTTGATTTAATGGTTAAAAAAAGTTAAGCTAACGTGCTATATATGTAGGTGTTTTATGTGTGCGTGTACATTCAAGTGCATGTATGCTTGATGAAATTAACGTGCAAATTAAATCTTATTTGAGTTTGGTATTATACGGTTGTTAATATGAAATCATATTCAATAGTGAGTGTTTTTGATGTGTTTGAGTAACTAGTGTGTCTAATCCTGTATCATGAAAATTTACAAACTTAATTAAAAATTTGTAAAAACGTTGCGTAAATGATTCATGCATTTCGGTTCTCGTATTAGTACTGCAACAAAAATTACCTATATCAACGACAAAAGTCGTCGCAAAATAGATGCGGGTCAGGATGAGTCTAGGTCAGAACGTGTTTTAAGCAAAATCAGTTTGTGTCAAAATGGATTGTTTTAAAAAACATCAATTTTGTTAAAGTCAAAATATGCTAAAACTAAACAAATAGTCCATTAAGATAATTTTTAGTGATTTCTCATCAAAAATGTTAATAACCATTTTGTGAACGTTTGAATCCATTGTATTTACATAGTTTTTAGGTTATCTATCTTGATGCGTATTCTATTAAAGGGTCAATCATCTCAACCTACTTCATATTAATATTATACATTTCAACTCATTATACTATAATTGTTCATCCAAACCAATCCATTTATTTTATTTTGAGTAGAGATTGACACCTCTAATTGGTAGCTAGATAATGAATTGCATAATCATGATATTACATTGTATTATAATTAACTTTTGAAACAAAATGCCAATTTTAGATAATAATTGTTCATAATTTGGAGATTAATGTTTTATAATTTAGAAAAATATGTAGAACATCATAAAATTATTTCCGTTCTAGCCATTATATATGCGACTCCATGCAAATTTTATGAATTTACAAGCTTTTTAATTCAGGCACATAAAAAGTTAATGAAGTAAAAGCCATCAACTGTTATTTTATATTCAGTTAAAGGACAAGCTACATCTACCGAAACTGAAGGAAGATGAATCAATAACATATTCTATATCACTGATTTAGATATATTACAAGTAATAGGAAGAAAAAATATATATTAAATAAATGAGTTTAGGGATTAATAAGTGATGTTTAGGTCCATATTATTTATGTTAGCTACATATACTGAGAGATGAATGTTTAAAAGAAAACTCCAACTGACCAATTAATGGTGATCTCTTTAAGGTTAAATGGTGATCTCCAAGGATGAATCTTCCTTGGGGGGGGGGAGGGGGGGTTGGCTCCTCTGTTTTCTCGGTCAAAAGGGTCGATTTAGTATTATTTTATTGGAAAATTCTTCGGTTCCTTTCGTTTTCTTCCTAAAAATCATTCGACTTCCTTCATTTTCTTCCTAAAATTCCTTCGGCCCCCTCCGAGCTTTTTTTCAAGATCTATTATTGGTGATCTCTTTAAAATAATGTTTTCAAAGATAACATATACAGAATTTACATCCCTTGCATTACTTTGATAAATAAAATAATGTATATAAAATGTTGACTTTCTATATAGTTCCTACATTATTTTCGCCAACCCATATAGTGCATTGTGTGTCAAAAGTTTGCTTAGAACTGATGTTTGGTTGTTAACGGTTTCTTTTGTGGGCTAAAGTGATTGAAAATAAAATACATAAAATGACTAATATGCCCTCATATTAAAGGCTTGTAACTTACTTAACCTTAGGCCCATTTATGCAACTATTTAATAAAAGGTTAGACTAACTTTTAAAATTTTAATCATAGAGAATCAAACCTGTAATTTGACGAAAAACATAAGAATTATTTTTGCAACCCTCACATAAATGCTTTAACTAAGTTTACGATTGTTTAATCTCAAAAACTAAATCTCCAATTTGATCAAACTATAGGATCATTTATGCAATTAAATCTTTCGTAAACTAAAAGTTGAATTTAGCATAAACTATAAATAAATTACATGATTCAACTAATGATTAAATTTACAAGCATTAAAATTAAAAAATTATATTAAATAAACTAAAATTTATTGTAATCCTACTTTTAGTAATACATAAATAAAAATAAAGTAATCACCAAAATAACATTTGTTTCATGCACCAAAAAATACACACTAGCAAATGTAAATTTTATGATATATCCAAACTACATATCTAAACTACATATCTAAAAAAGTAAGATTATATATGTTTCAAATAATGGTAGCTTTCATATCCAAAATACATATCCAAAATCTAAAGTTTTTTTCCCATGAAGCTAGTGCTCTTTTGTTCATAATTATATGGTCTTACAATAGATGCACTCTGCCTTTTGCTTATCATCTACCTAACTAATATTTGTGAAATGTTCTCATATATATGCAGGTGAGTGTGTGTATATAAGAGAAGCTTCGTAAGAAAACTCCTCATTTTGGTGAAAAACTGAAAATCAAGAAAACTCATACTTACCAATAAATTTTTTAAATTTTTTTCTTTTTTTATACATTTATTACCTTATAATAATAGGAAATAAAAAAATGAAAAAAAAATAATTGGTTATGATTGTGATTATTTTCTCCAAAATGATGGTTTTCAACAGAACCCTCCGCTATATATATATATAGCATGTATAAATTGGAAACCCACTTGAGTTGAGAAAACCTCAAAAAACCCTATGTAACAAAAAAAAATTTTGAAATTTTTTATAGTTTTGTATTATTAGGGTCATTTTTATCAAAAAAATATAAAAAAAGCGCCGACACAATTTTTTAAAAAAAAATTAATAAAACGAAAATGTAACACTGACGTAACTCATTCTTTCAGTATTGTACAACGATTTTACGTCTGTGTTACATTGGTTTTTTAAAAAATATTTTAAAAAAACTACTCGGCGCTTTTTGTATTTTTTTTTATAAAAATGATCCTAATGATGTAACCTAACTGTAAAAAAAAATGAAAAAAAAAATTTTGGATGTTTTTTTTCATTGCTTTCAAAGTTTTCTCAACTCAAGTGGGTTTTCAACAATGTTTTCATAACCGGACCGGACGTCGAACCGGTCTCGTTACCGGTCAGAGGTCGGACCGGTCGAACCGGATTTAAGAACCGGATGATTTTATAAACATTTTATAAATATATATATATAAAAAATCAAAAAAAAATTAAAAAAAAAACCAAAAAATCAAAAAACCGGTTCAACCACCGGTCCGACCACCGGTTTTCCGGTCCGACCGCCGGTTCACCGGTCCGACCGGCCGGCTCACCCAAAAACGGTTCAAGACCCTTAACCGGACCGGTCCACCCACCGGTTCCCGGTCCGACCGGTCCGACCGGCCGGTCCGGTCCGGTTTTAAAAACAGTGGTTTTCAAAATAACCTTCCCCTACACACACATTCTTTTTTTCTCATCACGAGTATGATGATCTTATTCTTTTGACTTATTTGTCTTCGTTTGTAGATGATCCTGAGTATATCTATTAATATCAACATATGTTTGTGTATTGGACCGATCACATCATATAACTCATTTTCCTTCTTGCATGCAACCTACCTAACATCTTGCTATAATAATAAACAAAAATCTCCATTTACCGCTTGTCATTTTCTAAGGCTATAATGACACTTGTCAAATTTTCACGCATTCATTTAATGTTCTCTTATTAAATAAATTAAATAAATTATATTGTCTCTCATATTAGATAAATTATATTATCTATCATTATAAATAATTATAATAGTAATAACTAATGTCTTTTAAAAATTTAAAAATAGTTTTTTAATATATTCAAACCGAATCATTTTTTTATAAAACATATTTTAAAAAGTTTATAAAATACAATTTTTCCTAAATATCAATTTTTTTTAATAAAATAAGAAATATTTCAATTTTTTATATTTAGAATATATATAATAGTTTTATTAAAAAAGTTTCTTAAAAAAAACAATTTTTTTCAAAAAAAATGAAATATACACAGAAAATTATATAAATGATGATAAAAATTACATTTTTTTGTCTTGTATGTTTAACGGTAATTTCAAATTAGTTCTTTAACTTTAATAATTACAACAATATTACCTTGTCATCTTAATTTGTAATAGTTAGTTTTTGATATAAAACGAACTAATTAGATTTTTAAATTTAGTTAGTTTAAAGTTCTCAATTATTACAATTCAAGAAGGTTAAAGATATTACTATAATTATTAAAATTTTAATTATTTTTTATTATCTAAAGTAATTATTAATTCATAATTTAATAATTTTATATAAAAATATCGTCAATATAGCTTTTAAATTTTCATTATTAACCATTTAATATTTTATATACAATCCGTGTGTCTACACGGGTAATAACCTAGTAATGTTATACATAAACACACTAGCTTAGTATATACTACAAATGTTAAATAAAAAAATAATTAATATTCAATAATTGATAATTTATATTTATAAAATATGTATTTGATATAAAAATATGGTTAAAATTGGGTATAAATTAATGTTTTGTGTTATTAAATAATAATAACATTATCTTTAAACATTTGATTATTAAATTTTTTTTTTACAAATGCTATTTTTGAAAAACAATGCTCTATTTTATAAAATATAATATATTATCTGTGTATTACACAACCTAATAAAAAATACTAGATAATGAGTTATAAGAACATATAAATTAGAAAATGATATTTTAAGATGAAATATGATTGAAATTATACATAATTAAATAATTAAGCAATAAACAATAATATCATAGTACTTAAGCTTTTGTTTTTCAAAAGTTTGTTACTTAAACATTTTGTTAAAATAAATGTTACAAAAAATGATATTCATTGTGAAAATCAAGGTCTCATCTCTTACCATGAGTGACTAAATTATAACAATTATGTATCTTTCACAAAAGAAGCCCTATATATGTATCCCTCACCTTAATTCTACGCCTTCACGAACTCTTATCTCTTACCATGAGTGACTAAATTATAACAATTATGACAGTTTGTTACATTTTTATGAAGTTATAATATATACACACACATATGTATATACTTGTATATGTATACACGTATATATGCACATATGCATCTACGTACGTACGTATGTATGTATGTATGTATTCACATATGTATGTACATATCTATGTATGCACTAGTAGATACCCGTGCGACGCGACGTGAAACACAACATTTAAGTTGGATGATTTTAAAGGTTTGCACAATTTAGTTCAGTTTGATCTATAACCATAGCAAAAGCAATTTTCAATTTAATAGTTAACAAAAAAATGACTATTAGGCAAAAACTTTTATCTCAAAAGTCAAACTGTACCAAAAATGTGAAAAAGTGATTTATTTGTTTTGAGGTGTTTTTCTTTTAGAATCACTCTATCACACTTCATTGGTTTGCAAATTTTGACAAAGTGAAAAGAGGGAAAAAAAACATTTAGGTTAAATTTAAAAAGTTGTACCATGTGTTATAATATTTGTAAACTCCTTAATTTTAAGATTTTAATCAAATTACTAATTTATTCTTCCAATATGTATTATATAGTAGAATAAATATACCTATGCATACATATGTATGTGTGTGTATGCGTGTGTATGTCTATATATATGTATATATATATATATGTGTGTGTGTGTGTGTGTCGTGTATATACATATGCACATAGAAAAATTTTTAAAAGAAATACCACTGTTGTAAACATTGGCATATGCGGTCGCCTAGGCGCTAGGCGCCCCTCTACTGTGTCGATTTTGGCCTAGACAGTCTAGTCAGATTTTTAGTTTTTTTAGTTTTTTATATTTTTTTTTACTTTATTCTGGTAAAAATAGACCAATTCCATGATTATTTAGTCATTTCTCAACCCAAAATCCTTAATATATTTTCGAAACATCGAATCCATCCATTTAACATCGTAATCCATCTCTAAACTTTGAACTCGGAGTTTAAGTTTGAACTTTGAACTACTTGACTTGAAATGTTTAAGTTTATTTTTTAAACTATTTGAAGTATTATATTAGATTATTGTTATTGATGTGTGTATATAATATATACTAGGTTAGTATCCAGTGTATTACATGTGTTGAATAAAAATTAATAAGTATTCAATAATATAAAGATTAAAATTGTAAATAATTTTTTGATTTAAAATATGATAAACATTGCATAGAAAATAAATAATAATATTGTATTTAACAAATTCCTTTTTCAAAGTTTTGTTTTAAAACATTTCATTAAAAAAGTTGTTTTTAAAAAATGTCATTTTTATAAAATTATAGGATATTATCTATAATAGGATATTATCTATTATTACACAAGTTGATAAAGAAAAATATATATAGTTAATAATAATGACTTGTAAATTATAAAAAAGATTTTATGAGTTATAAATTATTGGGAAATTTTCATAAATTATGAGTTTATGTAATACATTTTTTAATATTAAGAACTTTTTTTAATTAAAAATTGTATAAAGAATATATAATTATATAATTAGTATTTATCAAAGTTGTGTATTTATTAGAAGATAGAAGCGGGAAAAAAATAGTGTGAGGATATTCTATATTTGTAACAAGTGTCCCTCAATTATTTAGATTTATTAAGTATAATAAATTTGTAAAATTACATATAATAAAGGATACCAAACAAAGAAAAACAATATAAAACAACAAAAAACTTTAAAAGTGATTTTTTAACAAAAAAAAAATAACATTTGTAACGGTTTAAAAAACACACCTTTTGCAATATTTTTTTAGGAAAAAAAATTATCCTTTACTTAAAAAAAAGCTTTTGCAACAGTTTGAAAAGAGAATAATCAATAAGATTTTGCAAACTTAAAAAGCAGAACCAATTTTCTTGTGACACGTTAATAAAGAAAGATCATTAAGGTGTCACCTTTACCAGATCGTTTAATGTGCTAGGGAGCATTATATAGGTAAGGTTTAGTATATAAAGAATTTTTTTTCTAAAAAAACTCATGAAAAACTAGTGTTTTATTTTTTAAAAAGGTGTCATGATAAAATAATTACTATAATACGTGATTTGAAAAATATTTTTAAAAAAAATGTTTGCACTAATTATTAATTCTTTAAGTATTGTATAATAATTCGTTTTGTTTTTATTGTTTTACTTAACCAACATTATCAAAAAAATTTTCGAACAACTCATTATAGTTTTTTTTAATTATATTTTTTTTTTCGTTATTGCATTTTTAATTAACTTATTATAATTTTTTTGTTTTTACTTTTTATCAAAACAAATTAAATACAGCTAAAGTAAGTTTATTTCTTTTTCGTGGTCAACATTTTTCATGTTTGACGGGTTATCTAAAGTAATGTTCTTTTACATAAGGTTTCAAAATGTTTTGTATATTATTTATGCTTTTGGTTTGCGTTGAGGCATAATTTTTATATTTACATTCGGAAGACGCTAAATTATTTTCTAGTTTAACTATTTGTTTAAGCCTTAATAGATTTGTTGAATATCAACGTAACATGAATTCTACACAAAATAGAGTTTTGTTTCCGTCTTGAAGCACAAGGGCATAGTTATTTGTTCTCATATAAGAGACCAAAATTGATATGACATACAATTATATGTCGTTTCTTAATTCACTCATATTTTTAATAAATACAAATAAATCATTACAAATACATATTAAAACTTAATTTATATAGAACATATTTCAATATTGTATAATTAAAATATAACTAAGTAACTAATCATAATAATCAAAATCGTTATTATGCTCGTTTTCTTAAGGGTTATGACAAGGATCTAGTGGATCATGACAAACGTACATATTTTCCAGTCATTCTTTGTCTTCAAGAAGGTACTACTTTTCTCATAGGTAATAATCTTCTAGTGGTCCTCTTTTCTTTTGTTTTTTTTGGTGATTTTTCTAGAGAAAAAAAAAAGCTAGAAGAAAGTGATCAAACACTCGATTTTAAAATCATTATCATCATCTCACCATGCTTCCTCTTTTTTGGATATCGAACAAATTTCACAACTAATGGGTTTTCAGAACCCAGCGGTTGAAGAGGTTTCACAATCAGATATATTTCTATTTTATCTTTTAGAGGTAGTTTTGAAATGAAAAAGATATTACCTTGTGTGTTTGACATATTTCTGTTTGACTTATAATCTTTACAAATGTAACCATTAAAAATATAATTGGTGAAAATAATAAAACGTAAAATTTCTATTATATCTTTTAGAGGTAGTTTTGAAATGAAAAAGATGTTACCTTGTGTGTTTGACATATTTCTGTTTGACTTATAATCCTTACAAATGTAACCATTAAAAATATAATTGGTGAAGATGATAAAACGTAAATTTGTACATCAAAGTATGAATGAAAAACTAACACTAATATTAATCATGTTAGGGTTTTGTTAATGTAGTAAACCACCAATGCACCATGTCCTTCAAATGGTTTAAACAAGTAGTATGATCTCGTAGCATCTCTTGGATGGAGCCTCACATGTATCAAAATAGCACAGTGATATGGATGGTGTTGTGGCTACTAGGGGGTCATGTGGCTCCTGCTATGGCTGTTAAATATGCTCCTTTTCTAAGGAGAACTGAAGACCATGACCAGAAATCATTGCAGCAATACGCATCAGCATAATCGTTACTATGACTTGATAGCAATGGTTGGTAGGTCTCGGTCATTCTATGTTTAACTGTAGAGAAAAACCCCGAATTATCGAGTGATGTGTTTGAAAGGAGTACCACAATTAATCAGATTTGATTTGTTACAACTAAATAGGGTCAAAAAAAAAAGTTAGCCATCAAACATTATAGGTTGTAGGTCGTAGCTATGTCCACAATCAAACAATACATACGAAATAGGCCGTCTATGTGACACAATGCTAACCCTCCCCTTTGTTGCGAGGTAGATATTCATGCAACATAATTATGATATGGCTAGCCCTCCCCTTTGTTGCGAGGTTAATATTCATGCAACATAATTATGATATGGCTAACCCTCCCGTTTGTTGCGAGGTAGATATTCATGCAACATAATTATGATATGGCTAACCCTCCCCTTTGTTGCGAAAGGCCCTCACCAATCTTCATTAACCAATCTACCAACACTCAATCTAAGCTAGTAGAATGAGTTCAATTTGTGTCTCTTCTTGAATATAAAATCCGCTAGCTCCACCCAAACAAATGGGGATTAAGAACAACTTCTGAACAAACGTCCTCCTTTAAACTAGACTCAGATTGATCTTTACATGATGCTATGATTTATACAACAACATGAAAATAAAGAAAAAAGAATCAAAAAAACACTACAAGTAAAATCCTATACGATTCATATTGCTCCTGAGCTTAAGATATATAGATTCTATACAGGATTGTATGACTCGTATAGTTTTACACAACTCTTTAAACTTGGACGCCCACAAGTATTTGTTTTCACTACAGTTGTTTCTTAGTTATTTTGATTAAATAAATCAAGCTCAAAACCTTTGACAACAAACTTTTTCCCCGAATTAGTTACAATGTTATATATTGTTTCACCCGATCTATTTCTTCATCAACATTAACATTCTCATCCTCATGATAAAACGATATGTAAAAATCATGTTTTGGCCTGAAGACATCTATAACATCTTTAATGAAATAATTAACAATTGCAAGTGTTATCGACAGAACTTAGGTTGGACACATTTTTGTGTCTCTATTGCTTTAGCTTTGCTATTATTTCAAGTGGTTGCATGTTTTAACTGGTTAACTGCTCCACCAACGAGTTTCAGAGTCGACTAGTCTCTTTGCAAATGAATGGACACTTAGTTGTTTTGCACCTAGGTGGTTATGTTATGTTCACGCCCCAACCGACGACAGAATATGTCGGGGCGTAATTTGTGATTGCTCAAAATCTCATGGTGCTACTTTAAAGTTTAAGTTTTTAAGAAAACCAAATTAATGTATATATGTGTGGGCCCTTAAGGGGCAAAAGTAAAAGTGCACTAATTTTAACGTTATTTTAATTATTTGTGAAAATAACGTTAAAATCATTGGGATGGTCAACTTCAAACGATAACTTTGAGCCGGGGACTCTTTTGGAGCAACCTCTCTATCCCAATTGGGATAGGGGTAAGGTTTGTATCTATCCTTCCCCCCAGACCCTACTAAAAAGTGGGAATATACTGGGTAAGGTTGTTGTTGTTGTATTTCACACAACAAACATTCAACATTATTATCCAAATACAAAACATTACATAATGGCAAATATAACTTCATTTGATTTAATAACAACTAGGTCAACAAGTCCTATCTTAGTCTTCACTATGTCTTCACTTAACCTGTTACACATTTAAAATAGAGTTTGGTCAGCTATTTGCATAATTAGTGAGTCTCATACAGTTTTGATAAATAAGAACAAGAATAAATATGCAACCAGTGGTCTTAGTAAAATAGAAAAAAACATATATGTAAACAAGTTTGCAAGTAAGTATATGTGTATATCAATAGTCTTTCAGACTTGTATTCTACAAGTCTGTAAAAGATATATTGTATCTCAAACAAGTATCCAGACATAGCTTTTAATCAATACTATCTAGGTCTTAATTTTATGCATGTAATTTTACAAGTCGTCAATAGATGTATCGTCTCCAAACAAGTTTCAATACATTGCTTAAAAGCATGTCTACAAGTCTGCCAATATGTACCTTTCATCTTTGTCTACAAGATGAGCTTAGTCAATGCGAAGGAGCTATATGGCCATCTTCAGGCTACTGTGTTACCAGATTGAATAAGCATGAATCATTAGTTAACCAAAGATCACAAACAAGTTATAAGACATAGCAATCAAATCAATCTACAAGATCTAACAGTTTGCATCTACAGTTTTAAGTAAGCTTTAAAATTAAATAGTTTTTGTTACACAGACATGTGCAATAACTCTAAATTTACAAACGTAAAAAAGGGAAGTATGAGAAAAACTCACATTAATGGTACTTGAGCAAACTAGTATAATGGAAAAGAATCAAGATCAAAAGTTGTATCAAGTTGAATGCCCTGAGGTTTGAACGTATGTGATCAGAAAGCAGCTCAAACGAACAAGTATACGATCCGAATGCAAGTGTGGTTCAACCTAGTCAAACAAATGCAATGAGGATGGGTAGACATTGTTCTAGGCATAGCTAAATAAATAAAACATTAAAGGACGGACTCGTTGAGCCTAACGAGTCTCTACAAGGCTGCACCAACTCTAAAGGCGGCTTAAGCAAGGCTCTTTAAATGAGCCTAATGAGCCTTATTTAAGAACCTAAGCTCAATTACCTAGACTGAGAAAGCAATAAATAAAATATTGGTAAAGAGAAGGAATAGAAAATTACCTTAAAGAAGTTTTACAGACGAGACGAGTTCAAGGGGCAACAGCTCCTCTTCGAGAGCATAAAATAAAACTACTACTTTCAACATTCCAAGAGGTGTTGCACTTGTAGAACCACCAAAATTTGGTTATTCCATTTGTTTATGCTCAACTAGGATATGCAAGCTATAAGAGACCGAGAAAGGATATTTATAGGTGTTTCAAGGGGCAAAATATTAGTTTTTTTGGGCGATATGGGATGTGTTAAAGGGAAAGGTCACGCATCTTGCAACCATTAACAAACATCAAACTTGTGTTTGCGATTCATGCTCCGTTATAAATCCGTTTTGATCGTTTTTTTCGCCCGCGTTCATCATTTTCATAGTACTATCTTATGGAAGAGAGTAACAAAACGTTCATGGCATCAAGAATTGGGTTTAAACTTTAGATCTTGGTGCCAGTCAAGGGTTAAGTTCTCAAACCTGCGTTTGTGATTCTTGCTTCATTTGGGCTCGTTTTTACGCATCGTTTGAACATAATTAATCCTTAATTTACCGGTATATCTAGGAACTTTGAGCGTTCCAAAATGATAGCCTGAGTATGGAGAAAAGTTGGCAAGATAGTTACCTGAAAGTTATCTTATAACAAAACTAAGAATCTAACATGCAGAGTTTCATAGTTGCTATCCTTTATATCTAAGCCTTCCAAAACACACTATCCTATCTTATGATATGTATATAATGTAGTTTGGATGATAAGAAGGTCAGGATATGAGCTTTAGGTGTGTTCACAATGTTTTTGATCAACATAAGTCTTAGTTCTTGGCAAGATTAGTCCATATGGTTATGGCTTTCTTTCATTTTGACTCTAAAGTTCTCAGGTTAGGTTTAGATCTCGAAAATTATAAGATTGGCACCTTTAACCGTGTAGGTTAACATATTATGTTAAAACCTTTAATAAAAAAAATTATACACTTTGTTTTAACATTTGTAACCTTATATGTACATAATATATATATATATATATATATATGAGTTGTAACAAAGATAAATTGAGAAAATTCCACATAATTGTCCTGATTTTGAGATTTGTCAAGATTACGCGCCGGAATCCGTTATCGGGATTTCTCAAATGTCACAACATGCTCTCTTATGATTCCTAGTAAGTTCAAACTTGCAATCCTATTTCGGTTCCAAAACATCAAAATTTGAGATCTCTTTTATATACACAACCACGATCACATTTATGCCATATCTTTATAACCGCCTTGGTTGTGTTTGTTTTACTTTGTTGTCTGACTAAGATGTAACCACTTTCACTTCCTCTAGTAACTACGAAATCCATCGATTTATCAATGCACACGTCAAAACACTTGAAAAAACAATATGCCAAGACTTATATAAAACTTACGATAGAATAAATGAAATCATGTTATAGAACAATTTCATACACACATCAATTAAGGGATCCATTACTAAGTAATGGAAAACTACCATTTCAAATTGACATCATTACTTTTCACAAAAAAAAAATTATAAAAGTTGAAGAAAAAAGGAAATCGAGATAAATTGAAAGAAGAAAATGAATAATATACGCCAGTTTATATAACAAGTTTTGAATAAATATAACACCTTGTCAAATAATTGGCGCATGAACTAAGAAATCTTATGCTTTGTCAAATAATCTACATGGATATCAAAGAATCTTATTTCACTTTAAAATAACTTGCACACACATCAAGGATTCTTATATCGCTTTAACATCATTTCCACATATATCGATGAATCCTATGCTGCTTCAATATAATCTGCACGCATATCGATAAATCTTATATAAATTAAATAATTAAAATTAAAATAAATAAAGCATATATGACTCATATAGGGTCACATGAGTTGTCTAAGACACCTTGTATAACCTATACGAGTTAATAACCATGCATGAAACATGACTGATTTGATATTATTAACAGTTGTAACCTATACTAATCGATGCTCCATGAAAAACAAAATTGCTTTTGGAAAAATCGAATCTTGATATTCATTTTATGGCTTCATATTCATCTTCTAGTTATTTGCTTATGTATTTTGATTATTCATGTATGTTTCAAAGATTGTTTGTGGTTGTGATTCTGAATGAAGCAACTGGTTCATAGAATATGGATTTTTAATTTATCAAGGAGATCAAGCCTTTTGGTAAACTTAAGAACAAACCTAGCAGTACTATTTTGATTTTTCTTATGAAAAGTTTTGGGTTCGAGTCTCTCTGTAAGCAATTTGCTCATGGTTGAGTTGGAGAATTTTTTTAATAAACATAGCGTAAGAAGTAGATTTCCTTCTAACAAGTAAAAGACATGGAGCATTTCTAGGAGACCATTTACATTATCTAAAAATGCTAGCGAGGAAAGGAATCGAGACACTGCTTCATTGTTGTCCTAGATAAAAATATAAAATGAATGCTGAAATTCACCCAATGGTGGAATTAATTCAAAATGCATTTCCTTTGGTGCCAATCAAACACAATTTCTCATGAAATGAGTTCCAAATCAAATTTTAATTCCTGTAAAATCCGTCAACCAGATGGGCCTTAATTTCCTAATCGTGTCATCTTAGTTGTCAGCTTATTGTAATTTTTCACCTTTGTTAGTGAAAATGAATACCAATCCTTTCTGAGATTTAAAAAAAAAAATCCAGATTTCATGAAAACTTAAAAGGATATGTTAAAATTTTCATAATATTTCAATAAATAAATATAAGTAATAATTTCTTTGTTCCGAAATTGATACTATTACTGTTGTCATTGACAAATAAATAAATTAAAGATTTTTTTAAATAGCTTGAGGGTCTACGAAAATTCTCTAATTTTAGAGCCGCTACTTCCTTCGAAGGACTACGAATAATATGGTTCTAATGGAACTATAATTTTATTTTAATAAATTAAAATGCATTTTTAGTTATTAATTAAGGGCAAAGAAACTAATAATTTTTTGGAATGTTAATTTTAAAGTAAAATAAGAATAATGCATATGTGATTGTGCAAATATAAGTATATAAATAGGAAAACCTATGAAATTGATAAAATAAACTTTAGTTACAATATATAATTTTAATGTATATTAAATACTTTAAATACACCGATAAACCCATAGATAACATAAATTATTTTAAATATATGGTCATCTTAAAATGTAAGAGAAGAACTTCGATTTAAAAAAATGAGGGGAGATGTCAGGTAAGTGAATATACCCTTATTTTCGTATATACACTCCTATCTTTTACACCCTCCTCATCACCCCCGGCACCTCGCCCCCGCCATCCTCACCACCACCAGTGACCAGCCTCACAATCATGGTCACCCTCACCACCAACACCCTCATCAGCCAGTCCTACTCCCAACTCCTCGTCTATGTCCATCATCTGTAGTTGAGGAGGGACACATATCTCTCCGCGCAATAGGAAAAAACTTCAAAACACATAATTAGCGTATATATGTATGAAAATATAGAATTTGTGTGAGATTAACACAACCCATATGTATAGGGTAGAGATAATTTGAAAACCACTTTTTATTGTGAAAACCCAGCAAACCGCTGTGTAAAACATGCGTAACACAACTAAAAAACGAAAATTTGTAAAACATACGTAAAAACGTACAGCGTTTACGTCAGATGTGACTCAGTGTTACGTATGTTTTACAACGTAAAAAAAACTTATAAAATATTTTTTTTAAATATTTCTTCGGCGCTTTTTTTATTTTTTTTTATAAAAATGTGTCAAATAATGTTATAAACCTGTAAAAAAAATTTCAAAAAAAAAATGCGTTCGTTTTACATGAGTTTTCATGGTTTTCTCACTAAAACAAGGTTTTCATTTTATTAATCCCCTATATATATATACTAGGTTAGTATCCCGTGTATTACACGAGTTGAATTAAAAATATATAATAAATAATCATTAATAAAAATTTAGACAATATAAGAAATTTTTTAAATATAAAATATGACGAAAATTTTGTATAATTTAATACTTTAAGTAATAAAATACAAACACTGTTTTTTTTAAAGTTTGTTTCTTTAAACATTAAACATTTTTTTAAATACTATTTTTAAAAATTTTATCTTTTATAATAATTTGGATTTTTAAAATGTGTTTTTTTAATATTAATATATTTTGAATGTATTAAAAAAATGTTTCTTAGTTTAAAAATGTAAAAAAGTATTTCGTATTTAATATGATGTGTATTTAATTAGAGAGAGAGGCGGGAAATCAAAGGGGATGTGCTCTAAAAACCCGCCACATGTCCTTAATAACTTTGATTTATTAGAATAGATAGATATATAGGGAAGGGTATAAAAAATAACCATCTTTTTTTGCTATAACTACATAACTCATTTCAACCAATAATAAAATTGCACATAAGCTTTTCATTAAAAATATTAAAAAGGGCATCATAGTCATTTTACTTTTATAAGTTTCATCCCCTCTTTTTTAAACATTAATAACCTTTTTATAATATATTATTTTTTTTAAAAAAATTGCACCATTATATACGTGTCATTTTTCTCTTTAATTCCGTTATAGTCTCGACTAATTTTTTTTTTACTTTTTTTAGATGCCCTATATTTACATTATTGTAACGAGCTTAAATTTAACAAATTTATTTGAAATTTTTTCTAACAATGATAAATTACAATGATGTAATTTACATTGACGTAATTTACCGTGGTGTAATTTACATTGACGTAAAATTCGGTTTTGGTTTTTTCGGTTAATTTGATTCCGGTTCGGTTTTCTCGGTTAATTTGGTTCCGGTTCGGGTTTTTCTGTTTCGGTTAGGTTTTTTTGGCTTTTTGATCATCCCTAATTTGTAACGAGCCTAAATACAACAAATTAGTTTGTATTTTTTTTGAACAATGATAAATTACATCACTATAATTATCATTGTTAGAGAAAAAAATCAAAATAATGTGTTATATTACATCACTGTAATTTATCATTGTAATTATTATTGTTAGATAAAAAAATAAAATAATGTGTTATATTACATCACTGTAATTTATCATTGTTAGAAAAAAATTCAAAATAATGTGCTATATTTATGCTCGTTACATCGATGTAAATAATGAACAATGAGAAAAAAATTAAAAAAATTAGTCAACATTATAACCGGAATTAAAGAGAAAATTACATCACTGTAAATAATGTGTTACGTCACCGTTAATTATGTCATTGTAAATTACTTCATTTTGTGTTACATTACTTCATTTTGTGTTACATTAGTGTAATTTACCATTGTTAGAAAAAAATTATAATTAATATGCTATCTTTAAGCTCGTTACAATGATGTAAATACACGATATCAAAAAAAAAACTAGTCGAGACTATAACGAAATTAAAGAGAAAAATGAGACGACTATAATGATGCAATTTTTTTAAAAAAATAATATAGTATAAAAAAGTTATGAATGTTTAAAAAAAGGGGTTAAACTTTACATAAATGACAAATGTCCTAAATGCCCTTCATATGAATAAAAAAAGGAAATTGACACGTGGTACGATCCTATACACTTACCTTTTTAAAGTAACCATTGAATGATAGTTAATGGGTTGTAACAAAAGATAATGTTATTAAAAATTTCATCCACTATATATATATATGATAAGTTCATAAAATAAATTAATAAATATCAATAGTCAATAGTATATAATAAATAAAAGTTTTTGATAGTATACTTGTCAGGGTTATAACTCATCAAAAAATTGGTTTGTCGCCTCTTTTTCCTGTTAAATATTTGTAAAACACCTTTTTTATATTTAATTTTATCTTTTTTATATTAAATAATAATGATTTTATTCAATCTAGTAAATTTTATAATTACAACAGAAGTCATATTATTTAAAATTTAAAAACTATCTTTGAGAAATATATGATATATTATTCAAAATAAATAAATTTTAAATTTATTTTTTTAACATGTGTAATTCACAAGTTATTAACCTAGTAAATAAATAAATAAACGTAACCCTTACAAGTTAAAATTTTACCTATAACAAAGCTATTAAAGGAATTTAAAAAGGGTGTATTATTGCAAACCTTACCTTCTCCAAATAATTATATACAAAAATATCAATTTTCTTTTAGCAGTAGTTTACAATGTACTTAACATAAGTGATTTATAACATTATGATTAAAGTTGACTGCCATTTTTTGCATTTACTTAAAATCATTGTTTTCAAAGGAATGACAACGTCATAAAAACTTGATGTCATCAAGAAAAAGCTTAATATACCAAAAAGAAAATTGTGAAAAATGGCGTCCAACATGCATTTTGTTTTTTATCACACTGCAAATTTCACTTACTTTTTATCGTCAAATTGGATAAGTATTAAAAATATATATATAAAATAATAAAAAGAAATAAATAAATTTTTACAGTTTTCCATATTTTCCAAGTAACCACAAATATACACTTTAAAAGATATGAAGGTGAGGTTATTCTAAGTAACAAAATAAAAATAAACAAAAATTCATCATCCACTCTTTTAAACAAGAATATAAATTATTGGTTTCAATAAAGTAGATAAACTTTACTCAAAGGTTGAAAAGAAAACAAGATTAATAAGACCATGACAAGATGGATCATAAAAGAAATGATTTGACAAGCCAAAAAAAATACAAAAATAATTACGACTTTTTGTAATTCCAAAATTTAGTTTATATCTTAACAATTCTATTTTATGATGTATAGTGTTCCCTTGTTAAGTACATAAATTATTAAATTGTTAATATATTATATTTTAGATTAAAATTATATTCCTCTAAAATACTCTCTAGGTGGTCTAGATGCTCCCTAGTGAGCTTTAATTAGATGTGGATATAAATTTGTTGTTATAAAAAAGATACTTTTTGGCCTTGGTATTATTTTTTCAAAAGTATGAAATGTAAAGAATAACTTTTGAAAACAAAAACATAGATATTTTTTTGTTAAACAAATATATTATCCAAGGTTTAAGGTAAGTCTGGGAAAATAGATGTGTAAGATCGGATTGAATAACAGATTATAACATGTCCAGGTTAGAATGAGTGTGAGTTTAAACTTTAAACCTAAATCCATAATCTTGTGGTGGTTAAACTTATTTCTATTCATCACTAGGTCTACCTTGAAAAACATATATATAATAAACTTCATTTTCATAGTATTGTAAACATTGATTTTACAAAACTATTATTAAGAGTCCAATAATCAAGTTTGTAAATTCAAGAAAATAACTATGAAATAAGTATTGTAACATGTAAATTTAAGTTTTTAATAATATAAGTAACTAAATTGTAAACTGACATAGAGTTTTATAAAATATTCATTTGTTACATATAATTTAAGTAGTCGTTCCCTTAATTCTTTCCTAGAGTTTATATACAACAAGTTGCTTGCATGTAATTACAAGTAATAATGTAAATTTTCAAAATGTAAATTGCAAATTAAATGTAAAATTAATAACTTAATTGCTATAATTTTTCAAAGCGTAAGGGATGGATAAAAAGTGTGAATGATTATGTATTCTAAATTTAATTATAATATGAAGGTTTATAAAGTATTTAAGTGGAATGGTGAAATGGTGACTTTTAGGCCATCCTTTCATGTTGGGGGTGCAGCCGGCAGCGGGACCCAATTTGACCGGAGGTCCGCTTAGCCACTAAGTGGTCTTAATCCTGGTCTAGTGATATATAGCCTAATGACGTATAGCTAATGGTATTTGTCCTGAAAACTCGGCCAAATGGTTAGGACTCTCAGCTTTCATTGTAGATGTCGGGGGTTTGAATCCATCTGGGGGTAAGTTTGAAGGACACCATGTGAAGGGTCAGCTTGAGGTTTATCCTAGGTTCGATTCTGATGGAGGGCGAAGGTTTACACATTCCACGGGTTCCTGCGCATCAAGGGGGTGTGGGTTCTCACGGAGGTTGGAGGAGTTCGACCTTGGACGATCGCCCCAAAGGGTAGGGAACACATGAAAATACCGCCGTTAAAAAAAAAGCTAATGGTATTTCTTCGACTTCTTTGATGAGATGTTTTATGGTCAAATCTCGCATGGAGCCAATTTCTTTAGATTGAGTCGGGAGTTTTCTTAAGTCGTGGTTCCCTCCTAGATTGTTCGGTCTTGGTCTAGAGATATATAACCTAACGGTACTCTTGACTTCTGTAACAAGGAATCTTGTGTTCGAGTTTATATAGAGCAAAATTTTCTCCAATGGTGTACATCGTAATGATATTTCTTGAATTTTCTAATGAAAGATGTTGAGTTCGAGTTTTCTTAGAGCAAAATGTTATATGTTAAAACACATGTTTTTTTTCTCTTGAATTATGTGGGCTTGGTTACACCCGGCTCTTTAACAAAGGTATACTATTTGCCAATGTGAGCTAGGTTACTGAGTTTTAGTAGGTAAAAAAACTCTATTCCAGCTTCATCCTAATATTCAGTGTTTTGAAAACCGGACCAGACCGGCCGGTCGGACCGGGAACCGGTGGGTGGACCGGTCCGGTTAAGGCTTTTGAGCCATTTTTGGGTGGACCGGCCGGTCGAACCGGGAACCGGCGGTCGGACCGGTGGTTGAACCGGTTTTTTAAAATTTTTATATTTTTTTTAATTTTTTTTATTTTTGATATATATATATTTATAAAATCATCCGGTTCTTCAATCCGGTTCGACCGGTCCGACCTCTGACCAGTAACGAGACCGGTTCGACGTCCGGTCTGGTTATGAAAACATTGTTAATTATCACTTAACGTTTGTCCGGATATCCATTCAGTTTTTTCAACATGGTTCAGTGGTTTAATGAATAAATAAATTAAGGAACGAAACGTCACAACAATCTGTCTTTATCTCGATTGTAACGGAAGGTGTTTTTTACATGTTCCCCAGGTTCGATCCCAGGTAAAAACCTTCACTTTTTTTAGCCCATATAGGTAGAGGTGGCCAAACTGGGCTTTTTTTGGAACCGGTTCCAAACGGTTCCGGTCAACAAAGTTAAAAACCGGTTTCGGTTTCGGTTCCTGTTTTTGACCGGTTCCAACCGGTTTTTTTCCGGTTCCGGTTTTTCCGGTTCCAACCGGTTTGGTGGCCAACGTATCCAGAGCCAAGGAACCGAACCGGAACCAGAACCGGTCGTACTCGAACCGGTGGGTACGAGCGGTTCCGTGTTTTCAGAGAAAATTGGAACCAGAACCGGTTCCACCCTTAAACCGGAACCGGTCAAAAACCGGAACCAGAACCGGTTCTTGACTTTGTTGACCGGAACCGGAGCCGTTCCGGTTCCAAAAAAAATCGGGTTTGGCCACCTCTAGCACAAGATCACAGTGAAACAACACCCCAATTGGTGTGATAGGGAGATGATAAAGACAACCATGAGAGGTTGAACAAGCGTTATGTTGATCTTTATCACACATCCATTAAAAAAATTAACATCACTTTCATACATCTATTACAAATCTTTATCACCTTCACCTGAGTGAAACTGCTTTTTTTCACCATCAATAAACCACTACACAGTCATTCAATCCAAACACCATGCAACTCCACTTTTGAATAATTTAATATGTTTGATTTTTCTTACACACCAATAATTTTATATCATTTAACATCTTTATAATGTTTAACCTTTTCTTATAAGACTTGCATAAACAAATATAAAAATCATTAAAATAAAAAAAAAATGAAAACACGATCAAATAACTACAATATCTAACTCATTAAAATTTTCGATTCAAACGAGCTCAGAGCGTATTATTTAAAAGCCTCGACGTTATATTGTTTTGGCTCCGCTTGCTCCTTGAAGAGTCGGGTGAGTGTCGTTCCCACCTGTTAACAATCCATGATTCACAAGTTATCATCTTTTTGTTTTATCCATTCTCTTTCCCCAATTATCAACAAATCACAACCTGCAACATCTACAAGGGTTCATCATTCCCCAACAAACTCCCAAAACCACCATTTTTGTTGACCCACAAAAGGAAAACAAATCAAATGAGCTGAAAGTTGATCTAAAGTCAGCATTAGAAACATACAACCTCCTAAATTGTTTTTATTTGAAAATTCATATCATTATCGAAATAATATTTGTTTTTGCCATCATATTTAATGAAAAATTTATTAAAAAAATGACAAAGGTGTTTGGAGTTCAAACTGACCATAGCTGTTTTGATCCTTACTAAAAATGACATGTTTCGACTTAAAACTTGTTTCGACTCTTTACCCAATCCCCTGTAAACAAACCATACAAGTTGACCTGTTAAGACCATAGACCAATCATTGAATGTTTGGAGCACTGAACATAGTCAGTCAAAAATTCGGCAATGTTTTTGGCTTTTTTTAAGTGTCAAATACTTTAGATAGGGCCAACACAAGCATGTTTTATCAAGAATAATACAGCTGCAGCCTATTAATAACAATAAGTTAGAAAAATACCTGTGGGGTATCAGAGATTTAAATGCAGCCATATACCAAATCTTGAATACTCCCTAAACATAAACATATCAACTTCATTGATGTAAGCCTGAGTCCAAATTCAAATAACCGATAAACAACACGTAATTATTTGTTTAAACAAACAAGTCACCATCATGTGTCATTCAAAAATCGAGATTGCTCCATTCCAACCGCAAGAAGCAATTATGTTTGATATGATGGGATGGAATGCAACATCTATGCATGTTTGTTCATATGCTTTGATTTTCTTGATGAGGTGGCATGTTTTGGTGTCATAGAAGTAAATGTATCCGTCTGATGACCCAGTAGCAAGTTTATTGCCATCCGGGCTGAAATTGCACTTGATGGGAAACCCGGAAACACCATGGCTTTCGTATCTTTTGTATTTGTCGAGCCTAAATGGCGGTTTGGAAGAAAATATTGCTATGTAATTTCCATTTGATTGGGCCACAAAATATGGATCGTTTGGATGATGTCGTATGCATGGGCATGTATAAGCTTCCACATAGATCTGAAAAAAAAAATCAAATTTTCAACATCTTTATGTGAAAATGGATAAATTAAGAAAATGGGTGTTACCGTAGGAAGTGTTTACAACCTTCTAAATTGCTCTTTTCAGGGAAAAAAAATAAAAACAGAAATAATTTTTCTACATAAACTTCAGCATAAAAATCATCCTAAAATACGCTTGGCATTAAGACTTAAGACTAGAAATGGGCCCTTTCTTAAATGTACCTGTAGCAATTTTGAACAATTTACTAATGAATGGACCAATATGGGATTTGTCTTGTATTTAACAGGTCAAATAAAAAGTAGCTAAAAGGAAATGGGCTAGAAAGATCAAAAGGTTGAAGTGTATATTCATGCATAAAGCCTCCTAAGTAGGACTATAAATAAACTAAATGTTCAACGAATAGTTCATGAACCATTCAGCGGGAAGTTTGTTTAAGTTGGTTCATTCGTTTAATGAATGAACGAACATTAACAAGAAATTTTGTTATTTAGATAAATGAACACAAAGCACAAATGCATAGAGGGTGAGAAGACAAGATTGAAGGAGAGGTACAAGGACGCAAAACAAGAGACAAAGAAAGCAGTGTTCAAAACTAAAAGCATCGTGTACAAAGAGATGTATTGACACTTAAAAAATAAAGAAAGAGAGCATGACATGCATAAGATTGCCAAGGAGCGAAAAAGATAGGATCTAGGAGTGGTGAAATTCACAAAGAGTGAGGATGGGCAGGTTCTCATAGCGGAGAAGGATATCAGGGTCAGATGGCAAACCTATTTTCATGGCCTTAATAAAGATAGGAATTAACAAGAAGATGGTGTGCGCTTCACTAACAACATACTGAAATGTCAAGAAAATGGAGTTAGGTGTTTGACAGTGTGGTTCAACACTATACTCAAAACCAATAAAATGTCATATAAGTGGACAAGTAGTGTTTTAGTTCCCCTCTACAAAAACAAGGAAGAAGCCCAATGTTGTGGTAATTACAAGGGGATTAAGCTCTTAAATCAAACTATAAAACTATAATAAAGTGTAATCGAGACAAGAAACTTAAGTTACAGTAAATCAATTTGGTTTTATGCCAGGACAGTCAACTAGAAAGGTTATACACATTCTGAGAAAATTGATAGAGAATATAGGGAGAATGGGAGATATAGACTTCTTTCCAGCCAGTGTTGTAAAAATCGCGATTACTCGGTCGATTAGTCGGCATTAATCGCTAATCGGCATGTTACCGACTAATTTTCGTCAAATCGGCCAACTAATCGCTAGTCGGTCAACAACGGTCAAAATCGGACCTAATCGGTCACCAATAGGCCACCAATGGGCAAAAAAAGGGCCGATTTCCGGAGATTACGAGAAGAAAAGGGAGAACAAACCTTCGATCTACGTTGAGAACAACGATTCCGACTTGGATTGACAAAAACAAACCTTCGATTGACGAGCTCCAGATGTATTGGCGAGAATTCCAGATGAGATTGACGAGTTCCGACGAGCTGCACACGGGAGGCGGGGAGGAATGACGAACCAGACGGCAGACGCAAGAGGAGGATGTCTTTTTGGGTGTTGCCCTAATTTGAAGAAGGCGACGAGAGAAAGACTGGGAAGTGGGAACCCTTCAAACTCCTTTTATTAAGTTTTTAATAAATAGGTTTTTTAAGAAAAAGAAAAAAAATGAAATACATATTAATTAGACCACAAATTATTATCTGATTGATTAAATCTTTAAAATATTTGAAAATTTATTTATAAAAACTTGTATATATTTATATAATTTTGAAAAATTACGTATAAAATTGCAATCCGATTAATCCCGATTAATCCCTATTAATCCCTAGTCCCTACCTCACCGCCCGACTAGCGCCTAGCGATTTTTACAACACTGTTTCCAGCAGACATTGGACTTCACCAAGGATCAGCGTTGAGTTCGTTCCTTACTTGCATTTATCTTAGATGAGATATCAAAGTCTATTCATGAAGAGATCCCATGATGCATGCTTCTCTCGAATAATATTGTGTTGGTGACAGAAAAGTGCCTAAATATGAAGCCTGAGGAGTGACGAGTAGCCTTAGAGCATAAAAACATGTGTATTAGTAGGCCAATCATGAAAAATCAAAGATAATGAGATGGATGTGTGATCACACAAAGTTTAATCAGATAATGAATAAAGTCTTCAGGGGGTCATTCCCAAATCTAACAGTCCCTTCCACGATAGAGCCCCTTCCTTCTATTGTCACCCTTGAGTCATTCCCAAATCTGAGAGTCCCTTCCACATTAGTGTCAAGGCTTGTGAATAGTTTTTTGTTTCCAGACATGTGATTAGTGGCTCCAATGTCTAAGTAACATGTCTGATCTCCATCTTCCCGTGACTCATATTTGGCTGGAAACACTTTATTTTCACACAAATGGATTTGTTCCTTTTGGCTAACAACTGCCATGAGGAGAGTGGGGCCGTCCGTGGCATTGGCCAAGTTTGCTTGTTCATCAGAAAAATCTAGTTGGGCAATCTGTGGAGAAGTGCCCATATGCGTCACATCTGAAGCACTAAAGCTTTGATCTATCCTTTTTGAATCTTTCAGCGTTATGGCCTCCCTCATGGGCACTGGTTCCATGGCCTGCCCCTCTTCCACACCCTCCTGAACGCCCCCTGCCCCTGCCTCAGCTCCTGGTGGTGTCTTGGTCATTCCCTTGTCCTCAACCATACCCCTTGTCTTAGCTTTTTCTGAAATCGTGGTTATCGTGGGCCAGAGGAGTTGGGTTTGGCGGCTGCTAGAGCTACAAGCTCCTGTTCTTTCTTCGTAGGCCATCAGTCTCCTGACTACTTCATGGAATTTTATTGTTTTGAGGTCCACTAGTTGTTCAATTGTTGCTGCTATATTTACGAGTCTTTCTGGGGTAAACAATTTCCTTACTAGGATGGTCTCCTCAATAGCAGATCCAAGTGCAACTAATTTGGACGAGATTCCAGCTAGCTTTGCAGCGAAATCGTCGATCCTTTCATTATCCTTCATCCTTGTTGCTTCGAACTCGGCCTTGAGAGTCTGAAGTCGTGTTTCCATGACCCGCTCCACAACGAGGTGTCGGGTCTTGATCACATCCCAGATGTCTTTGGCATGTTCGCAGTGGGCAACTTGTAATACTAGATCTTCTGGGAGCGATTGATACAGGTAACCTATTGTGGAATTATCCTTCCTTGGGTCGACATTCAATCCCGGATCGATTGCCTCCCATATCCCATGTGCTTTGAATATTGCCTTGATCGTCAACGACCAAATTGGGTAATTGGTTGCTGTCAGGATTAGGCATTGAAACGGAAGACTGCTGCCCTCCTTTACTGTTGCCAGCGCCTTGTTAGTCTCACAAGTATCACTTATTGTCGTTTCCTATTTGACTTCCGATTCGAATGGTTGATCCAGTCCGTCGGATTTTGATCTTTGCAGGTCCCTTCCTCACCACAGAGCTTTGATACCAATTGAAATAATTGGTTTCAGATTTATAAGTCAAACACAAAGGTATATTGGGTCTCCTCCAATCTTATTGAATTCGTACTAAGTCCTTTGATTTACATCAATATTTATAGACATGAATTCATACCAGAATTCCTATATATAAGGATTCATTCTAATCCTTCAGGATAACCTTAAAAACAACCTTAAAAAAACAATCAATAAACTAATCCTTATTGTCTATCGATCTATTCTACCATTACAACTATAGTCCCTTGACTATATTATTTATCAACATTGGCTAACAAGTTCCATTTTTTAACTATTTCATCAGCATTTGCAGAAAAACACAACTTAAATCAAGTAATCAGCCCATTATTAAGTAAATGATTTAAAAATATACCTGGTTTGATAGAGGAACCTGGCGAGCAACATCCCAGACAACAATTGAATTCTCACTGATGTTGCTTTTGGATTCATCACTAGATGAAATAAATTCTTGTGTGTCGTTCATAAACTCCAAATCGAGAATTGGGCCAAGACCACGAAAATATTGACTCACTTCATTCCCAGTTCTAATATCCCATAACCGAATGACACCTTTTGACCCACCAGATAGAAAAAGGTTAGAATTCTTTGGATGAAATTTAACAACCCCAACAACTTGATCTTCCTTGAATGTCCGAGTTTCTAACCCTTTTTCAACATCAACTAATCTTGATGAACAATCATATCCACAAGAGAGTAAAGAAAGACCTTGATTTGACCATTGGATGTCTTTTACTGCTGCAGTATGAATGTTGAATACCCGTGATTTTTTTTGTTCCATGTTCCATACATTCCATATATAGATCGAAGAATCCATACCAGCAGATGCAAGAAGATGAGCTGCAAACCATCTTTAATTATACTTCAATGAAAATTTCAAATTTGAATACTATTCAAGATTCAGTTGCTATGTGCTACATGTAAGAATATGAAAAGAAAAAAAAATAAAAAAAAAAAAAAAAGACCAATAATAAACTATGGTAGGAAATTCATTAACAGAATATACAAGATGTGACAAGATGGGCAGGTACGGTAATATAGGTAAAGAAGGTGCGGGTTGAAATGGGTCATTTTTATTACCAGTAGAAACAGACCAAGTACTTGTCTTGGGAAACAGAGTCTATAATAATTGGCAATTTGTTGAGAAAAAATTTTGGACTTTCACTAAATGAGTCTATAATAATTGGCAATTTGTTGAGAAAAAGTTTTGGACTTTCACTAAATCGTTGCAAAGTTACAATTTTTTTTATAAAAAATAATAATTGTTCTTTTCCTGATTAAATCCTTCAATTTTAGAAAAAATAATGAAAAGGTCTTTACATTTGATCAAGTCACTAAACTTTATATAAATGGACCTCTTCGCTGACTTTTAAAAGTTCAAATTTAAACATTCATAAATAAAGTCTACTAATGTACAAATTAATTATGAATTTATGATGTAACAAAAATATATTATGAGAATAACCTATATCTCTGAATAAGGGGCGGTTTGGGTAAGCTTTTTTTTGGAGTTTATTAGTTTATATAAACTCAATAAGCTCCTTGAAGGTGTTCGGGTAAGCTTATTTCAAGGGCATACAAACATTTTGGGAAGCGAAAAGTTGGTGAGCTTAAATACCTGCTTTTAGAGAATACAATTAACTATATGCTTATCCTCACAAGCTTTGTAAATAAGCTACACGCCCTAAAAAAATCTATCCAATACAAAGTACACTTTAGTTAACTGTCAGCCCTTTTGAGATAATAAACAACCCAATGCAACCTGTATAGAAGTAAATTGGTCAAAATTTATATCTCTACTATCTACTGACTCTCAAAACCAGACATTATTAGGTCATACAAGCATCAAAACAATCAGATGCACCCTGTTTTCTTTTGCTTTGATTATCAACTAGAGTTCTGCCACATTCTACAATATTTTACTCTTAATATTCTAGAAATTTAAATATATTTTTCAACAAAAGAAACTTATAATTATAGATCAACAACATTTGGAAAGATAGCAATCTCGTTTATTCCAACATCTGGAATGATAACATTTGTGCTATAAATGATGCTTTATGGATCAACAGAAGGTCAGAAGTATGTTTAATAAACCTTGTGGAGATAGCCTAGTGGTAAGAGTGTTGAGGTCTCAACCTTGAGGTTATGAGTTCTAGTCATGGGGGTGACAATTTCTCCACAAGGCCACCAACCCGGGTGTTTGCGCCTGCGGTTTACCAGTTCTCCCCGGTTAGTCGGGTATTGGGGAGGGCCCGGGGTTTACCACGCAAGTGGGTTCCCCGGTCATCAAAAAAAAAAACAAAAAACAAAAAAAAGTATGCTTAATAATACCTTTCAATTTCCTCAAATCATAAAAGAAGAAAACAAATATGTATTTGCATGCATCATTGAGAGGTACAATTAGGAATAAAATAAAACTTTATTCAGTAATCAAGACATAACTTACAATGAGTTTTTGACCATTGTATTGCATTCACAGCCTTTGTATGGCCATTAAGATTTATAGAAATCCTCTCAGAAGAATGGACAGAATTTGAATAGTCTTTTGTTCGATTCCTCAATGATAATAAAATGTCTTTTCGTATGTATGAATCTGAGATGCTTCCTTGAACTAAGAATAAAAAGATATTTCAAATCATGAATGATATCACTCAACATTATTTCTGAAAACTAAGATAATGAGACAAGCGATAATGAGAGCATGGGTACATCAAGAGTTAATCAACCTTAAGCTGGTAATCAGAGATTAGAAGCAAAATCACAGGTCAATTTTGTGGAATATTGGTCCACGACTCTTTTCTGAATTTTTATTAATTGAAATATTGAAAACTGAAAACAAAACAGCAAAAGATTCAATTTTGTTTATAGACTAGAAACCTCACTTTAGCTCCAAGCAAAACTAACAGAATCCTATCGTTTAGATTGACTAAACCTTCAATTAATTAAATATTAATATCCCTTAAACTTGTTATGGTTCTCACTTCCAGCAAGTCTCTTATCTCAGCAAACTTCAATCCAGGAAGTGCCTTTGTAAGTATATCATATTTTTGTAGGTCTCCTCTCACCTGGTCTCCTTTTATTTTATTTCTCTCCACACGTTCTCTTATAAAGAAGTAACGTGTATCAATGTTGGAAAAATAAGGACTGAAGAGCCTCAACCACACTTTCCAACCATTGTGTACAACCAATGTGTGGCTAAACTACTGAAATAACAACCGCGGATGATTCACAAAAGTACAACCGCAGACGGCGCACTCAGCCACTGAGTTTCAACCTTGGAGCACAACCACGGATCACCTTGCCTTTGAAGACAACAGCTGAATCAAGAATAACAACCGTGGATCAGCAACCATGGTTTTAACCATAGTCACACGGATCGCGGTTTGCTTTGGTTCGGAAACGAGGAACGGGTTCGCGATTCGCTAAAGGCCACGAATTCAGTTCGTTTGGGGGTAGGTTTATTTCGGTACGATCCAGTTTGGTGTAGCAATAATTTAGGTTCGCTTCACATACATCAAAAATAAGGATTGTTCAAAACTAACATAATTATATATCTCAAAACATATTTTCCAATAAAAAACAGATTGTTTCAAAATAGTAAAAAAACAAATTCTAAAATAAATATATAAAACAAATTGCACTCCAAATCGTGCACGTGAAATCAAAGTCGTTCAAAAAAAAGAGTAGCACCTCATTCAAACTTCTATAGGTGATCGGCGCTACATACCATAAGTCGCTTCAACACCAAATCGTGTTTTAGGGTTTAGCAATTCGGGAATTTAGTTTGAAATCACGATTTTGGGTTCCTAGTAGTTCTATTTTAGTCCGAATTTGGTTCATTTTTAGTCTGAATTGCAATCGATTATATTCAGAATTTGATTCACGAACCATTGGCGATCCAATACGCTAGCGAATTCGAATAGGATCGAAACGATCCAATTCGAAAATCATGGCAATTCTAGCAAATTCTGTGACTATGGTTTTAACACTGATCTAAGTATCTAACAACGACTGATTACAACCACGGAAGAGATAAAGATTGAAAAACAACTAAAGACTTTAGTTTCCGTAGTTGTTGCATTGAATGCTTGGGTATTTATATCTCAACATTTCCTGAACTTAATGAATTGAATTTCCCAATAATTCCTTGTGTTATTTCTTTGTTATTCTTCTTTTAGCAAACTTAACAAACTATTGAAATAACCGAGTGTTTGACTTAAGAGGGAGTTTATACCTAGTCTTTGACCGACGAGTCTAAAGTCGAATACAACCGATAAAGAACTTCCTGATCCAACAATCAATGAACTTGATCCTCCTATGAAATAGCAGAGTTATTATCCACTTAAATCAATATGTTTTCTTTTAACCGGTTAATTCAGACAGCAATTCTCTTAACCAAATTGATTAGTATTTAGTAATTAGCAGCAAGCTACTGATGTGGCTGCCAAAAACTCGACTTCGCACAAAGGCAAAACCACCCTTCCTTGCTTTTGAGAATTCCACACAACTGGTACATCATCAGAAAAGAACACTAGAGCAATTGTACTTTTGTCATCATCTTTATCAGCCATGTGACTGAAGTCACTGTACTCGTACATCACATTAGCTTTCCTTCGTTAAACAATGCTCAATCATGCTCTTTACATATCGCAAAATTTGTCTGATTTCTTTCATATGGCTCTCCTTTGGGACTGCATACAGCACTCTAACCTTATTGATTGAGTAACTCAAGTGAGGTAATGTATTTGTTAGGTACCTTAGACATCCAATCCGTTTTTTGTACTGAGTTGCATCCACTAGATTCCCTTAATATGTCTTCAGAAGTCTTAAGGCCCGGGTCCATAGGAAATTTAGTTGGTTTACAATCCCTTAGACCTACCTTATTCACATCATGTTGGCATACCCAGGTTGCCTTAGTCACATCCCTTGATTGCTTTGATTTACTTCAATCCCAAGATAGTATGATAATAAACCAAGATCTCTCATTTCAAACCTAGCTTTCATTTGATTCTTACACACATCTATGTCTTGGGAGTGTTCCCACCTGTTGAGTCATCAACATACCCCCCAATAATAAGGGTATTAACCTTTTGATCTAACAAATATTTACGACTTTTATGATCTGTTTTGATAATGAAATGTTTAACAATTAAATAATGACCCCAATGTTTGACAACCATTAAAATTGCTAACAATTCATTCTCGTAAACAGACATAGCTTCTTGTTTAAGCGAAAGACCTTTGTTGATTACAGCCAATGGATGATTGTCTTGCATAAGAACTGCTCCTAAACCTTTGGTCGAAGCATATGTCTCAATCACAACTATCTATGTAAGGTCAGGTAAAGCAAGAACAAGAGTTGTAGATAAAGCAACCTTTAATTGATCAAATGCCAGCTGAGCTTCTTCAATCCATTGGAGAGCATCTTTTTGTAGAAAATTTGTTAAAGGCTTAGCCATTCCACCAAAAGCTTCGATAAATCTTCTGTAGTACCCTGCTAGTCCCAAAAACCCTCTCAATTGTTTAAGATTAGTAGGAGGTGACCAATTTTTTACGGCATCTATCTTCGTTAGGTCAGTAGATACTCCCTCTTTGGTTATGATATGTCCTAAATATTCAACATGATTACCAGCAAATGAACACTTGGATTGCTTTGCCACCAACAAATTGGACCTGAATAGTTTTTACACTTCTTCCAAATCATTTAAATGTTGTCTCATATTTTGTTGTATATCAATATATCATCAAAGAAAACCAAAGTATTTATTCTTGGTAAGGGTTTAAAGATAGCATTCATAAAAGCCTGGAATGTAGCTGAAGCATTAGTTAACCAAAAGGTAGTAACAAAAATTCAAAATGACCTTGATGAGTACGAAATGTAGTCTTGTAGATATCAGGTTCATACATCCTAATTTGATCATAGTTATTGATAGCGAATAGCGGTAAATAGCGATAAGGTACCTATATGCTACGTAGCGAATAGCGGTAAATAGCGACCGCTATTTCGTGTTTAGCGATTAAATAATATAAAAACTGAATAAATATTTATAGTCATCCAAAATAGCCAACAAAATAAACATTCATTGTTTTACACCACAAAATATGGAAAATATGTTATAATTTCTCAAAACTAATCACTTAAATCCTCATATTCCGGCTCATCATCGTCGTCATCATTCTAAAATTTTAAACAAATATGAATATGAAGAAAAAAAACGAATATGAATAAAAAAATTCAGTGCATTAAAAGGGGAAAAAAATAAATGTAGCTGAGTAGAGTCGTTTGACCATTTGAAGAAATAAGTGTGAAGATTAATCTGCTGTAATTGGGGCAATCGAGTTCAATTCAGGTCGTTGTCACCTTCATCAGAAGTTCAATTAGTTGTCGCCAGGTACTCAGCTCATGGTCGCCGTCCACCTTCGTCAATTCAGAAGTTCAATTCAGGTCCCCGTCACCTTCCTCGTCAGCCTTCCAGGTTCGTCGGCCTTCCAGGTTCTGTTTGATTCCGTTTGACAGCAGCCCATCGTCCTCCTTTGCGTCGACTATTAGGGCAAAAATGTGTGTCGATCGATTATAAAGGCACGTAAGTAAAAAAAAATCCCGCTTCCCGCTACTTCACGCTTTCCAATTCGCTAACCCTAATAGCGGGACTTCAGCGCCACGCGACGTAGCGCGCTATAGCAAGCGCTATAGTCGCTATCGATAACACTGAATTTGATGATATCCTGACCTCAAATCCAGCTTAGAAAAAATTATATGCCAACCTAACTCATTCAATAATTCTTCAATGAGTGGAATTGGAAAGTTTTTCTTGATAGTTTCCATGTTTAACATCTTTTCTCTTTACTAGAATAACTGGCGCTGCAAAAGAGCTAGTACTTTCTCTTATAACTTCCAAATCATCTTGAGTCATTTTTTCAATAATATCCTTTTGAGCAGCTTGATAACGATAGGGTTTCAAAGCAATAGAACCAGTACCTTCTTTTAAAAGAATTCTATGGTCACACTTCCTTGAGGGTGGTAATGCGGTAGGAACTTTAAAGAATCTGCATATTTAATTAGCAATTCATCTGTCTTCGGAAGATAAGTAACTTCCTTGATCACAGGAACATGTTGGTACTCTTCTAGTTGTTGCATCTCTTTACTAAACATGTGTATATTGGCTATCTGATCTGAATTAGCAAGCAAACCATTAAACTTTGTTGATTGATTTCGGAAATCCCAGTGATCATGGGTGTCGGCCAGAAAATAAAGAAAGTCAATAAGTTATTTTTGAGTGTTTATTTTCCTCTCTAATGCATTTCCTATTTTAGTTTTTGTTCTTCTTTATTTAAGAGGCAAGAATCCTCTTGATTATGGATCCCCTCAATTTCTCTGCAATAAAATAGTAGAAGTTGTGCCGACAGCCTTTTCTTCTGTGTGTGTTGTTTCTATTCCAATTGTTATTGTCTGCTTAACAAACTACTCTACTAAACACAAACTTAATTCTTAATTTTTAGCCCCTTTTAATTCAAAGACCCTATCTTCAACCTATAAATAATTCCATCTAATGTCATTCAATCCTTGTAACCATTGAATACCCAAAACCCTATCAAAATTACTTAAAGGCATAAGTAATGTATCTGTAGTAAACCAATTTTCCTGCATTGACCATTGCAAATTCTTGCATACATTTGTGCAATTTACCACATTTCCATCAGCTAGAGTTATTTTCAGTGGTACTATCTCTTTGATAGGACATCCCAACTTATTTGTCACCCTTTCATCTAAAAAAGTTATTGGTTGACCTTGAATCAATCAAAATTTGCAAGGGTTGGTACCTATAGAACCAGTAACCTACATTGTATAATAAGAAGGAACTCCCATTATAGCATTTAGTGAAATTTGTGGGTCTTGTGTTTCCTGCATTACCTTTTCATCCACATTACTAAATCATTCATCTACATCCTCTATAATTTCTGTAGAGAATAATTGTTTGTTCTTACAACTATGAGTCAGAGTAAACTTCTCGCTACATCTAAAACATTCTCCCCTAGCTCTTTTTTTCAAAATTTCTTTTGAAGATAATCTTCTTGAGGTAAGTGGTTTTGCTTTGATGGGTGGTGCAGGTAATAAATGTACATTTGCAGAAGCAATGGTAGTCTTACCTTTAGAAACAACATCATTGAACTTAGTAACGAAACCTGCACACTGATCCTTATTAGATCATATTCCATTACCAACATGTATTGCATTAACAGCCTCCTCTTGAACCCTTGCTAACATATAAGCTTCAGGAGGCCATCGACCCCGTTGCTTGCGGCCGCGTTTTACTTGTTCCTCCCGGTTAGTCGGGTATTGAGGGACCCGGAGGTTTACCACATAAGTGGGTTCCCTACAGTTATCAAAAAAAAAAAATCAGGTTTTGCTGCCCTTAAAAATAAACTGGTAGCATACTCCTCACATATTGATACTTTTGTTAGAGCTAGATCAAAATCCTTGCATAGATCTTGAAGACTACCAGTTTGTTTTAATGATGCCAAAGCCCCCATAGCATCTTGCCCCAACATTACTGAAGATCTGGCTGATAATAAACTCATTATACTCAGCCCAAGTCATCCTTCAATAGAGCCCCCTCTTGATTGCACAAACGACCGATGCCATAATAATGCAATATCTTCTAAATGAATAATGACATGCCAGATTTTAACCCTTTCAGGTGGGTGTTTCATCCACTACAAAAAAAACATGCCACCCGGCATAACAACTGTCAACATTAGTACCATCAAGTTATGGGAAATCCATCTTCTTTCATCGATTGTAACTACAACTATACACGCTTCCCGTCGAATCACCATTTACATTGTAATCACCCGAACTATTCCCTATGACACTATTCCAATTCTTCTGATTTCACACATCTGAAACTTCATAGATTCCATATCTCCAGAATTGCCTTTATGACCTCCAATTCCGTCAAATTCATTGTCGTAGCTGCTTCTAAACGCGTCACAGAAGCTTCATGCTCCTGAATTCTCTGCTCCAATGTTTGATTTCTCGTCAACAATGTTGTATTCTGCTAGCACATTGAAGAATTGAATATTGAATCGATAAAGAGTGTCCACGAGATCGAACAGCTTCGATACTACTTGATAGAATCAGCAAGAATCAAAAGCGAAGAAATGATTAATTCACCAAGTTAATCAGTGTTATTGCCCCTAATCAGTATTAATAGTCGATTACAAGACCTAACCATAAGATTGTTTGTTAACAATTTCTAACAGCCCACAACTATTACTATTATTACAAAAAAAGGTTCCACCAGGTATAACAACTTTCAACATTAGTACCATCAAGTTATGGGAAACCCATCTTCTTTAATGGATTGTAACTACGACTATACACGCTTCCCGTCGGATTACCATTTACATTGTAATCACCCGAACTATTCCCTATGATACTATTCCGATTATTTTGATTATTGTTCATGGTTTGCAAAGTTTTCAATTTCACCCATCTGAAACTTCACAGGTCCATATCTCCAAAATTGCCTTTATGACCTCCGATTCCGTCAAATTCATTGTCGTAGCTGCTTCTAAACACATCAAAGCAGCTTCATGCTCCTGAATTCTCTGCTCCAATGTTTTATTTCTCGTCGACATTGTTGTATTCTGCTAGCACGTCGATGAATTGAATATTGAATCGATAGAGTGTCCAAGGGATCGAACAGCTTTGATACTACTTGATAGAATCAACAAGAATCAAAAGAGAAGAAATGATTGGTCAACCAAGTTAATCAGTGTTATTGCCCCTAATCAGTATTAATAATCGATTACAAGATATTAATTAACCAACAGATTGTTTGTTAACAATTTCTAAGAGGCCACAACTATTACAATTATTACAAAATAGTTCATATACTTTCTTTTACGTAACATTTACAGTATTGAGCAACTTGAAGAACCAACTCTTCTGGGATTGCCTAACGTAGTAGCACCACTGCCATGTCATCTTTCCTTGGCTCTACTGTGGCTATAGCCCTTGGTCTGATTGCTTCTCGAATGACATGAACTTTGATTCTAATTGCCCCTCGAATGACATGAACTTTGATTCTAATTGCCCAGATTATGTAATTGATGATGTTCAGAATCAGGCATTGAAGTGAAGTCGGATTATGATCTTTGACTGTGACCATTGTGGTATTCTCGGGTCGATCTCCCATCGATAGCTCCTTATTCCAAACTGTAAGTAAATAGTGTTGGTTGTTCTTGATCCAATCCTTTGGATCAATGATCAAAATTGATTTCCCACTTGAAATCAAGTTTGAGTTATGATCAGGTAGTCGGCAAACTGTCAATCTGGTCAACAATTGGAACCACAATTTTTTTTCTGGTGCAACTTCCAATTGAAGCGATTAATTTTCTTGATTAAATCACTTTCATTCCTCTAGATCCAGTGTTGTAAAAATCGCTAGTCGCTAGTCGGTCGGTGAGGTAGGGACTAGGGATTAATCGGGATTAACCGGATTGAGATTTTATATATAAATTTAAAAATTATATATATATATACAAAACATTATGTATAAATTTGCAAATAATATAAGATTTTATCAAATTAATAATTCATTGGGCTATTTATTTATTTTTTTTAATACCCAGCCCATTAAAAGCCCAAACTGACTTCAAAAAAGGCTCTGCTTCACTCCCGATCCACGCATGGCTTCACTCCCTATCTAAGCAGTCGTCGTCTTCTCCAAATTAGGGTTCCGGCGAGTCACGCTAGGGTCGTCGTTCTTGTCAATCGAAGTCGGAATCGTCGTTCTTAACGAAGATTGAAGGTTTGTTTTCCATTTTCTTCTCGTATTCGCCGGAAATCGGCCGTTTTTTGGCCGATCGGTGGCTGTTTGGTGGCCGATTGGTGGCCGATTAGGACCAATCAGAACCGATTAGGACCGATTAGGTCCGATTTTGACCGATGTTGACCGACTAGCGATTAATTGGCCGATTTGAGGAAAATTAGTCGGGAACACCCCGATTAGCGCCTAATTCCGATTAATCGGCCGAGGAATCGCAATTTTTACAACCATGTCTAGATCATAACTTCTTTGGTTGCACTTGGCTTGGCTTCCGATTTAATCAATTGTTCTAGTGGCAATTAAGGTGCACGCTATGATGTATATATATGTGTGGGCCCTGAAAGGGCAAAAGTAAAATTGCACTAATTTTAACGTTATTTTACTTATTTTGTGAAAATAACGTTACAAGCGTTGGGATGATTAACTTCAAACGATAACTTTGAGCCGGGGACTCCTTCAGAGCAACTTCTCTATCCCAACTAGGATAGGGGTCAGCTTTGTCACTTTGTCTCCATCCTTCCCCCAGACCCTACTAAAGAGAGGAAATATATTGGGTAAGTTTGTTTGTTTGTTTTCTAGTGGCAATTGGTTCTAACTTCTAACAGATCGTTGTCTCACAGGTAAGTCCTGATAGTCTAATACTAACTGAAGCTAGTAGTCAGAGATTAGAAGCAAAATCATAGGTCAATTTTGTCAAACACTAGTCCACGACTCTTTTTTGAACTTTTATTAATAGACAAACTGAAAAGTGAATACAAAACAATAGAAGACTCGATCCTATTTATAGACTAGAAATTTCATTTGCACTCCAAGCAAAACAAACAAAATCCTATCTTTTAGACTGACTCAAATAAAGATATAAACTCTTAAACAAAGACTTTAACCTAATTACTAATTGAGCCTTCAATTGATAAACCATTTACAAGTTTAGTCCATCAAAACCATAGTTATTGATAGCGAATAGCGGTAAATAGCGATAAGCTACCTATATGCTACGTAGCGAATAGCGGTAAATAGCGACCGCTATTTCGTGTTTAGCGATTAAATAATATAAAAACTGAATAAATATTATAGGCATCCAAAATAGCAACAAAATAAACATTTATAGTTTACACCACCAAAATAGGGCAAATATGTTATAAATTCCTACTACTAATCACTTAAATACACTTTATCAATTCACCAAATACCAATTATCAATTCACAGTGCAATAAAGAATAAAAAAAATTAGGCAGAATGTGCTTATAACGCCTGACAGGAGTCGGAGTCTCAAATTCGTCAATTCCTTCAGCTAATTGACCAGCTAATTGACCAGGATGAACTGCAGAAGTGCTTCCAGATCCTCAAATTCGTCTTCAATTTCAGTCATCACTCCATTTCAGTAGTCGATTTCAGTCCTCCAATCTCCCGTTGCCGTTCAATCTCCGGTCGCCGTTCAATTCGCCCTCCAATCGGCCGCAATCCAATTCCCTATCGCCGTTCAATTCGTCGTCTCCAGAGTCCACTGTCGACTAAAGTTCCCGCCTATCCGCTATCAGCCGCTATTGTACCGCAAAACCCTAATAGCGGGCTCCTCACGCTTCGCGTCGTAGCGCGCTATAGCGGCCGCTACGACCGCTATCGATAACAGTGATCAAAACCAATAGCAATTATATACGTTTACATGATTAATGGGCAGAAACAGCTAAACCATCACAAAGAAGTTAAAATACCGAACCAGGGAAACAGGCTGAATAAGTTATGGCTCCTGCATGAGAAGTTTGAGAAGCAGATGCCATAAGTGCACGTTCTCGTTTTGATATGTATCTGCCTGCAATTGGTGCTTCAGTTGAAATATTTTTTGATTGATTTAAACCAACAACATGCAAAGGTCTGCTTGATGTATGGTGGAACTCAGGTTTGGCCTGCTTGAGAGGAGGAGGTGCATGTTTTTCAATTTCTTCATCTTCATCTGAAGTGGTGGCGTAAGCATTGCAGAGTAGATCCATACTGAGTCAAACTAAAACTGTGAATAGAATCAGAAACTGAATCAGATTATAAATAAAAAGTCTCACACAAATTTAATAATTTTTAATGGAAATTTTAAATTTATATTCGTCAAATCACATTATCTGATTATCTATATTACTATTAAAAGGCAAAGGACAACTTCCTGTCATGCATCAAAATTCCCACAGCAATAAAATTTTGACAATTCTGTAAAAAATTACCCTGTTAAAGTTCTTGTCTTCTTGACATTTCAATTCATATTCAGATATTCTTATTATCTAATTTACTTTCAGAAAGGTTAAAAAAACTCAAACGACCATTAAGTTGTGCCCACACTCTTCCAAAGATACAGCTACACTTTAATTTTTTATGTCAAGCATGGTCCTTTTCAACAGTCAAATACATTAATTTTGTTATACCATACCACAGGCAGTTGGTTAATTGTTCAGAAGTTTAAAAATCTAATTGTTCAAGATTAATAAAAGTGCAACCCACATCGACTTTAAAGTTTAGTAGTCGGTCCAAATGTCCACTCTTCAATATCAAAAGCTAGCTCATATACTCCATACAACATGGCACAAAATATAATTAAAATATACATATATCACAAACTGTGATTCTTAATCCCTTGGCTTGGCAGTCCATTCTCTATGTTAAAACTAGGGGCATAAACGAATCAAGCCGGCTCGTGAACTACATGAGATTAGATCGGTAAAAAGCTCGAATGAACCAAGCCTAAACGAGCTCAAGCACAGAAACGTCTATTGTTTAGTTATCGAGCCCGAGTTTCACATATCAAGTCCAGAAATGTGGCTCGTTTAGTTATCGAGCCTAAGCTTCACATATAAAAATTATGATAAATATATTTAAATCATGTATTTTATGTTAAATTTGGCAAGTATTATTATAAATATATATTAAATTAGTAATTGAACTAAAATAAATTGAATAATTAAAAAATAAACGAGCCGAGCCCAGTTGCCACCCATTAACTGATCAATCTCATGTTAATTAAGATATCTACCATCAGTCCCCATGCTAACAAAACTTTACAAGTGAATTTACACTAAAATGTGCAATTAAAAGGGTGAAATTTAAATTTTGAAAAAGCATGTCAAGCACCAACTCATGGTAACCATCAATATTGGAAATCAGTTTGCATAAAAGAACTCACTTAGCAGCACCAACAGTTTCAACTATACATCAATTTAAACTCATGAGGTGAAGCAATACTTTGCCTAATTGCACAAAAAACTTCATGTGGTTTTTTTGGTAGATACATCAGTTGCAATACTCCACCAAACTCTGCCACTTCATTCCTCAATCTCACAAAGTAGAAAATTCTGGTATTTCCAGCCTTCTTCTCATAAAGTAGAAAATAGAAAATTAATCAGATACTTAGACGATGCACCAAAAAATGAAACCTATACCTCTTATGAGTATCTAGATATTATACAGTGTTAAAACTTTTGGCGAGTTAAAAGTAATTTAGGCTTACATTCCAATCATAAGAAAGGATTATTATTTTACAAGCATATGCATATTCCTCACATTCATTAGCACATCTCAAACATGATTTTTAACCATCTTGAGCCTTAACCTCTTAAAATTTACAACCATTAAATTTAACCAAGCCATAAAGTTTAAGCATGAGACTGATATAAACCAAGGTAAACCCTCATTACGATGAGGTTTATCTATGCTATCAGAAATTTATGCTAGAAACAGAAGTCAAGAATCAAAGACAAACACAATAGTTAAGTTTCTAGATTGAAAAATACAATAAAATGACAATCATTTACTCATACTTTTTCATAGCATGCATATGCAAGCAAAATGAGGTGCCAAACTCAAAAAAACAGACAGATTCTAGAGCCAGCAGGAGCAAAATATGCTCTGTGAACCTGTGATTGACTTGAAGTGTGCATTTGTGTAGCTACATGATTAATATCTTGTTAAAAAATAGGAGAAAGAGAAACTGATTGAGAAGATGATGTGAGAGAATTATATAATTTCATTAAACAAAGTGTTAATTTCATCTTTAACAAATTTAGGTTTAAACAAAAGATAGTAACCCTAATTAGTACGAAATTAATATAAAGGGAAACAAAATAATCTTTTACAAAAATTTTAAGATTCAAGATTGTTAGTTCATTACATACCCAAAGAACAAAACTTCAAACATCAATAAGTTCAAAAGGCCACATTCAGATAAAAATAAAAAATAATAATAAAAAAATTAAGAAAAAAATGATAGATAGTATGAAGTCGACCAAACACTCACACCCCTGACTGTAAAAATTCAAACCATGTGAATGCAATAGAAAATAAACGGGCATTTTGACAAACATTTGGAAGGCATACCTTTTGGGACAACAGAAATTGGAACAAAAAAACAAAAGGAAACCTGCAATCATAACCAACAAGGCCACAACAACCATCACAAGGCCAAATCAAACGATTGAAGCAAAAAAAAACCAAAAAAAAAAACATCGATTAACAGAACCCATTAACGATTTAAACGAAAAAAGGGTACAAACCTGGAAACAACGACAACAGTGAGAGGGAGATGGTGGTGATGTTTCCAGTGGCGGTGGCGTTGAGAGGAAGCAACGACGCAGAAGGTGGGGGTGATTGCAGTCGATGAAGAGATAGTCGGAGTGGTGATGCGACAAAGAGTGGAACCGATAGATAGTGATGTGGTCACACTACAAGCGATGGATGATGAGCGACGATGGCAGATGGTGGTGAAGGTGAGGAGCAGGGTTTTCTTTAACACAATGAAGGCATGTTTGAATTTTATTTCAAACCAGTAAAGATAAGGTACTTTGACCGGGCAGTGTTTGTTTTTTCAGAAGCAAAACGTCTGCAGTCTGCGGACCATGTCTGCGAAACTCTTTAGCGGAAGAGTTGGCCAAAACATCTGCAAGAAGAGATTTAGGTGGTGTTTGTTTTTCAAGTTTTTAAATAGCTCTTCCACCAATCCTAACCCCATCGTCACAGTGTTTGTTCACCCAACCCCACCGTCCCCATGGCTCGATTGAGGCGACGAGCAGAGTACCACCACCGATGTCACCATCACCGTCGAACTACCAACGTTGTCACCATCACCGTGGAAGGAGAGAGGACAACAAGCGAAGGAGGTGACGACCCTAGGGTTTGGGCCGACGAAGGGGAGAGATTGAGGCGGTGGATGCGGCGTTGTATAGGGCGGCTGTGGACGAGCGCGGGGCTGCCAAAGTGGAGGGCGGCGCTATAAAGGGTGTCGACGGGGAACGATCGGCGCTGTTGAGGCGGCGACGAGGACGATCGGCGTTGTTGAGGCAGCGACGAGGACGATTGTTAGTTCATTACATACCCAAAGAACAAAACTTCAAACGTCAATAAGTTCAAAAGGCCATATTCAGATAAAAATAAAAAAATAATAATAAAAAAATTAAGAAAAAATGATAGATAGTATGAAGGCGACCAAACACTCACACCTCTGACCGTAAAAATTCAAATCATGTGAATGCAATAGAAAATAAACGGACATTTTGACAAACATTTGGAAGGCATACCTTTTGGGACAACAGAAATAGAAACAAAAAAAAAACAAAAGGAACCCTGCAATCATAACCAACAAGGCAACAACAACCATCACAAGGCCAAATCAAACGATTGAAGCAAAAGAAACCAGCAACAAAATATACGAAATAAAACTACTAACGCCAACCATGAGCAACAACCAAAAGCTTTCAACTACCGTTAAAAAACATCAATTAACAGAAACCGATTTAAACGAAAAAAGGATACAAACCTGGAAACAAGCTCCTAGTGGTGGTGGCGTACTGGCGTTGAGAGGAAGCAACGACGCAGAAGGTGGGGGTGTTTGCAGTCGATGAAGAGATAGTCGGAGTGGTGATGCGACAGAGAGTTGAACCGATAGATAGTGATGTGGTCACAGTCCAAGCGATGGGTGAAGAGCGGCGATAGCAGATGGTGGTGTAGTAGGGTGGCAATTCTGGACACGATCTGAAACACGACCCGATCACGATACGAAAATAATCAAATTTTGGGTTGGCAAGTATAACCCGTTTAAAAAACGGGTCGTGTTCGGGTTGACCTATTTATAAAACAGGTCGGATTCGGGTTGACCCATTTATAAACGGGTTGACCCGTTAACCCGTTTAAGATTTCAAAATTATTTTTTTTATTTTTTTTTCTTTCCTATAACATATATTTAGTTGTTTTTTTTTATTATTTACCATACTTTAGTTGATTAAATAACAAAATTTATTTTTTTTGCATCTAAAAAAAAGATTTTAATTTTTTTCAGTTAACTATACAAACCATTTTATTTTAAATTTCATACTTTATAATTATGATTACATAATTATATTTTTAGTTATAATAATATTAATTTTTTGTTAAAATAATATACTAACTATTTGTTACTCCTACACAAATACTAAGCATTTTATTATTGATGTGTACTTTCAAGCAACAACCAACTTACAATATTTATCTTAGTTTGATTTATTTATATAAATGAGTTAAACGGGTCAGGTTCAGGTTGACCCAAATTTATTTCAATCCGGGTTATGGTTGAAAACTTTGACACGAATAAATATATGGGTCAAACTCGGGTTGCAAAATTCAACCCGCCAACCCGTAACCTGTTAACCCATAACCCACAAACCCGACACGATTGACGCCCCTATGGTGAAGGTGAGGAGCAGGGTTTTCTTAACACAATGAAGGCATGCTTGAATTTTATTTTTACCCGTCACGCGCTGCAGCGGTGTTACAAAGTAGAGTACTTTGACTTAATCTGTCTAGTGAAAATATGATATATTTGACCCAATCTATCTCCTAAAATTATTTGCGTCGAAACGTCAATAACTATAAACATGTATGAAATAAGGAAGAAAACTTACTTTACATGAATGAACTTGTTTTCGGAAAGATTATATCAAAACGTGTATTAACATGAATTCATATGGACTCTTGCCTAAAACTAAGCACGCAAAAAGTTATTATTTTTAGCTAATAAACAAAAGGGTTAAGTTAGAAGTTTTTGAAACATGAGAAAATTAAAGCAACATTTTACGTCGTTTTTAGAATATTAGGGAGGTGAAAGTGTTAATTTCAAAAGCATAGGGTGAAGATTTAAGAAACGAAAGGAGTAAATTCGAAACTTTAGAAACCTTAGGGGGTCAAAACAATATTTATGAATTTTTTAAAAAATTGAGAGGGTGAAAATACGAATCTTAAGCAAAAAAAAATTAACAAAGTAAACATGTTAAAGAAAAATCACAACCAACTGTGTTTGACGCAACTTGTTATTCAGTAAACTAAAAAAACTTATAAGGACCGAATAGGATGCAAACATATGGCATAGCGGGATAGGACCTCAATGACAATAGGAGATTTATTATTTTTCAAAAAAAAAAAAGTAAAAGTAAAAAAGAAAAAGGTGATGAGAAAAAAATAAGAAAAGTTTAGAGAGTTAACCGGTTACATGACAATAAAGATTGGTTGTAACAATGGTTTTCTCATTTGTGGGTGAGTGATTTCATGATGGTAGGGCGGCAAAGAAAATAGTAAAAAGACATGTATGAGGAAAAAAAGGTTGGAAAAAAAAAGGAAAAGTAAAAGAAAAGGTGAAAGATGAAAGGTGAGGAAAAAAAGAAAGTTTAGAGAGTTAGTTGGCAAGGCGACTCGAGCTTAAGGCAAAGACAAAGTGGGCAACGGCCCCGGGCCTAACTTTTTAAAGGGCGTGAACTTTTATACTTTTTTATATATTATATTATTAATTTGTATATATAAATTAACAAGTTAGAATTTTTTTGGATGGTCTAATTTTTTTCCTTGCCCTAGGCGTCAGATTTTTTTTTCATTTTTAAGGTCGGCTCTGTTAGTCGGTTATATAATAATGAATATCAGTTGTAATAACGGTTTCTCATTTGTGGGAGAGCGGTTTCATGACGACAGGGCGTAAAAAAAAGTAAAAAGACGATGAAAAGAAATAAAAAGATAGAAAGAAGAATGGCAAAATAAGAAAGATGGGGTAAAAAAGAGAAAAAAAAAAGGTTAAGGGTTGGACTCGAATCCACACCTCTTTCGTAAAAATGTACCACCTTACCAGTCTGCTGTGACAATTGCGTTTAATGAATACGTCATCATCAATGAAAGCACATATCGTCGTGCTTGAAATCCACGTTGATTTAGCAATTGTGATTGTTACAGGTTGAAAGTATGCGAGAAATGGTGAACGTGAGACAAAAATATCAAAATCAGTGATGCTAGGCGGTACGTCTAGCCCCAGCCACCCACGCTAGGAGGTACGCGCGGATGGGAAAAAATATCTGAGAACCGTGGTTCCGCGCGCTACGCCCCGTGCCAAGCACCTACGCAGGCGATACACGTGGCGTATGGCGGCTTGGTGGATTGGAATAGAAGATCAGAATGCATGCAGAACTCATTTTTTTGATATCTCTCGAACTTGCCTTCACAGCCAAAAACTTCGACCTTATACCACCAAATCTCTATCTTGAAGCCTTCTAGACATCTGGATTGCACCAGGAATCGTGTTTACAAGTTCTGATCGCTGTTTTGCAGTTGAAAATCCGTCTGATTAGGTAACGGTTCGTATTAACCTACTAGTTTGATAATGGTTTGATTAGATCTTGTTTTTGAATGTAATGGTATAGTTAGGATTGTTGATTATTGCCTAGATGATAGCTAGGATTGATTATAAACGAAGAACTCGATATGTTAACGGGTAAATCCTTGTTTTGATCTGTTGTAATGCCCGGTTTTCATTAAACTATAAAATGGTTATAATGGTTTAAACCATTTGATTGTGACAATGTATATGATTAGTTTGATTAATCCTTGAAATGCAAGATTAAATCCAAGTGTTTCAAACTAATCACAATCATTAACATACTCATTGGAATAATTATCTAATGTTCATGATAACAGTCATATTAGTACGTTAAACATGGTTATTAAACTTATTCCAATGTCACATTATGATATTTCTTGATATTTGGGTAATCAATAGCAAGGATTGATCGTTCCTAAGCCATAAATTCATTTAGAAACTGTTTCAGCACTATAATCAACAACAGTGCCTTTTTGGTTAATTTGAGATTATTCTGATTAATCAAACGTGTCATCAACCTTGTATAAGGAACCTGAATCAGTATAGGTTCCTACATTATCATTCATAGTATGATATGACACTAAATTAACTAATTAAAAACCTAATATCGGTTTGATGACTTTCACTGCAATGTCTTTGACATTAGACGTTCAAAAAGATCTAATCAGTAAGTTAAAACATAAATAACTTGTTAAACATAAACTAATGCAGAATTTAGCTAGCAAGATCATTTTGTGTGTGATTTCACTACTTTTACGACTTCAGGTGAGTTTCGTACAACCTCTTTTATCTTTAATGTTTTATAACATTGGGGTATTTCTGTAAATATGTTTCTGAACATATGATATGTATCACTGTTATCTGTGTGATTTCATGTGACTCTTGTAAGATTTCATTGGATTTTGCCGTTAGTATCTTTATCATAGTATCAAAAGTCTTCATCCCTCGAAATTGTATCTAGTGAACCCATGTGGGGCCGAACAGACATCAATGATAGTACTATCGGCTGACAACCCATTCACTAGGAGGTTTGCATCTCCCCTGGTGTGAATGTTTGTTACATGTTTCCGAAACACCTTCTTAATGTTAGTGATAGACATTAAGAAAATGAGGCATTAATATATTTACCGACGGGTAGTATCTTTGTAAAACGTAGAATTGTCCGAAAGGAACTAGATACGGGTCCCATGGTTATCTTGAACTGTATATCTTGAGAACTTGCATATCATATCATATGGTTTAACTTGAACTTTACGAACTCACCAACTTTGTGCTGATCTTTCAAACTCAAACGTTTTTGCAGGGAGACAGTGACCATCAGTGAGGCTACACTTGTGAACACTTGTAATTAAACAAGTTAGATTGTATAATAAACTTAGTTTACAAACTGTAATGTTGGTTGTGAATGCGATACTCTTGTAATGTATTTACTTTAAGTTAATCTGTGTGTTGTGATACCGGATCAAGTAATTCATACCTCATCTCTGAGACACCACCACTATGCTTATCAGAGTGACGAATGACATCATCTCAGGTGACGAGAGGTGGGGGTGTGACATCTGCCAAACCGATATTAGTGTTTGTATGATGAAAGCAATATTATTTAACCATCATAATTAATTTAAGGAGGCTGAATATAAAAACCAACCAACGGTGGTTTTTATTAGTACAAGGTAATTACTTAATTAACCTTTTAAAAACACGAATAATTAAACCTAAAAGGACTTTTTCAAATGAATTTTTTTAGTACAAGGGTAATAAGCTGTTTTTTAAAAGCTAAAAATTATGACTTTTCAAAATTACTTATGACTTAGTTTAAGTATTTTACATTTTCCCCATATGTAACATGAACTTAGAGACGCATTTACAATTTGTTGTATGCTTCCATTTGTAATAACCAACCGAATTTGTCTAAAATCACCTTCGAAAACTAGTGTCTTTCCAACAAATGGTAACTCAGAGTGTCTTTCAGATGCCTTTTTAAATTTCTTTCAAAGATCTATCCAAAGCCTCAAATGCATGCTTTTGTACTATTGGTGTCTCGTCCCATACAATCAATGATGTTTTTCGTCACAAATTTACAACGTCATTATCTGGCTTAATGTACATAATTGTATCTCCATCCAAATTCAAAGGTATATGAAATCACAAATGAATTGTTCTTACTCCGTGTGACACCCCGCAATTTCCAGGTCAGCTTATTGATTATTTAAATCTTTATTTAAATGCTATTTGTACACGTGGCACTAGAATTAGTTTAATTTAGTATGACACGTGGCACGACAGAACAAACACTGACACACAACAAGATAATTCGAGGAATTATCGAGAAACCGCACACACATGTCAAAACTTACGAACGTTGGTGAACGTTTAGCACATCGTGTAACAAAACACTCGAAACCTCACGAAACACTTGAACATTGAACTTGGAAGTTCAAACGAGGCCAAACGATAGTTCAGAAATGCGAAAACGACGACGAACGAATCAAACCCATGAAACTAGGCCTATTGGGCTCTTTAGGGGCCCATCGCGGTACGCGATGGCCCATAAGAGGCCCTATAGCGATACGCGACGAGTTTCGGGAGAATTTGAATCCTGAAATCCATCGCGTTATGCGGATGGTATCTGGGAGCCTCTCCGCGGTACGCGACGACACCCAGACGCCAAATCTTTATAAAACCAAGACCATTATGCCTAGTCAATCACTTCTCATCGTTTCTCTCGACCCAACACGCCACCCCTCGGTTATCCTTCGCCATTTGCACATGCAACCCTCATTTGGAAGCCATAGAAGCCATTTTTGAAGCTTGAAAATCACAAGGAAGCTTTGGGAAAGGTTGGAAGAAGTTGTTAGAGCTCTCATACCATCTTCCCCACCTTGTAGCTGCATAAGTTTGATAGCCCAGAAATTCCAGGAGCTGTTGAAGTCACCATCTCGATCATTTGAAGCTTTCAAAGGTAGTTCTCATGGCCAAGACTCACTTTTCACACTATTACACAGATGCATGTGTAAATCTCACATGTAAGCACTATCATCACACATGCATGAATTTCTTGTGACATTAATCTGGGTTTGATGATTAATCTACTATTATTGATGATCTATGGTGTTATTATGGTGATTTATGATGATCCAAGATGTTGGATATGTGTCTTTATGCTTAAAATGATGATTTGTGATATTATGTATATGTATGATCCATGTGTATTGGGATAATTTTGGGTATATATTTAAAATTATGGATGATGTTAGAAGATGATTTCATGGTTAGATCTTGTTAAAATGGTCAAAATAGTGCATATTGATAACCTTTCCATTAATAGTAACTTTTTATTTATAAAATGATGTTATGGTTGATATTAGTGACATGCATGTATGTGTATTTACAATTAGAATGATAATAGGATGATTATGATGCTTAGAATGTGATTTTGATATTGATTATGGTCATATTTAGCATAGTTACTATTATTAGTAACTTTTATGAACCAAGTGTTGATAAATGGTAATTTTGGCTATATGAGCATGATTAGATAATGTTAAAAGGCATAATATGATGTTATGTGTTATAAAAATGGCTTAGGATTTACTAGAATGGTCATTTGCATGATTATAGTCATAGTTACTATTTATAGTAACTTTATTTTTACAAAAACCGACTTACGAATGTTTTGTATGATTTGAGCATGCTAAGTGGTTTATTATGTTTTAATATGATGATTAAACACTAAGTTAGATGGTTTCCGATATCACGCATGCTAGAAATGGAAACTTTCCATTTTAGGAAACTTTTGTATTACAAACGTGACTTATGTACTTATTTGAATCACATGACAAGGTGCTAAGTGTTAATATGATCACGTAGGACTTAACAAGCATGCTAGAGCTTTAAAATCGTTATGCTTTGTGAAACTTGCCATAAGTGGAAACTTACTATATATAGTAAGTTGTCCATGAACGCGACTTACGCGTTTTGCACATGACGGGCACTTACACGAATGCTACACGATTCACAACCGACACACGGTTCACCAACGGATCGTTGACTTGACACGGTCAACTTTGGTCAAACACGGTCATTGTGGACCAACATGAGCAAACACGGTCATTGTGGACCGACACGGACAAACATGAACAACCGAGGGTTGTTGTACACAAACACGAGCACTAACATGAACACGAACACGGTCACATACACAAACTCACGTATGGTATACGATATAGGTAGCCGATGACCGACTACGCAGTGATACGGGAGCTTACGCTTACATTTGTTCACTATCACTAAGGTGAGTTTACGGCCCCTCTTTACTCTTTTACAAACTTTTCAAATAGGGGGAGAATACTTGTTGCATCGAGTCAAACACTTACTATTACTGAACAAACATTTATCGTGTATGTTGGTTTATTAGACAAACATTAAGTGTTGTAATCGTAACAAGCCCTCACAAAGTCTTACCGTTAATGTACGAACAACGAGGTAAGTTTGAATGGATCCGTTTGGGTGTGACGAACCCCGCATGGCACAATATTGAATGGAGGTCATAACACGCGAAATCTCAACCTATCTTGCTATGTTATTATGAGACATAGCGGAGGCAAGGACAAACAAGTCTAGTTCGGTAGTGACGCACTGACACTTGGAGCCTAGTGCTCGGTACTAACATATGATAAACAACATGACATATGTTTTCCATTACTATATGTATCTATCAAAACCTGTGAACTCACCAACCATTGTGTTGACACTTTTTCTAAACTTGTATTCTCTAGTAACTAAACACGCACATGGAACAGGAAATGCACTTTAGGAATTGAGCACAAGATATCATGCATTTCACTTTGTGTCTTTTAAGCAAACAATTTTATTTATGATATGTATTCAAACTATGTAGTTCTGACAATTTACTTTCCGATGCATATGTTAAACTCTTTATTTTTCCGCTGCAATGATTTATGAATTTTCCGCTGCTATTATCTTATTAACTTTTATGTCTAACATTGTATTTGAAACGCATATAGAGTCGTTCTATATGACCTTGAGCTGTGATTCTTGCCACGTCACACCCACGTAGACTGACACCACGGATAACACCAATGAAGTGATACAACTTAAAACAACATTTAAGACAATTTGACCTTGAGATCTTATACACGCAGATAACGTCTTTCAAATATATGTTTTGCCAATTCCCCCACAACCATAAACAAAAAAAGACATCCTTTATTAATCTGAACTGTGGTAATTATTTTATCAAAAATTGATCTTTGTTCCCCAGTTAATGAATTTTGGAGATTACAAAGTTTGTTTTCTAATGAGTCTGTGTTATATGCAATTTCTTCATTAATCAGAAAATTCGTGGTTTAAGATATAGAATCATCATCAGGAAACAACACGGTTGAAAACATTCATAAACTTGAGTTATAGCAAAAACTTTTCAATCTCAAATAATGTAAGGTTTTTAATTTGATCTCCATTAAGTGTTAAACCTGTAATTTTTGAAAAAATAATATTAAAATAAATTTATGCTAATTAAATGGAAATTAAATCATAGAATAATGAATATATTTATTTATAAAATTGAATAAAAAATCTGTTATTAATAAAATTTGAGTACATGGACATCTCAAAATCTGTTGTTTGTAAAGAATGTCATCTGATAAAAACTTTCATGTGTTCTCCCAAACATAATATGGTCTTGATACACTCTTAGACATTAAAATTTACCAAATAAGCTACGTATATAAGAACCATATCATGAAGGATTGTTTATGATATTGCCTCTATGTATTCATTGTAAGCATGGCACACCCTCGTCATTCGGCGGCCTGGGTGCTACAACTCGATTGGTTTGATGGATATGTCTCGGTCAGAGTTTATTATTCTTTTTTAAATATTTTAAGCGAAAGCTTCAGTTCATGTATTTTATAATCATACGCATCGGAAATCATTATTTTACATTTTTCATAATTGTGTAAATAATTCATATGCATATATATGAAAATCGAATTTCATGATTCACAAATAGCTTTTTGTGATTTAGTAGAAAACTTTCATATTTATTTCATAATAAACCGGATTTACATAAACATATATTTACATATCGTTTCAAAATTTTCCCGTTATACGAACTTGGAGGTATAACTCAACGCTCCTCGATTTCGCTATAAGACCTTTGTTTATGGCGTCATAGGCCTTAAATCTCCAATCTTGCTTCTGATTTGTCATTCATTATTACCTGAAATATTTTTGAAAATAAAACGTCAACATAATATTGGAAAATACAAGTAACAGACTCGATATGTAAGCATAGCATGTTCAATCCTTTAACTATAAGTAATATTGGCAATACCGCATATTTAGCAGGTTATTTCACTGATGAATACAACTAATGCATATACTGGTTTATAACTGTTACTGTTTAGGAACTATAGCGCAACGTCTTACGTTTTGTTCCCTCTTGCCCATAGCTTGTCACTGGTTAGGTTGCCTACGAAGTGCATCTTACGTATAACCTTCCAGCCCACCTGTAACAGCCACGTATGGGAATTCACCCATATGCGGTTACAATTTACAAATCATACGTATACTAATAGCCTAAATGATGGTCACGTAGTATCTCTTTATGTGTCAAAATTTAAACATATCATGCTCAAAATTTTCATTTATATTTAAAAACAAGTTAAATGTATTTATCTGGATTTTTAGTTGGCTGGGTGACATCTATGAACTTCATAATATAAATTTGGACATCGTTTCTGCTTAACCTATCCTTTGAATTACCTTCAAATAAATGATACTTGATGCTTTTATTTTTCTGATCCTTAAAGGAACCATAATTTCGACATATTATTTGTATCTATATATGGGGTCGGATCTTAGGCCTAACCATATAAGCTTATAATATACAAAAACTTAACTTTATGAGTTAAAATTAAAAGATTGAATTACATACCTAATTGCATACTGATTTCTTAGTCTTCTAATCCGAGTAAAATTTTGATACTTAGTGCTTTTAACCTTGCACCGATTTCCAATTTTTAGAGAGTTTCAAAATGTTTGTTTCTAATTCTATAAAATGGTACGAACCCTCCATATATTTAGTTATTTTTGCATGTTAACACACTTCATGTTTAATTACTTTATTTTATTTTAAATTTTGATAAGGTAATATTTATCCTTCAAGACTTGTGTATGTCCATCTATTCCTCCAATTATTTGCTTACTCACCTTCACACGTGCACCTTTCCAATTTATTTATTTGTTTTGTTTGTTTTTTTTATTATTTTGTTTTAATTAGCTTAGCTCTTTTTTTTTATAACTTTTAAAATATCACCCTTTATAAAATTATAAATATATGGATATAACATGCTTATTATTCTTTACGTTTCCTTCTAATTTTTGTTAAAAACGGAGAAAGATCAATATAATATATTTTATTAATTTTACGCAGTCTCTTATAATAGTAATTAATCATTCAAACAACGACTAACTCCAATATTCGTTTCTCTAATTATATTTTTGAGTAATTTTTTTAATTATAAATTAGAATGTTTTATTTATTTTTAGAAAAGGAGATATTACACACCATCTAACAGACCTAATGCATAACACGCATCTCGAAAAATAGGACATTCATTCCCATTTATTGTCTTTATTTCTTTGAATGATCTTGATCCTTTGACTTTATTAAAAAGAATTCTTAAATAATATGTTTCGTCAAAGTGATGGAGGAACAGAATGAATTCTACCAATAGAGACCTTTTTTTTCTTGAACGTTCTTTAATTTTCCAAACAAACTATGTTGGGAATTCCACATAATTAAGCTTTCTTGCATGTAGATAAATTTTGTTACATGTCATCCATGACAAAAACATTGAAGAAGCAACAAATGGTTTGTTCAGAACATTGTCAATGTCATCATTTCCATTATATATAACTTTTTGTTGCCCAGGAAGATGAAAGGGTAGCCTTATAATAGAAGGAGTTCGGTAATGAAAATCATATGAAAAAAATTCTCCATGATGCCTTGCAAGATAATAAGTATCTACAACTATAGTATTCTTTGATTTCATCAACTTCATTCTTGTTATCATCTTGTTCAATATTTGATACAAAACCTTGTTCTTGTGTCCTCAAAGTCCATATTTCATTGCCTAAACTTGTGTTATTGATGCTTTCCTTGGAAGATTATCCACACTGGAAGAACATATTTAAAATTCACATCAATGGTGTCAATACCAACCTGTGGATTACAATTAAGAGCAGCTGTCTCAGACCATTGAATGAGGATGGTACTCCTGTGTTAGTAACAAGACTAAAAGAGACACAACGTAAAGCATATGATTCTGAAAAGAAAGCACATGCCATTCTCTCTCAATCAATAGCCACTAACATCCTCCACCAGTTCAAACAGTTTAAATCTTCCAAATCTCTTTGGGATGCTCGTCAGCAAAGATATGAAGGCAACAATGCCTTGAGGAACATCAAGTCTAAAGGATTAAGGAAGGAATTCAATAGGTTTTTGTATGTCAGAAATGAATCTCTGGATGATCTCATCTCCTGTTACTATCATTTGCTGAGTAAGTTATTCAACCATCAAATTTAGACCATGATGGCAGAGAAAGTGAGCTGCCTGGATTTCCTTATGGTACTTAAACAAAATGAGATGCTTTCTACTCTTAACATCAACAATTTCATTCAGAAGCTTCATGAACAGGAGATTGAGAATAAGTGGAAGGCTAAACAAGGAGTTCAAGTTCAAGACCCCTTAATATACTACTTTATTCCTACTCCCACTTCAGTAGCCACTCACAATGCTCCCCTACGTACAACGTTTGTTTCAAGCACTTTAAGTATTCAGATGTCAACTAAGCTAGCTTTGTTCCTTCTACAACAAGTTGAAGACCTCAGCCCAACTCAACTGAGACCTCATCTCCAGCAAAGCTATAGACTGACATCTTTGGCAAATTTAATGCGGAGGTTGCCAAAGAGCATGTGGGATTGCTGTCAATTCTGGTGAGCTCATATGATGGGTTGCTAGCAGGCAAGATAGGGAATCCACATAATGAAATGGAAAGGACTGATATCATATGGGCATTATCCAGTGCTGTGAGAAGAGCTATAGATTATGTTATACAAATTGGGAAAGATATACATGTCAACAAGGATTCCAAGTATGGTTTTGATATCACAATGGTACATGCTACAATTGTGTTGAGAAAGGAAATTTTGAAAGATAGTGCAACAAACCTAAGAAGATGTGTAACATGAATCCATTTCCAAGTCAAAGATCTTCATCTGCTAATCCTACGAGGGAGAGAATTGGAAGTTCAAGTTTACTACCAATGATGAAGATAATGGTAAAGCATGTCTGGAATAAGTCAAGAAGGTGGAAATAGAGGAGGATGATGAGGAGGATCAATCATAAAGGATGAGGATGGAAAAGATGAAAGTCAACAAGGAATATAAATGACAAGCTCTGAACATGCGAGCTTGGATGAGGAAGAAGGAACAGAAAATCAAAGATTTGATACTGAGAATCTTACAGTTCCACGGTTTGCATTGATGGCCAACACATCATCTGAGTCTCAGGTAGTTCAAATTCCTAACGAATGTTCTGTTTTGAGGTGTGATAAATGTGATAACATTGAAATAAAGGTCATGGCCCATCAGAAACACAATTCTGATTTAATTTCTGATCTCAATGACTGCATGAGTGTAAATAAAATTTTAAAAGCAAATGAAAAGGGTTTTAAAACTAAAATTGATCTTTTAAATAAACAAATGCATGAGATTCATATTATTTTGCTCAACAAGCAAAATGCCATCACTTCTTATCTAAACACCATTGATGAGACAAAGAAGAAGCTGATGATCGCAGAGTGTAATTATGAAACTCTTAATATAAATCTAAAAAGCTATGCTAATTCATCTAATATTATTTAACATATGATAAGGCATCATCAGGGGGAGAATATAAAGGGAGTGGGGTATAACTCATGTCCTCCACTAGTGTTCAATGATTTTGTGAGCACCCAAATCATGAGTCCACTATTGATTTCAAATCCAAAACACCACTGGTAGTGGACCCGACCAAGGCCAATATTAGTGGTGTATCATCTTTGGGAGAGAAATGGTGGGAGGAATTGTGGAAGAATGGGCGTCTGATTCTGAAGAGGATTCACCTGCCATCTCTGCTACTGCTTCTGTTGGAGTCAAAGCAGATCTCTCCTCTTCAAAATCAAAACTTGTACCTGGAGTCTAAAAATACCTGAGAGGTATTAAGTTGTTTAGAGCCTCCACTGCAGCCGAAGGGATTGTATCTAACAATGTGGATAAATCTCCTTATAAAATCAAGAAAATCAACAGTTTTAGGCACTGATTCAAAACAAACTAGCCCCATGAGTAAAACCATTTTGTCAAATCAAAAAGGACTGACAGTTGAGAAATCAGTGTCAAAACCACATTTTGTTAAGTTCAAATCTGTGTAATTGAACTTGCCAATGGAAAACTAATCAAAGCAAATGATGTTATTCAAGGATGTTCCTTGAATCTCAATAATCACCTTTTCAGTATCAACCACCTTCCTTTAGAACTTGGAAGCTTTGATGTCGTTGTCAGCATGGATTGGCTTTCAGACAATCAAGCGGAAGTCGTGTGTCAAAACAAGATGATCCATATTCCGTTTTCTAATGGTAATACACTTGTAGTTCAAGGTGAACAAGCCGGTAGGATACTTGGTATTATATCATGAATGCAAGCTCAGAAATGTTTAAGGAAAGGTTACCAGGCCTTCCTAGCATATGTAACTGAAAACAGTCTCCCACAAAAACGTATCAACGATATTCCTGTAGTAAAATATTTTCCTGATGACATATCAAGATTACCCCCAGTGAGACAAGTTGAGTTTCGTTTTAACTTGATTCCAGGTGTAGCACTTGTTACAAAAGTTCCTTATCATTTAGCACCCTTAGAAATGCAAGAGACTTCAGGTCGATTGCAGGAACTTTTAGACAGGTTTTATTAGACCTAGTTTCTCACCGTGGGGAGCACCAATTGTTTTTGTGAAAAAGAAAGTCGGTTCATTCAGGATGTGCATTGACTACAGAGAACTCAATAAGTTAACAATCAAGAACCGTTATCCATTATCCTGTATCGATGATCTATTCGATCAATTGCAAGGTGCTATTTAATTTTCTAAGATCGAATTAAGGTCTGGATATCACCAGTTACAAATTCATGATGACGACATTTCTAAAACAACTTTCAGAACCCGGTACGGACATTACGAGTTTTTAGTAATGCCATTTGGGTTAACATATGCACATGCAGTCTTCATGGATCTGATGAATCGAGTGTACAAACCTAATCTGGATAAGTTCGTGATTGTATTTATTGATGACATTATCATTTACTCCCGAAACCAACAGGAACATGCACAACACTTAAAACTAATTTTGGAACTTTTAACACGGGAAAGGCTATATGCCAAATTTTCCAAGTGTGAATTTTGGTTATGGGATGTTCAGTTCCTTGTACATGTAGTAAATGAAAATGGTATACAGGTGGATCCCAGCAAGATTAGAGCAGCAAAACAATAGGAAACACCAAGAACCCTGACTGAAATTCATCAATTTTTAGGATTTGCAGGTTATTACCGGCGATTCATTAATAATTTTTATAAAATAGCCTTTCCACTAACTACCCTAACTCAGAAAAATCAAAAGTTTATATGGGGTTCTCAACAACAGGAGGCGTTCCAACTGTTGAAACACAAACTCTACAACGCGCCTATATTTGCACTACCGGAAGGCACGGAAAATTTCACGGTATATTGTGATTCTTCTCGTCAAGGTCTTGGGTGCGCGCTAATGCAGAAAGACAAGGTAATTGCTTATGCTTCTCGACAGTTAAAAATACACGAGAAGAATTATATCACTCATGATCTGGAACTTGGTGCAGTAATGTTTGCACTTAAGATTTAAAGACACTACCTATATGGAACAAAGTGTATTATATACACTGATCACAAAATTCTCCAACATATTCTAGATCTAAAGATGTTAAACATGTGACAAAGGTGATGGGTATAACTTCTAAGTGACTAGATATGTGAAATTCGTTACCACCAAGGTAAAGTGAATGTCATAGCTGATGCCTTGAGTTGCAATGAACGAGTCAACCTTTACGTGTGAAAGCATTATGAATGACTATTTAAACAAGTCTTTTCTTCAAATTAGAGATGCTTAGTATCAAGCCTTACAAGCAACAAACTACCCAGCTAAGGAGATATGGGGATTAGACAAACAATTAGAAACCAAATCTAATGAAGTGTTGTATTTCAAAAACCAAATATAGATATCTCTATTCGGTAACATTAGATCAATCATCTTGTAGGAAGCGCATAAATCCAGGCATACTATACATCCGGGTGCTGATAAAATGTATATGGACCTTAGAGACTTCTATTGGTGGCATAGAATGAAGAAACATGTAGCAGAATACGTGGATAAATGTTTAACATGTCTTAAAGTTAAGGCTGAACATCAACGGCCTTCTGGATTATTGCAACAACCAGAGATTCCCATGTGGAAATGAGATCATATCTCTATGGATTTTATTACTAAATTACCTATAACGTCACACAATCATGACTTTATATGGGTTATAGTTGATCGCCTTACGAAATCCGCACACAATCTACCAATCTGGGAAGACTATTTCATGGATCGACTAACCAAACTCTATGTCAATGAGATTGTATCCCGACATGGAGTACCGATCTCAATCATTTCAGATAGAGATAGTCGATTTATGTCACGATTTTGGCAAACTTTTCAAAATGCTCTGGGCACGCAAATCAATATGAGAACAACTTATCATCCACAAACAGATGGGCAAACAAAACCTACAAATCAAACTCTTGAGGACATGCTTAGAATCTGTGTGATTGATTTTAGAGGTATCTAGGACATTCATCTTCCACTTGTTAAATTCTCATACAATAACAACTACCATACTAGCATTCAATGCGCTCCATTTGAAGCACTTTATGGACGCAAATGTCGATATCCTATCTGTTGGTCAAAGGTAGGTGAAAGTCAAATCTTTTGCCCAGAATTCATACAATAAACTACAGACGTGATATAACTTATTCAAGAACGAATCAAAGCAACACACGATCATCAAAAGAAATATGCTAATAAGTTGGATATCCCTAGAATGGTCATCCTAAAAGTATCTCCTTAGAAAGGTATATTTAGATTTGGAAAATGAGGTAAACTCTCACCAAGATTTGTAGGACCATTCAAAATTCAGAACGAATCGGAACATTAACCAACAAACTTGAATTACCTACTGAACTTAGCAACATAAACAATGTCTTCCACGTGTCGAACCTGAAAAAGTGCTAAATGGAAAAATCTTTGATTGTACCTGTTGAAGAAATTCAGATTGATGATAAACTCCAGTTCACTGAAGAACCAGTGGAGGTAATGGATAGAAATGTCAAAGTACTGAAGTGAAGTCGAATTCCAATTGTCAAAGTTAGATAGAATTCTCAATGTGGACCTGAATATACATGGGAACGTGAGGGTCGTATAAAAGAAAAATATCCTCATATGTTTTCATAAACAGTTGTCTACGAATAAGTCTCAAACAAATTTTGGAACGAAATTTATCTAACAGGAGGAGACTGTGACAATTAGGTTTATAAGTTCAACTCATTCTTGCTTTAAATCCATGATAGTAATAAGTTCGTACTTTCATTGGTTAGAAAATACTTGAGAAATCATAAACGTGGGCGAAAATGGTACGAAAAATGAAGTTTGCATTAGCCCGATATCACGAAAATAAGAAAATTTGAAAAATATCTTGTTTCGAAATCATTCGCGGTACGCCAAGACTATTTGGGTACTCTTGGTGGTACGCGATGAGCCCAAAATATCTAAAAGTCTACGGTCTCCTTTGCGGTATGCCAACGCTCGTCAGGCCCTCTTTGCGGTACGCGACGAAGAGTCGGCAGAAATATATCTGCTAGAACAATCGGATTGCCTGCAAAAATTTATATCTTTCTTTCTTCTCTCGAACTCCAACTGTCCAAACATGATCTGATCGAATTCAAAGCTTCAAAATCTTTATGAAAAGCCAAAGGAACCCCATATTCGAGCTGGAAATTATCTCTACACTGTAGGATCATCAGTTTTCATCCTAAAATTCGTCCGAAAACGATACAATCTCTTTTTGTATTTTTATAAGGATTAAATCTAGTGTTTGAGAATAGTGCAATGGTTATTGTTGTTGATTATTGCCTAGATGATGGCTAGGAATGGATAGAAATAAAGAAATCTGAATGTTAACGGTGAAATCCTCATTTAGACTCGTTATGCTGCCCAGGTATCATAAAACAATTCTCATGATCATAATGGTTTTAACCTAATTGATCTTGACAATGGTTATGGTTGACTTGATCATTCCTTGAAATGCTAGATCAAATCTAAGTGTTTTCAAGCTAATGACAAGAGTTAGGATAATCGTTGGAATAAGAATCTGATGTTCATGTTAATAGTCAGATTATTATATTGAATAGGGTTATCAAACCTATTTCAACATGACATTCCTATATTTCATGATTCCTAAGTGATTCATAACTAGGATTGACTAATCCTAGGCCAGAAATCAGTCGGGAAACTGTTCCGGTTGTATAATCAACAACAATACCAATTTGGTTAATCTGAGAATGTTCTGATTAATCCAATGATTGATAAATCCTTAATAGGAACCTAAATCATTATAAGTTCTGAGTTTATCACACTTTGTGTGATATTTAGTGGAGGCTGATTAAGAATTTAAGATCAGTTTGATAACTCGAATGGCAATGTCCTTGATATTAAACGTTAAGAAAGTTCTAATAAGCAAATTAAAACACAAATAACCTATAAAACTTTAACTTAATGCAGAACAGAACTACAAGAACCATAACACATGTTTGCGAACTAACTACTGATTGCAATTGTCACACCCCCACCTCTCGTCACCTGAGATGATGTCATTTGTCGTTCTGAGAAGGTTGCGGAAGCATAGTGGTGATGTCTCAGAGATGAGGCATGACTTACTTGATCTGGTATCGCAACACACAGATTAACTTAAAATATATACATTACAAGGATCGTTGTTACAACCAACATTACAGTTTACATATTAAGTTTATTACACAATCTGACTTATTTATTTACATGTGCTTAAAGTGCATCCTCACCGTTGGTCACTGTTTCCCTGCAAAATGTTTAAGCTTGAAAGATCAGCACAAAGCTGGTGAGATCGTATAGTTCAAGTTCAACAATATGATATGATATGTAAGTTCTCAAAATGTTCAGTTCAAGATAACCATGGGACCCGTATCTAGTTCCTTTCGGACTACTCCATTCTCGTTCTATAAAGATACTGACCGTCGGTCAATATCTTAGTGCCTCATTGTCTTAATGTCTATCACTACATTAAGAAGTTTTGGAAACAGATAACAAACATTTACACCAAGGGGAGTTGCAAGCTCCCGGCAAATGGGTTGTCAGCCGATAGTACTATCATTGTTTTCTGTTCGGCCCCACATGGGTTCACTAGATACAATTCAAGGAATGAGGAGTTTTAAGTTCTGTGATAAAGTTCTGTTCTACAGGCAAAATCCCATGAAATCCACAATTTCTCAACCAATCACATGTAATCATTCAGATAATACAGTAATACCCCAGTGTTTATAAAGCCTTGAAAATAAAAGAGGTTGTATGAAACTCACCTGATATCACACTGGTAGCAGAATATCACACAAACTAGTAATAATAGGATGATTCTGCATTAATTTATGTTTAATTAGTTATTTATGTTTTAACTTACTGATTAGATCTTTCTGAACGTCCAATGTCAAATACATTGCCTTGAAAGTCATCAAACCGATATTAGGTTTTTAATTAATTATTTTAGTGTCATATCAAACAATGTATGATAATGTAGGAACCTATACTGATTTAGGTTCCTAACAAACAGTTGATGAAACGTTTGATTAACCAGAATAATCTCAGATTAACCAAATAGTTAATGTTGTTGATTATAGAGCTGAAACAGTTTCTAGATGGATTTATGGCTTAGGAATGATCAACCCGTTAAATGATTTTATACTAATCATATGTTAAAGTGTTACACACCGACGGATGGCGGAAACATCAGGATGCCACAACAAGTGTGCAGATTGTTCATAAGCTCATGGGTAAATAAATTGAATCATCACATTCTATTTAATCATTTAAATTATTTACAAAAAATTCATGTTTATCATAAATCACATACATCAAATACACAAAAGGTGTGGCTAAATTAACTAAATCCTATTCTCCAAGAGATCAAGTTAAGTTAGCTAAGTCCAAGCTTTGTATGTGATGATGTCCAAAAATGAGTAAAGCTATCCTTCCCTACTTCTCCTCATTACCTCAAACATGTAGAAATCAAGTGTCAAATACAAAATTAGTTGGTGAGTAAACATAGGTTTTCACACACCTAGAAATAGTTATCAAAGTTTAAGTAGTAAAGTACATATGAACCATAATAATGAATATTTACTTGTAGATGAACTAACAAGTAGATCGATATGTTCTCAAATATATTCTAACCAAGTTCTAGCATTCCTAACAATGCTGAAGCAGCAAACAAGCACGCGGTGGACCCTACCTTGGTCCACTCAATCAACAGTGGGTCTGGACGGGCCAATAGATCTATCATTGTTTACTTTATATATGTGTTCTGATCAATGCAAGTCTAGAGTCATCATATTGTTGTCATATGAATTTCAAAAGTGTTATATAAATAAGTAATGTCATACATGTTTCACCCCGTGTTTTGGAATCAAAAGTTAGTAAAAGGGGGCTATGAGAACTCACTTGATCGTGTTATGTGATTGACTTGTCCAGAATGTGCACGCTTGTTGTTTGCGGATTGATTTGATTCGAGGCCTGTGTTGTGAGGTCACGGTTCTTGGGCGCCTCGCGGAGGTTGGTTTTCATCATAATACATAGCTCTTAAACTAAAAGCTTTCATAATCATGCAGCTGAAATGTAACATAGTTTGATAAAAAAGAAATACAATCAAGTATATGTATCAAAAACATATCAAATTTCCATAACCACCGGAACGTCTAACTTTATGCCACGGCTGTATCATGTCCTCTTGCGTCCTCATTAACCTGACATACATGCTAAATCAAGTCAGCTTACGCTGGTGAGTTCCAGTTTTCATAAAACAACATTAAACATACTTAACATAAACATCATTCTGTACACATAGTCGACAACCTTAGCACATAATATCATGAACATCATCATCATACATTCCACTGTCACCACACGAACAATGGGCTTATGCCGGCACAAGGCTCCATACCCAGTTATAGTCGTGGTTGACTATCATACCTAGTTATAGTCGTGGTTGACTATCATACCCAGTTATAGTTGTGGTTGACCATCATACCAGTTATAGTCGTGGTTGACCATCATACCCAGTTATAGTCGTGGTTGACTATCATACCCAGTAATAGTCATGGTTGACTATCATACCCAGTTATAGTCGTGGTAGACTATCATACCCTGTTATAGTCATGGTTGACTATCATACCTCCTTATAGTAGTGGTTGACTATCATACCCAGTTATAGTCGTGGTTGACTATCATACCCAGTTATAGTCGTGGTTGACTATCATTCATACATTTTCCTATATCACGTATAGGAACATCATTCCTTCATCATACATGACATACTAGCATCATATCATCATTCATCGTATTCATCATAACATCATGACATTTAATGCTAGTATCTTATCATCATAACATCATCACTTTGTCCTAATATCATAGGGATCATCATATTCTGGCAATCATGAACTTTTCATACTAGCATCTTATCATCATAGCATTCTGCCTTTACAGCAAAGGCACATATCATATCATAACATCTCATGCTAGCATCTTTATCATCATGTCATATTATCCTAACAGCTTAGGAGTTCATCGTAGCATGTTATCTTATGACTATCATCATATTTATGGTCATCATAGTTCAGTAACATTCATTCGTCATACATAGCATTTTCCCATACATATTCATCATGCATAACACATATACATGTATACATAATCATGGCATATCATCATTCATTCATCATCATCATAAGCACATAACGTCATGGACATAACAATAAACATGTATGCGAGCCCAAAACAAAGTTACACATAACATGTTAAAGTGGGGCATCTAGAACTCACCTGATAGTAGACTCTTGTTTTCCTTAGCCGTTAAGAACCTACATTAGTACATTTTCTCATTACATTCCATTCTTAGACTTAGAAATTATTCTAAGTCCTCATAGTCAACTAGTTCCCCCTCATATGGTCAAGTTCTCGAAATTGTTAGTATTCGAAACCCTTGAAGTTCCCGAAGTACTAGTGTACACGAAGCTAGTGTACACGAAACTAGTGTACTCGAAACTAGGGTGCTCGAAACTAGGGTATTCGAACCAAGCATGGTTTCGAGTACCCCCTTTGTGTATATTTTCGAGTACGCTTCTTTTCTGCATAAACATATCAGAAATCCGTCCTTGGCTTTTGGGGAGCTAGTTCTAGGTTCCTTATGGCATTACCAATACACTGAAACCACAAAGTCTCGAACTTTATGCATAAAGGTACAAGCTTTATGCATGAGTTCACTTTTGTATAAAAATCCTAACTTTTACACATAAATCACTTACTTGTAGTTAGATGATCCTCCTAGTAGCTTCCCGTGCGTTCCTTCTTCTTCTAGAGCGATTTACAGCCGATTCTTGATGTTCTTGAACTTCAAATTCGAGTACTTGAGAGAAAATGTGCTTTTAGCCAAAGGTATGCACGTTTCCCAAGTCACTCATATATATAGGCGGGGTTCACGAACCTTGTTCACGAAATGGGAGATTTTCGACTACTAGGATTTCGAGAACTGGTGTACTCAAAATCAAAATTGAGTATACGATCTCGAGACCTTAAATTGGTTATTTTTCGTCTATTTTCCAACAAGTATATTATCTGTTACGCATATGTAAATTCAAATAACTTGTATTAGAAACTTTGGGATGTTACAAGTCTCCCCTCCTTACAGTAGGTTTCGTCCCGAAACCTGCCTCGTTACACATCGAACAAATGAGGATACAACCTCCTCATTTCTTCTTCCATTCCCCACGTAGCGTCTGAACCCTTCCGATGCTTCCACCAAACCTTGACTTGCCGAACCGTTTTGTTCCGCAATTGCTTCTCTTTCGTATCCACGATCGCGATTGGTTCTTCGTTGTAGTTAAGTCGATTATCCACCTCAATGTCATCCAAAGGAACATGTGCTTGCTCGTCTGCCAAGCACTTCTTAAGATGTGATACGTGGAAGGTAGGATGAATCCCGTTCAGCTCCTCTCGTAGGTCCAGTCGATACGCGACTTTCCCTACCCTTGCCTTTATCTGAAACAGTCCGATGTACCTCGGACTCAAGTTGCCTCTCCTTCAGAATCGAATGATTCCCTTCCATGGTGACACTTTTAGCGACACTCGATCGCCAACATCAAACTCTATAGGTCTTTTGCGTTTGTCTGCATATGACTTTTGGCGATCTCGCGCGGCTTTCATTCGTGCTTATATCACTCATAACTTTTCTACCATATCGATCACGGCAGCCTTGTTTCCCATTTCTTTCTGTCCAATTTCACCCCAACATACCGGGGTCCTACATGATGTAATGGGTTTGGATTTGAGTTTAACTTGATTAATTAGATGTTTTTATGTGGTTTGATTTGTTTATTTCTTCGGAATAGAAGCTACCGTTTTTTCTTGTGTGTTTGTAGGTTGGATGAGGCAAGAAAGCGTTTTTAGATGGAAAACGAGCAATGAGGAGCGAGGACAAGCACATCCGAACAACCGAAGACGCGAAATAGAAGCCAATAACTTTGAAGAGGCATATCTTGGGCTAGGAGAAGAGTTACGGGACATATACTCTATGAAAATCGTGTTTCTCGACGAGACGAAGCTAATGGTAATATCAGAGTAGGCGTAAGTTACGCCTAAGGGGCCGTAACTTACGCCGGGTTGCTGTTCCGTAACTAGAACCGTAAGATAGAGGTTGTAAGGTGTAACTTACGTCGGGTGCTTCCGGAAAAGGTCAAAATTCGCGTTTTTTGGGGTATTTAAGGCCCAAATCAACCCTAGTCAACTATCACACCTTTGGGGCAAGTTCTTGGGCGATTTTGGAGTATTTTGGAGCATTCTAAAGCCCCGATTCATCAATCCTAACAGCAAAATCAAGATTCCAACATGCAATTTCAAGTGAAGATTGAAGATTCAAGTGTTGCAATGTCCGGCTAAGTCTCTCGTGATCGTCTCCGGATGGATGGTTAGGTTTAGTAGTTAATGTTTATTTTGGGTTGTTAAACATTGGTATTAGATTAGTTTTGCATTGATTACTTCTCTAATATTGCTTGATTGTGAAACCCTAATTATTGTTTTATTCCTTTGCAAGTTCAATTTCAATTTGGTTACTTTTTATTCATTCATAGTTTGAATGGATTGGTGATTGATGAATTTGAGTTTTCAAAGCTTTTATGATCAATTGGTTTTGTGAAATTAATAATCAACCGAGTCAACAACATCGGTCTAGTTACCGGTTGTCAATAAGGTCATTAATTGGTTTCCAAAGACTAGGTGCAGATCAATTCAAGCATAAGCTATGTCTATGTAGTTTCCAATTGACAATTCAAAGCATCTTTAATTACTTAATTAACCTGAAATCCGGAGTGATCACTTTTCCATTTTATAGTTTACAAATCTCTTCTTTTAAGTCGTTTGTTTTAGTTTAAGTTAATTGTTTCTTAATTCAAACCTAAACTCAACAATTTCAAGTTTAAATTTTTATTGCAAGTAGTTAATTAGTTCGTGTTCAAAGTGATTTCCACTTGACTTCTCGTGGATCGATACCGGACTTTCCTAACTAAATTGGGTTGTAGGACTTGAGTTTAAACTCTTATTTTTGGTTGGTACTTCGACACCGATCAAATTTTGGCGCCGTTGCCGGGGAGTCGTGCGCAAATTACTTTCAATTTCGTTTTCGTTTATTTTGTTTATTTGTCAGATTTACACGGGTTGTGTTAGTGCACTGGTAAATTCAGGTTTGCATGCATACTAGATATTCTGGAAGATCTTCACCACTGAATTTTGACCCAGAAATTGAACGCACCGCTCGTAGAAATCGAGTACTCCACCGGTCAGAGCTTGCATCTCCAAGCATTCAGCAACAATTGATAATGGAGCTTCCACCTGAACCACCAAGGTTTGAGGATTTTGAGAATCCGCAAGGTAACCCAAATCCTCCACCACCAATGCCTGCTCAACCCCAATTTCAGCATATTCCTTCCCCTAACCATCCTCCTAATGATGACCACCATACCAACACTACAGAGGAGAGACATACTTTTAGAGGAGGAAGCCATCATGGTACTATTGGGAGTGATGAGAATAACATCCAGAACTGGGATGATGGTTTGAATGGTGGTGATTACAACCTACAGAATGTTAATGCTGCTTATGATGACCCTTACGGGTATCCACCACCACAACCACAACCACACATGCAAAACCCTTACCCACAACCAAATCCACAACCATTGAATCAAGGGGGTTACGACTTTCATCATCAGCAACCACAGTATGGGTATCCGCCACAGCAAGGATTTAAAAGGCCACCAAGACAGCATAATCAAAACTATGGGCCTGGAATCCCTATGCCTCCTCCAAACATGGGAGTGCCCATGAATTATAATCAAGGCATGGCACATGCACAAGGTGCCACTACTCACTTCCGACCTGCTTTGACTACCAATTCTTCACCGGTAGTCACACCTGTTAGGCATGGTAGATCATTTGAGGTCAGACCAGCTGTATTGACATCTGTGCCCACATTTCATTGAAGAGCCACTGAGGAACCATATCAACACTTGCAAGAATTTGAGCAATTCTGTCAAGTCACAGGTGGCCAAGGATTTTCAGCGGATGAAGTGAAGTTAATCCTTTTCCCATTTACTTTGAAAGATAGAGCTAAGGGGTGGTTTTCTACACTACCAGCAGCGAGTATTTTTACATGGGAAGAAATGCAGCAACAATTTTAATTGAGTTTTATACAATGAAGAAGACAACTGAAGCTTGGGCTGCTATTAGAAACTTCAAGCAAAAAGGAGGGGAATTATTTCATGAGGCCTTCACCCTATTCAAAGACATGTTGAGGAAATGCCCACATCATGGGATCAACATGTGGGAGTTACTAGTTGCATTCTATGATGGGATGTCATCTGAAGACATTCGAGACATCAACTCCCAAAGCAATGGGACATTCTTGTACAACCATGTACAAGTGGATTGGGACATGCTTGAGCGAATGAGCACCACTTCAAAGAGGCTAGAACAATCTAATAAGCGGTCAAAGCATGAAACGGTTAATGGTGCAGCCACACAATTAAACGAGGAGCAATTGGAGGTCGTGGCATAAAAGATGGCCAAACTTGCTGGATTGGGAAAAGATAACACTAAAGCTGAAAATGTCTTTAGTGTATGTGGTGGATGTGGAGAGATTGGACATAAAGCAAGTCAATGCTCAGCTCAGTTTGGTCCAACAGAAGAAGTCAACCAAGTGTATGGAGATATGAATTCCAACACTTATCATCCGGGGTTGCGTAACCATCCGAACTTCAGGTATGGAAACACTTCTAATCAAATGAACCCCAATTTTCAAGCACCCAATAATTAGGGAAATCAGCAGCAGTTCAACCGCCAACAAGGGTACAATCAAGGGGGTTACCAAAGGCAATACCAAAGGAATCAAAACAAGGGTTTCAAGGAAACTATAGGCAACCACCTTCTCAACAAGCAAATCAACAAGGTAGTTCAACATCTACTTCTGAAGCTTCAAAGATTGATGAGATATTCGAGATGTTGAAGGAATTGAAGAAGGAAAATGAGATGAGAGACAATGCTTTCAATGCATTAAACAAGCAAGTGGGGCAAATGGCTGAAGATCTGGCAAAGAGGAATCCTGGAACATTGCCAAGCGATACAAAGGTAAATCCCGCTCATCAAGGATCATCTTCTAAGCATGCTCAGGTAAAACAGGTAACCACACTTAGAAATGGTAAGGTTTATGATAATAAAGTTGATGCTCCACTAACCTTTGTAGAAGGTGTGGTGGAGGATGTTGATGAGGATGAGGAGAGTGATATTGAGGAGACACCTATTGCATCTAAACCAGTTTCTAAACCCGAATTTGTTCCTAATCAAACAACCAAGGAAGCACCTTTTCCGGCTGCCTTGGTAAAACCAGATCTTTCTAATAAAACAAAAGGGGGCCCACAACTAGATGAAATGTGGGAAGTTTTCAAACAAGTTAAAATCAATCTCCCTTTGTTAGATGCAATCAAACAGGTGCCTGCCTATGCTAAGTACTTGAAGGAACTGTGTACACAGAAAAGGCAACATAAGTTGCCCAAAAAGCTTGATGTTAATGTGCAAGTGAGTGCTATTTTGTCGGGTGCTCTTCCACCTAAGTTGGAAGATCCAGGAACACCTTTGATTTCTTTTCAAATTGGTGAGTTTACAAGTGAAATGGCGTTGTTGGATCTTGGTGCTAGTATTAGCATCCTCCCAGGAAGTCTCTATGACCAATTTGACTTTGGTCCACTTCAGAAAGCTGACACCACAGTGGTGTTAGCTGATTTGACTCCTAAACTTCCTAGGGGGTGTTAACAGATGTGATTGTCAAGGTGGAAGACTTCTACTACCCGGTAGATTTTTTGGTGTTGGATTATGTGTCAGGTATACAAGGTAGGCAACCGGATGTCATATTGGGAAGGCCATTCTTGGCCACTGCTCATGCCCAAATCAATTGTGTTGATGGCACGGTTGACATGACATTCGGGAATCGAAAGTTGCGTATGAATATGCTTTCTCCTGTTACTAACTTTGCTACTCAAGACACATGTTTTATGGTAGATATTATTGACAGCTGTGTTCCTTGCTATGATCCTGTAGTGAGCAAGGATAACATAGTCGAGGTATTTTCTGTGTTTGACAGGTTGGAGAATGAACACATTCAAGTGTTGATGGATGCTGAAAAGGATGTTGAAGTGAAAGCTACACAAGAGGGTAGACCACCATGGTCATGTCATCAAGAGAAGATTCCAGATTCATGGAACAAGGAGCTGAAACCCTCATTGGAAGAACCACCAGAGCTTGAATTGAAGGAGTTGCCAACACATCACAAGTATGTGTTTCTGGGAGGCAACAAGACATTGCCAGTCATCATTGCTTCTGATTTGACTGAGGAACATGAAAGAGCACTCATTGAAGTTTTGTCCACTTACAAATCAGCAATTGGATGGACAATAGCAGATCTGAAAGGTATAAGCCCATCAATTGTCATGCACAAGATCATCACTGAGCCGGAAGCCAAGCCATTTCGAGACACACAAAGGAGGCTCAACCCCAACATGAGAGAAGTGGTAAAGAAAGAGGTACTCAAGTGGCTAGATGCAGGTATTATCTTTCCTATTTCTGATAGCACTTGGGTGAGTCCCACTCAGACGATTCCAAAGAAATCAGGTATTTAGGTAGTACGAGGGGATGATGGCGAGCAAATCGCGACCCGGCCCGTAGCCGGGTGGCGTGTGTGTATTGATTATAGGAAATTGAATGCTGCCACATCTAAGGATCACTTTCCTTTACCATTCATTGACCAAATTATTGAGCGCTTATTAGGTCAGAAATTCTTTTGTTTTCTTGATGGTTATTCGGGTTACAATCAAATTGCTATTCATCCGGATGATCAACATAAGACAACATTCACTTGCCCTTATGGTACTTTCGCATTTAGGCGAATGCCATTTGGGTTGTGTAATGCCCCCGCCACCTTTCAAATGTGTATGATGACTATCTTTTCAGATATGGTGTGGGAGTCTTTGGAAATCTTCATGGATGACTTTTCAATATTTGGCTCATCCTTTGACAAATGTCTTAATCAATTAACCAAAGTATTGAAAAGATGTGTCGAAACAAATTTGGTTTTAAGTTGGGAGAAAAGTCATTTCATGGTTCGTGAAGGGGAGGTCTTAGGTCATGTGATTTCTGAAAGAGGGATGGAGGTGGACCGGGCTAAAATAAATGTGATTTCAACATTGCCACCTCCCACAAATGTTAAGGGCATTCGTTATTTTCTAGGACATGCCAGGTTTTATAGAAGGTTTATAAAAGGCTTTAGTGTCATAACAAAACCTTTGTGCAATTTGCTCTTAAAAGATGTCCCGTTTGAATTTGATGATGAGTGTGTGAAATCATTTAACTTGCTTAAGGAACAACTTGTTGCAGCCCCAATTCTGCAATCACCGGATTGGTCTCTTCCTTTTGAGATTATGTGTGATGCTAGTGATTATGCAGTTGGGGCTGTGTTGGGACAACGGGTTGACAAGAAACCCGTGGTGATCTACTACGCAAGCAAGACTCTTTATGATGCACAATTGAATTACACAACAACTGAAAAAGAGTTGCTTGCAGTAGTCTTTACATTGGATAAGTTTAGATCATATATTTGTGGTAGTAAAGTGATTATCTATTCTGACCATAGTGCTGTCAGGTACTTGATGGAGAAGAAGGATGCAAAGCCAAGGTTGATTTGCTGGATTCTTTTGCTACAGGAATTCAACTTGGAGATCAGAGACAAGAAAGGGTGTGAGAATGTGGTTGCGGACCACTTATCTCGATTACCACCTACGGAGAATGACACCTCACTCGCAATCAATGACACATTCCCAGATGAGCATATTATGTGTATTTCTACTTTGCCTAGGTATGCTAACATTGTGAATTATAAGGTGACAGGTCAAGTGCCGGAGCATTGGGTGAAGAAGAAGCGGTTGCAATTCTTTTCAAAAGTGAAGCAATACATTTGGGATGAGCCGGACTTGTTTAAAGTGGGAACGAATCAAGTGATCAGGAGATGTGTGCCCGATGAGGAGATTCCAAGTTTGTTAGAACACGTGCATTCATTTGCATGTGGTGGCCACTTTAGTGGACACAAAACAGGGCACAAGATTTTGACTAGTGGTTTCTTTTGGCCAACCATATTTAAAGATGCTGCCGAATTTGCTAAGCGTTGTAATAGATGTCAACAATTAGGCAGCATCTCAAAGAGGAATGAGATGCCCTTACAACCAATTCTAATTGTTAACATATTCGATGTATTGGGCATCGATTTCATGGGTCCATTTCCGAATTCATATGGTAACTATTACATCTTGGTGGCGGTTGATTATGTATCAAAGTGGATTGAAGCAATCGCCACCAAGACTAACGATCATTCCGTTGTATGTAAGTTTGTGCAAACAAACATTTTTACAAGGTTCGGAGTCCCTCGTGTGATCATAAGTGATGGGGGTACTCATTTCAAAAACAGTCATTTTGCAAAATTGCTTCAACGTTATGGAGTTAACCACCGGATTGCAACACCTTACCACCCACAAACGAGTGGGCAAGTTGAAGTGTCAAATAGGCAAATTAAGGAGATCTTGCAAAAGACGGTTCGACCTGATCGCAAGGATTGGTCTAACAAACTCAATGATGCCTTGTGGGCATACCGAACCGCTTTCAAAATGCCTATTGGCACTACCCCATATCAATTGGTTTATGGGAAGGCTTGCCACTTACCGGTAGAGTTAGCTCATAGAGATTTATGGGCGGTTAAAGAAGTTAATCTTGATTATGATGCTGTAGGTAAACAAAGGAAATTGGATCTGTGCGAGTTGGAGGAAATGCGAGACGAGGCGTACGAATGTGCATCTGCATACAAAGACAAATTAAAGAAAGTTCATGATGCAAAACTGAGGTTGCAAAAGTTTGAGGTCGGGCAGAAGGTTTGGTTATACAACTCCAGGTTGAAGTTGTTTCCGGGCAAGCTTAAAAGCAAATGGATGGGACCATACTCTATTGTGCGTATCGGTAATTACAGCGATATCGAGATTGAAGATTTTAATGATCACATATGACAAGTCGTTAATGGTCATCGTTTGAAGCCGTACTTGGAGGCAACAGATTTTCAAGGTGCATCAAAGGAATCGGTGAGCTTTGTTACAAGCTCACCCGATTACGTGGACGACTGAGGTTCAGGTAACCTCGGGAGAAATCCTGAGTTGTATATTTTGTACACTTTTGCTTTATTTCCTTCGTATTTTCGTTTCGTTGTGAGTGTTGTGTTGATTTTATTTTATTTTTTTTATTTGTTAATTTTAATTTTTCTTTTATTTATTTCTTTATTTTTCGTTTGGGTTAACTCACTCTACTCACAAATCGTTTTCAACAATGAATGTCCGGGTTATTTTCGGATAAGTATGCTTAAGTGTGAACGTGTTGGGGTCAACACGACGTTTGTGAAGGGGTGGGTCGGTTCAGTTTAGTAATGTCCAGGAACGGTTCTTTAATGTTCTTTAATCGTGGTGAAAAAGGGGCTAAGTATAGGGTTGATAATGCGTTAGTTTTGGGTTGTGTTGGTTTTAAGTTTTGTTTTTACATTAGTAGGTTGTAGGTTAGGATAGATTTTGTTTTTATTTTTATTTATTTATTTTTTATTTTTATGGGATGGTTCGTTAGTTTTATTTTATTTTAAATTTTGTCTGGTTTTATTATTTAGTTAGTTTTATTATCATTTTTATTTTATTATTATTATTTTTTTTGTTGTTAGTTTTGTCTTGAGTTTTTAATTAATAGTTTTTTTTTTATCGTTACTTTTTAGTTGTTAGTTTTTTTTGGTGTATTAGTCATTTTTATCAATTTGGTTATTAAAAAAAAACAAGGCATTAATAGCTTTAAGTACACTTGGTTAAGGCTACGGTTGGGGTCCTCTGGCTTACGGGTAACCTACGGCTCAACATAGGCAGGCGTAAGTTACGGGCCACCTGCCGTAGCTTACGCCGGGGAGTCACACAACAATTTTTTTTCGTTTTTTTTTCGTTTTTTGGGTGATGCTATCTAACCCGGACCCATGTAAAACCATAAAAACTCAACCCCATGACCCACAAAACATGAAATCAGGACCCGATATCCCTCATTTGTCACCACATCTCAGCAGCTCTCTTTCTTTCTCTCAGCTTTCACCATCATCTTCTTCCCTAAAACACCATAACCAACCTAAACCCTAACTTCTTCATTCCTCCATCGATTCAAGCAAATGAGTAGTCCATTCTGAGTATTTTTTGACGAGGAACAAAACCCCGGTGTTGGTTTCACTTAGTTCATGCTCGTTTGAGAGAAACAGGCAGGGACAGCTACGAGCCCTAATTTCCAACTTGGGGATGTTGTGTTTTTGAGTTCACCTTGTTATTTCAACACATCTCTCACTCAATAACCTTCAAAGGTATGTTATTTTCATCTATTTAAGTGAGGATTATGAATGCTTCAAGGTTTGACATCATTTGTTTAGTTAAAGTAGGCTTGAGTTCATTAATTAGCAAGGGTAAGGTGGTGTTTACAACTAACGTTACCCACATTGTTGCTGCTAAGGTTAATACTGTTGAAATGTAATCAATAACATGAGAAAATGGCCATGAGGGTGGTTAACAAATCCTTAGTATCCATGGGAAAGTAGTAGGGGGTGAATGGTTTTTGGAACACATTGATGATGGTTATCTTAGTTGTTCATACTGGATTTGAAAATGATATGTTGGGAAATAATGGGAAAATGTTAAAACCAAGTTCACATATCAAATAGCCTTAGCTTTGAACAAGTGTGGGGATATGTTGGTCACTACACTTGCATTCACTAACTTGTTATGTTTGCTTGTTTGTTGTTGTGTAGATGGTGCGAACGAAGCAACCAACCGGGAAAGGCAAAGGAAAAGCCGAAGCCTCCTCATCAAGGCAACCAAATCAACCTCTTGCACAGAGGAGAAGAATAGATAACTCAGATGAAGAGGAGGATCAAAGAGGACCGAAACCCATTTGGGGTGGAGGTCCATTGGATGGAATGGACCCCGAGTGGCAATTGGAACTATTTAAGGACAAGATGAAGGAGTTGAAAACTTATAGTGAAGGGTTTGTGTGTGAACGGATATTAGATCGGGATCATTTTGCACCGTTTGGATTGGTTAAGTACTTTGATGATCTAGGATGGGGAGCGGTCATTAATTTCGAAGAAATGAAAGTGGACAGGCTTTACTTGAAGTTGATTGAAGAATGGGTAGGATCCCTCACTATTGATTGGGGTAATCGATCCCCAAGCACACTTAGACTGATTGGGACGATTAAGGGAGTACAAGTCGTGATGTCACGAGAGAATCTGAGTCACGTTGCTCGGTTTGACTCCAAGCCCAGCAATCAGTATGTCTATCCATCCGTAGATGATCTGCAAGATAAACCGGATTTGCATCCCACTTGGTATACAATGCTAGAAACTATATTTCAGCCCGGGAAGGAGAATACAATGAGGAGGAACAATTTGAAGATTGAAGCTAAACGTTTACTGGTAATCATGCATTCAAATGTGGTCCCACGCAGGCGCGATAAGACAATGGTGAGACACTCGGAGGTGCTGGTTCTTTATGCGTTAATGACTGGGAAACCGAAGATATCATTTCGGTATTTGGCCATGTTGAACATTTGGGAAGCTAGGAACAACAAAGACAAGAAGATGATCCCTCACTGTAAGTTGATTCAAGCTTTGATAAGATGGCATGGGTTGATAGATGATGATAACCACGACTACATGAGAAAGCACCACACACCGCTTAGGTTGACTACTTTGAATACTCAAGCATGGGAGTACAAGTCGTCTGAAAGGTATCATCGGTTAAAGGACATGCCCACTGGGAGAGTATGGGATGTACTAAAGGTAAATGCTAGGCCTCTCCAACCGGGGGAACATGACACATTTGATGGGGAAGCAGTATTGGCTGATGTTCATATGGCAACAGAAGAGGATGATGGTGATGGTGATGGGGATGACCAGCCCATCGCAAGCATGATAGGAAGAAGAAGAGGAGAGGGGTCGAGCAGGGGGTGGCTAGATTAGATCAAAGGGATACCACATGGGGTATCAATGATGTGGAACTAGAACAAATCATTCAAAGAGCCCGACCGATAGCATGGCAAGAGTGGCCATTTCACGCAAGAGCAGCCTTTGATCAAGGCACGAGGAGTGGAGAGTTAAGGCGAAGAGAGGCACAAAGGTTGTATGAGAGGAATGAACAATGGAACCGCCTTCATGCGTATAATTTCCAGAGAGAGATCAATCACAAATTTGAGGACGCACAGATGCAATGCATGCATGATCAGTGGCATTCTGGGGAACCGGTGGTGAGACATCCACCGGTGATTGATTACACTTCGTTGGACCCATATGATGGGTCGGTTCGGTACCCACAGCCTCAGGTGCATCATTCGGAGTGGTTGGACCCTACCAGAATCAGCAACAGCAGCAAGGCACCGAAGGATCATCCTCCTCCTTCAGTTTTGGAGACATGCAGTCTATGATGGACTCCATCTTTGGACCACCACACCCGCGATATTATTAAGCACTCACTGATTATTCAGGTCCATGTGCTTAACTCATTTGTGATTTATGAATTCATTGGGTTTATAACTTTGGGTGGCGGGTGGAGCTTGGAAACAATTAGTGTTTTGTACTTTTATTTGGTTTTGCTTTATTCTTTTTGTGTTTGTTTAGTTTAAAGTTAAGTAGTTTTAATTTGGGGAAGGTCACGAAAGCACTTGTTGGACAAGTCCATACATTGTTGGGTGAATTGCATACTATCACACATTGAGGACAATGTGACTCAAGTGTGGGGAGGGGAATGGTTGAAAGAAAAGGTGTCACATATCATGTCTTGAAAATCTTGAAAATTTTTCAAAAATGTCCTTGTAAGCAAACCGGATTGGGCATAAAAACTTGATTTACAAGACACTAATGGATATCTATTAAGGAAAGGATAAAGGTTTTTAAGCATGCTTGTTCCTTTAAGTTTCATGAGAGTTTTGCTGACAAATGGTTTTTGGAAAAATTTAAAAAATTGCCTAATTAAGGATATTATGTTTTGAGATAATTGCACACGCTGCATGTCGGCAACCTTATTCCTCCATATATGTGTGAGATTTTGAGCCTTAGAGTGTAATAATTGTGAGTTGAATTTCGCTTCATGAGAATAACCGGTAGTTGAGGATTGTGATAGAACTTGTGTGTTTTGATACATGCCGAAGCCGTGAGTGAATAAGTGCACTAAAATGAGAAGGCATTAGGATTACACCAAATTCCCTTTTGTTAACCCGTTATAAACATGTTCAACCCCCTAGTTAGCCATTTTTGAGCCGTGTTGTTTACAAAAAAAAGTCCCTTTTGTTTGTTAAGCCCAATAGCCGAACATGAAAGCAAATCTTATGAAAAATGTGATGAGAATCCAACTATGAAAGAAAAAGAAAAAAAAATAAAAGAAAAGAATAAAAATAAAAATAAAAGTCTTGGTGAAAATAAAGACGATGGATCGTGGTAATACGGTGTCATTGAGTTAAGGGGATGAGTTGGATTCTTCATCTTATCGCCTACTAAAGAGCCTATACCCTTCCCCAAACCCAAGCCACAAACCCGAAAAGACCTTTGATTGGTGCAATATTTCACTTGGTGGTAGAGGTGTGATTGACACACAAGCTTATGTTCACATGATCAATACCTGGTTGGGAGCGACAGAGTTCCTAGCACATTCTTTGCTAGTATTCAGAAACCGAGAAGAGTGACTTATTGTGAGGGATGTGTAATATGTGTAAGAATTTTAAAGCATGTATTTTTAGTTATGCAATTCTTGTTTTTGGTTAAAATGGCATCTTATGGTTGTCGGCATGTCAACCACGATTGTGTCAGTCTATGGGATGAGTATGTTTTGAAAATTTAATCTAGAACTTGGTGGATATTGCATGAGTGGGTTGTAGAGAAGGTGAGTGATGTTTAAGAAAGTTTGCTTGATGACAAGCAAAAAGATAAGTGTGGGGATGTGATGTAATGGGTTTGGATTTGAGTTTAACTTGATTAATTGGATGTTTTTATGTGGTTTGATTTGTTTATTTCTTCGGAATAGAAGCTACCGTTTGTTCTTGTGTGTTTGTAGGTTGGATGAGGCAAGAAAGCATTTTTAGATGGAAAACGAGCAATGAGGAGCGAGGACAAGCACATTCGAACAACCGAAGATGCGAAATGGAAGCCAAGAACTTTGAAGAGGCATATCTTGGGCTAGGAGAAGAGTTACGGGACGTATAACATATGAAAATCGTGTTTCTCGACGAGACGAAGCTAATGGTGATATCAGAGTAGGCGTACGTTACGCCTAAGGGGCCGTAACTTACGCCGGATTGCTGTTCCGTAACTAGAACCGTAAGACAGAGGTTGTAAGGCGTAACTTACGCCGGGTGCTTCCGGAAAAGGTCAAAATTCGCGTTTTTTGGGGTATTTAAGGCCCAAATCAACCCTAGTCGACCATCACACCTTTGGGGCAAGTTCTTGGGCGATTTTGGAGTATTTTGGAGCGTTCTAAAGCCCCGATTCATCAATCCTAACAGCAAAATCAAGATTCCAACATGCAATTTCAAGTGAAGATTGAAGATTCAAGTGTTGCAATGTCCGGCTAAGTCTCTTGTGATCGTCTCCGGATGGATGGTTAGGTTTAGTAGTTAATGTTTATTTTGGGTTGTTAAACATTGGTATTAGATTAGTTTTGCATTGATTACTTCTCTAATATTGCTTGATTGTGAAACCCTAATTATTGTTTTATTCCTTTGCAAGTTCAATTTCAATTTGGTTACTTTTTATTCATTCATAGTTTGAATGGATTGGTGATTGATGAATTTGAGTTTTCAAAGCTTTTATGATCAATTGGTTTTGTGAAATTAATAATCAACCGAGTCAACAACATCGGTCTAGTTACCGGTTGTCAATAAGGTCATTAATTGGTTTCCAAAGACTAGGTGCAGATCAATTCAAGCATAAGCTATGTCTATGTAGTTTCCAATTGACAATTCAAAGCATCTTTAATTACTTAATTAACCTGAAATCCGGAGTGATCACTTTTCCATTTTATTGTTTACAAATCTCTTATTTTAAGTCGTTTGTTTTAGTTCAAGTTAATTGTTTCTTAATTCAAACCTAAAATCAACAATTTCAAGTTTAAATTTTTATTGCAAGTAGTTAATTAGTTCGTGTTGAAAGTGATTTCCACTTGACTTCTCGTGGATCGATACCCGACTTCCCTAACTAAATTGGGTTGTAGGACTTGAGTTTAAACTCTTATTTTTGGTTGGTACTTCGACACCGATCACTACACCGTCTTCCGTACAACGCCTCATATGGGGGCATTCCGATACTAGAGTGGTAGCTGTTATTATAAGAAAACTCCACCAATGGCAAGTGGTCATCCCAGCTCCCTCCAAAATCGATAATGCACGCCCTAAGCATATCGTCCAACGTTTGAATAGTCCTTTCAGACTGTCCATCCGTTTGGGGGTGGTAGGCGGTACTGATGTTCAGTCTCGTTCCCATAGCATCATGAAACTGCTTCCAGATGCTGGAAGTAAACCTCGTATCCCGATCTGACACAATGGAGACAGGAACTCCATGGCGAGTCACAATCTTTTTTACGAACAAATCAGACAACCTTTCGGACGTATACGTTTCCCTGACTGGAAGGAAGTGTGCACTCTTCGTCAGTCAGTCCACAATCACCCATATGGTATCGTGTAGTTTAGCTGTTCTTGGTAGCTTGGTGATGAAATCCATGGTGATGTGTTCCCATTTCCATTCCGGTACCTCAAGAGATTGCACATATCCGTAGGGCTTCTGATGTTCAGCCTTCACTTGCGCACAAGTAAGGCACCTGTTCACATACTACATCACATTAAACATCATGCTCGGCCACCAATAATCCTTTCGAAGATCTCGATACATCTTCGTAGCACCGGGATGAACCGAATAACGTGACTTGTGGGCTTCATCTAAAATTCTTGACCGAATGTCCCCATTTCTGGGCACCCACATACGACCGAATCGTACTTTCACACCGTGATCATTGTCTTCCAAGTCCTTGACTTGCCCGAAGACACGTTCAAAACCCACATTCTCTTCTTTCAGTCCTTCCTGTTGCGCCTGCTTGAGCTCGTTCAGAAAGTATGGCGTTACCACCAGACCATACGATTTTATTCATATGGCAGGATGATCAGTCTTGCGACTTAAAGCTTCTGCCACCACAATGGCCTTTCCTGGGTGATATAAAATATCACAATCACAATCCTTTGACAGCTCAAGCCATCGTCTCTGCCTCATGTTCAAATCCTTTTGCTCCAAGAAGTACTTCATGCTCTTATGGTCGGTATAGATGGTACTCCTTACTCCATACAAATAGTGCCTCCATATCTTCAATGCAAACACCACTGCAGCGAGTTCAAGATCGTGGGTAAGGTAGTTAGCCTAATGAATCTTTAGCTGGCGCGAAGCATAAGCTATCACCCTTCCCCTTTGCATCAGTACACATCCCAACCCTTGTCGTGACGCATCGGCATACACAACAAGATCATCATTTCCATCCGGCAGTGCTAGAACAGGAGCTTGGTTAAGTTTATCCTTTAGCACTGAAAACGATTGTTCTCGGTTCGGTTTCTTCGTGAGCTTCGTCAGCGGCGTCCCTATCTTGGAGAAGTCTTGAATAAATCTCCGATAGTAACCGGCTAAACCAAGAAATCTGCGTACTTCCGTAGGTGACTTCGGAGGGCTCCATTTCATAACGGTTTCAACTTTAGCTGGATCTACCATAATGCCTTCTGGTTTCACCACGTGACCCAGAAACTGTACCTCTCGTAACCAGAAAGCGCATTTGGAAAACTTAGCATAAAGTTTCTCTGTCCTCAGGATCTCCAATATTACGTGGCAAGCATGGTCTCCCTCGTTCTTTGAATAAATCTAGATATCATCTATAAACACTATAACCGATCGATCCAGCATCGGTCGACATACTCTGTTCATCAAATCCATAAAGGCTGCAAGAGCATTCGTCAATCCAAATGACATAATGAGAAACTCGTAGTGTTCATAACGTGTACGGAAAGCAGTCTTTGGAATATCCTGCTCTCGAACTTTCAACTGATGGTAACCGGTTCGGAGATCTATCTTTGAGAACCAGCTTGCACCTTGCAATTGATAGAACAAATCATCAATTTAGGTAGAGGATACATGATCTTTACAGTCATCTTATTCAGTTCCCGGTAGTCAATACACATTCGCATGCTTCCATCTTTCTTCTTAACAAACAGCACCGGTGCTCCCCACGGAGAGACAGTCGGTCGTATAAAACCTTTATCAAGGAGTTCTTGTAGCTCGGCCATCATTTCCTTCATTTCAGTGGGAGCCAAACCGTAAGGTGTTTTGGCAACGGGTTGTGCCCCCGGCACTAAGTCGATTTGGAACTCAATTTCCCGTTCCGGTGGTAATCCAGGCATTTCCTCAGTGAATACATCGGGGAAGTTATGCACCACGGGTACATCATCAATGGTTCTCATATTCGTACGTTCCTCAATCACGTAGGCCAAGTAGGCTACACACCCTCGCCTCATCATATCATCAGCCTTGATCATCGAAATGATCTTCGGCACATACATTGCTTTATCACCATAAACCGTTACGGAGCTCCCATCCACCGCTCGTAAACATATCATATTTCGTCGACATATAATGTTAGCCTCGTATTTGGCTAACCAGCCCATACCCAAAACTACATCGAAATCTTCCATGGTTATAAGAAAAAGTCATACTGGGAACTTATGACCTTCAATCTTAACATAGCAATCATCTATAGCCTCAGTCACCCTGGTCACCTTACCATTAGCCATCTCTACATCAAATACCCGATCTATCTTCTTAGCCTTTCCAGATAACCCATCACATAAAGTAGAAGATGCAAAACTCATACTGGCACCAGAATCAAACAATACAGAAGCAGGAATATTGTTGATAGAAAAGGTACGTGTGACCACGTCCGGGTCCTCAACAGCATCATCCTTTGTCATTGTGAAGGCTCGTGCTTTAGTCTTCTGCTTCTCCTTTCCTTTCTCCTCTTTCTTACCCGATCCCGAAGCATCGGCCCGTGGTTGCCTGCAATCCTTGGACAAATGTTCTAACCCAATGCAGTTGTAGCACCTGGTAGCACTCTGGCAATTGCTGGAAAAATGCCCCGTCTTTCCGCATCGAAAACATAAGTTAGTGCCCACCAAACACTGTCCGGTGTGGGTTTTACCACACTTGTTGCATCGGTTCGCATCCTCACGCTTCACCTTCTTTCCTGAAAACTTTCATTTGTCTGTTCGACCCCTCTTGGTCCCAGAGGACTCCTTCACCCTTGTTTCCTCTTTCACTGGCTCATCAGCCGTCACATCATCCTATACAATACCACTAAGTTCAACAATGGAGTCAAAGGTCTTTGGGGTGTTCGCTTTAACATGAATCCTGACCTTTGGAGGCAAACCATCCATGTACATCTTCACTCTACATTCCTCAGTAGAAACCAGGTGAGGAACGAGTCTGGCCATCTCATTAAATCGTGAAGTGTAGTACCTGTGGTTCAGGATTCCCGCTTTCAGCACTAAAACCTTTCAACCTTTCAACCTTATCCAGCTCGTTTAGATCCTCCCAAGTCATCTTTTCCATATCAGCTGCAGACCTAGACTGCTTGATGGTGTTCCACCAACGAAGTGCCTGCTCGACAAACAAGTAAGCTACAAACTTGACAGCTTGATCAATTCGGCACTCACTGATGGAGATAACAGCCTCCATCACAGAAATCCAGTGGCAGGTGGCCACTGCATCCTTCTTCCCATCAAAGGTTGGTGGGTTCCATCCTTTGAAGGATTTGTAATCACAACCCTTCAGTTTCCCAGACTTAGAATCACCGCTCTTTGTCTCGATGATCACAACATCCTCATCTCCCTTGGAGCTTTCCTTGGTTCCTTCAGACTTTTCCTTCAAAGCATCCTTTAATTCCATAGCAATCATTGCAGGCATCTTCTCATCCATGATCTTGCACATCTCATCAGAAATAGCCTTTACTACAATAGGCTCTAGTGTGAACTCTTCTTCATTTTCCGGTAGCTCACTGTGCTCGTTTTCTTCTCCGTCGACAGGTTTCTCGGGTCTCGACATGTGGCTCCTCAGTTCTCTGTGGTTTCTTTCGCGATCTACCCTTTTGTCCGGCCATCTAAACTTTCTACATAATGCAACAATTAATGAGTCAGTACAGGAATCAGTTTAGCACGAAATAAGTGTTGTAAATCGTTAATGACATTGATCAGTTGTTATTAACCATTTACCCAACTCATAGGCTCTAAACGTTTCCCATCCCATCTCCTCAATGTGCATGACACTAACTACCTTTCTAACCTTAGATCTACATCTTAACTCGTACATAACATTCAGCTCATGGCATCCGTTCATCCGTGGTTGGCAATCCGCATCATTCAATCCCATTCTCAGTTTAAGTCTTAGCATTTGGGATGCTAAAATCTCTTAAACTATGGCTCTGATATCAACTTGTGAGCTCCCGGTTCTCGGGCGCCTCGCAGAGGTTCGTTTTCATCATAACACATAGCTCTTAAACTAAAAATTTTCATAATCATGCAGCGGAAATGTAACATAGTTTGATAAACAGAAATACAATCAAGTGTCTCTATCAAAAACATATCGAATTGCCATAACCACCGGAACGTCTAAATTTATGCCACGGCTGTATCATGTCCTCTTGCGTCCTCATTAACCTGACATACATGCTAAATCAAGTCAGCTTACGCTGGTGAGTTCTAGTTTTCATAAAACAATATTAAACATACTTAACATAAACATCATTCTGTACACATAGTCCACAACCTTAGCAAATAATATCGTGAACATCATCATCATACATTCCATTGTCACCACACGAACAGTGGGCTTATGCCGGCACAACGATCCATACCCAGTTATAGTCGTGGTTGACCATCATACCCAGTTATAGTCGTGGTTGACCATCATACCCAGTTATAGTCGCGGTTGACCATCATACCCAGTTATAGTTGTGGTTGACCATCATACCCAGTTATAGTCGTGGTTGACTATCATACCCAGTTATAGTCGTGGTTGACTATCATTCATACATTTTCCTATATCATGTATAGGAACATCATTCCTTCATCATACATGACATACTAGCATCATATCATCATTCATCGTATTCATCATAACATCATAACATTTCATGCTAGTATCTTATCATCATAACATCATCACTTTGCCCTAATATCATAGGGATCATCATATTATGTCATGCCAGTATCATTTCATCATATCATCATAACATCCTAGCAATGAATATATATATATATATCATGCTATCATTATATCATCAGATCATACATTCTGGCAATCATGAACTTTTCATACTAGCATCTTATCACCATAGCATTCTGCCCTAACAGCAAAGGCATATATCATATCATAACATCTCATGCTAGCATCTTTATCATCATGTCATATTATCCTAACAGCTTAGGAATTCATCATAGCATGTTATCTTATGACTATCATCATATTTATGGTCATCATAGTTCAGTAACATTCATTCGTCATACATAGCATTTTCCCATACATATTCATCATGCATAACACATATACATGTATACATAATCATGGCATATCATCATTCGTTCATCATCATCATAAGCACATAATGTCATGGACATAACAATAAGCATGTATGCCAGCCCAAAACATAGTTACACATAACATGTTAAAGTGGGCATCTAGAAGTCACCTGATAGTAGACTCTTGTTTTCCTTAGCCGAACTCCTCAGCTAGCGTCTTAAGAACCTACATTAGTACATTTTCTCATTACATTCCATTCTTAGACTTAGAAATTATTCTAAGTCCTCATAGTCAACTAGTTCCCCCTCGTACGGTCAAGTTATTGAAATTGTTAGTATTCGAAACCCTTGAAGTTCTTGAAGTACTAGTGTACACGAAGCTAGTGTACACGCAACTAGTGTACTCGAAACTAGGGTGCTCGAAACTAGGTATTCGAACCAAGCATGGTTTCGAGTACCCCCTTTGTGTATATTTTCAAGTACGCTTCTTTTCTGCATAAACATATCAGAAATCCGTCCTAGGATTTTGGGGAGCTAGTTCTAGGTTCCTTATGGCATTACCAATACACTTGAACCGCAAAGTCTCGAACTTTATGCATAAAGGTGCAAGCTTTATGCATGAGTTCACTTTTGTATAAAAATCCTAACTTTTACGCATAAATCACTTACTTGTAGTTATATGATCCTCCTAGTAGCTTCCCATGCGTTCCTTCTTCTTCTAGAGCGATTTACAGCCGATTCATGATGTTCTTGAACTTCAAATTCGAGTACTTGAGAGAAAATGTGCTTCTAGCCAAAGATATGCACATTTCCCAAGGCACTCATATATATAGGCGAGGTTCACAAACCTTGTTAATGAAATGGGAGATTTTCGACTACTAGGATTTCGAGAACTGGTGTACTCAAAATCAAATTCGAGTATACGATCTCGAGACCTTTACTTTGTTATTTTTCGTCTATTTTCCAACAAGTATATTATCTGTTACGCATATGTAAATTCAAATAACTTGTATTAAATTTGGGATGTTACATGTGTTTCGGGCATTTGTTTCCATAAATTTTGAGTAATTGTTACTATTGTCTCGTGTATGTTTGTTTTAGCTTGTGTTTGGAAAAACCATGTTATTGTCTAATTGATCTATCCTAGGTTTTAGTGAATTACTCAATTCTTATGCACAATTGGTATAGCTAATAGGATTTGAAGCCATGTTGGAGATAATGTAAATTTTAAAATTGATTTTGGCATCCAAACGCTACACTACCCATCCATGCAAAAACGTGGTGGATAATTATCAACTAATGCATGCATGACAATCTATTACTAACCACCCCCATTGAATTTAGACTTAACATGTTTGACACCCTTTGAACATCCAAACGTCTAATATATAAACATTCTCCCACTTGAACACCTTTGGGGCTAACCAAATTATGGAGACCATTGATATTAGTAACTTAATTTTAACACTTAACCATTTTTACTTGAAAGACATCGACATAATGAGTGTCGATGGTTCCTTGGGCCAAATATGGTTTCTTGTATATTAATAAATATGATGCCTACTTGGCCAAGGTTAAGGGGCCTTCGATACTATTAACTTCGATCCACCCTTAGCCAGAAATCCTTGGAAGCCTTCGAACATACTAGTATCGATCCTTGCTTGGCCAGTTTGTGTCGATGGAAGAGTTGTCAGCTTGTATCCTTCAAACTTAGTAAGTATGAAACAATATCTTCATCTTCAGCCTCTAATCAATTCCAGAATATCGTAGATCAGAACCATGCACACATATTTAACTCGTTTAAGGCCTAGGAGGTTAGAAAAACTTATGTAAAGGTGGTAAAGTGTGTTGGTTTTCATTTGGCTTAAAACTGAAAAGAAACTCTTAGATCTATGTTGTTCTTGAAGTTATGAGCTTCTTTATCTTGTGCTTTCGACTTTTAGACGAGTGGAGAAATGTTTTGAAACCAAAATCACCAAATTTGGTGAAGAAATGAAGAAGTTGATGTTAGGGTTTTTAAAGAGAGAGTAGAGAGAGAAACTTTGAATTTTTTAGAGAGATGACAAATGGGCTGCAATAAATAAGTAGAGGGAAGATGTTTAAGTCATATATAGTCCGGTTTAAGATTTGGAGGTCCGTGTTCGGTCGTTAACGCGAAAACGTATCGGTTTTGGAAACGTAATATTAAAACATGAATTCCTTTTATAAATTAATTTTGTTTAAAAACTTATAGGTTGTAATCCCTTATAAATATTTTAAGAATCATTTTACATTATTTTTAAAGTTCATAAACCGTTTCAGTTTAACATGTCGTCACAGTGGAGTCCGGGACTCTAGCCGCTACCCAAAAACATCACAGTGGAGTCTGGGAAACCACTGGCTTTCCACGGATGCCACCCGGGACGCTACTTCATGTATGTATGGTTACCAATGAGAATCTTAAGGGGTTAACTCACTTAGTCCTTTTGGACTAACAATTGATTGGTTTTGGTTGTTTCAGGTCAAAAGTAGGCTCGGCTACGATACGGAGTGACCAGATGGGTAAACAGGATCGAACCAAGATTTTTTAAATGATAAGGACATGGGTGTTGAAGTTTAAAATTATAATTTAGACGCTTTGGTTTTGTTTTGTAAATGGTGAAACATGTTTTGTTAGTTTTTGTGAGCGTTAAATATTTAGATGAGTTGTGAGGTTTTAAACTTGAAAAATCTGGGACTTCTATAGTAAATTCCGCAAATATGTTAAATATTATGTTTTGAGAATTAGGGTGTCATATATTAAAACCTTGATATATAATAAGTACCATTTGATGAGCTTCTGAATTGCATAAAACCTTGAAAAACTAATTAGACGTGTTTTTCTATGTCAGATTACCTTCACACTCTATGCAAAGATAATTGCATATATCTGTTAACTATAGTAACTCAAAAATCTAAATTAAGAAAAACTTCAAAAATAGATGCTCATTTTCAAATTACAAAAAGTTGCTTATATATAAAAAATTTGTCACACCCCCAAAATTTCCACTGACATTGTCAAGCCGTCGGGTGTGACGTGGCCAGAATCAAAGCTCTAGTCATATAGAATGACTCTATATGCGTTTACAAAATACACATTTTTATACCAAAATAGTTTAATAAACATGCAACAAGAATCAGTAGTTAATTCAGCGGAAAATAAATAGTAGACACTACATTTTTTACATGACATAAATAAATAAATATTGTTTTGTTTAAAAGACACGATTTGAATGCATGATATTCTTGAACTCGTTCCCCTAAGTGCATCCTTATCCATGTGCAGCTAGTTACCTGAGAATACATGTTAAGAAAAAGTGTCAACACATGGTTCGTGAGTTCACATGCTTTGATAAGCAGTATACATAAGCAAAAATAATGTTTGTCGTGTGTCATGTTTTTATTAATGTTTGTCGAGCCGAAGCTCCAAGTGTCAGTTGCGTCACTACCGAACTAGACTTGTTTGCTTTTGGCTCCGCCATGTCTATCGTAAAAACAATGGCGCAATGGGTCGAGATTACACGAGTCCTGACATCCTGTCAGTGTTGGCGAAGCATGGGGTTCGTCACACCCAATAGTACTATCTAAACTCACCTCGTTATATACACACTAACGGTATGACTGTGCGAGGGCTTGTTACGATACACAACACTTAACTGTTTGTTCTAATAAACCAGCATACACAATGTTCGTACAAATAGTTTAAGTTAACAACATGTATTCTCCCCCAATTGAAAGCTTGTAAAATAGTTTGAGAAAAGGGTCCGTAAACTCACCTGAAGTGCGCATTCGTAGATGGTAAATAAGCATGTGCGCTCGTTACCGGTTACCTATATCACATAGGGTACATAAGTTCGTGTTTGGGTTTGCGTGCGTGTTCGTGTTCGTGCTCAACAACTCAAAGTTGTATGTTTGCTCGTGTTCGACCATGTTCGTCCGAGTTTGACTGTGTGTGACCAATGACCCGTTGGGGAACTGTTTGTTTGTTATAGTTCGTTCGATGATCGTTATTTGTCACGTATTGCATGTAAACACACAAGTCACGTTAACTGGTCAACTTACTATTTATAGTAAGTTTCTGTTTTTAGCAAGTTTGCATCAATTTACATTTTAGCATTTCTAGCATGCTCGTATAGCCTAGTGATCATGTTAACACTTAGCACATTGTTATATACCATCAATTAAGCACAAAAGTCCATTTCTAGTAACTAAAGTTACTAAATATACAAAGTTTCTATATTTAATAGGTTTTACAATAAAAATCATACAACAACTTCACATAACATCAAAATAAAGCATTTAAAGTCATTTACCATTACCAAACCTTGACCAATAATCCCTATTCATGAAATTCCCAAATAAAGTTTCCTAAAATGGAAAGTTTGCTATAAACTTCACTTTAATCAAAATTCAACTATATCAACATGTTCCAATAGACCATTTTTATCATAATAACACTTCAACATTGTCAAGATCATCATGCATGAACATTCGCTTGCAAAAAGTTTCTAAAAATATAAATCTATGACCAACACTCCCATTTCACCAAATCTTGCATATAAATCATGCAAATATCATCAATACTAACCATAATCCATTATCCAAACTAACATATCATGTCAAAATCATCATCTAGCACATTTTGTGCATTAAAGGTAACTATTTATAGTAACATTGCACCAATCATCATCAAATGACAAAAAATCATTATAACACTCATTGTAACAATCCAATATCACAAATAATCACTCAATCTTAACCAAAATGACCTAAATCTATATGGAGTATTGTTGCATGTTAGTAAAAAGTTACCATTATTAGAAATAATCACCAATGCCCACAAAATAACATCAAAATGCTCAAAGAGATCCTCTCAATAGCTCAACCAATTATCCAAATCTATAAACACATATTTACAAGTCCAAAAATTCGTGCATGTGGTGCTAGAGAGGTTGCATGTGGGCTTTATGGCTTGCATGTGTGTATCGGTGATTTAGTGCAAATAGGACACATAAGCTACCTCACAAGGGTTCTTGAAGCTGAGATCGACTCAGATTAGCAGCTAGAAGCTCTTGGAATCTGCTGGTAACGAGTCTTCAGTTGCAATAGAGACGATGGTGATGAGATGTGGCCCTTCCTAGCTATTCCTAGCTCCAAGTCTTCAACAAGGATAAACAATCTTCTAAAGATGGCTTATGATGGTATTAGCTAGTGTTGACAAAGTGTTTTTGGTCCTGGGTGTGTGTTTTAGTTGAGAGAAGTAGTAAGAAATGAAACAGAACAGGTTTGGTTGGTTTTATAAACTTTTCTGCGAACTGGGTGCTTCGCGTACCGCCAAAGGAGACCCAATGGGGTCTTGGCGTACCGCTAAGATTATTTTATTCGGGTTCTCTCCTGAAACACGTTGAATGGAAGTTGATCGGTCGTGGTGTACCGTGAAGAATTTCGGGAATTCAAATTTGCCCGCCCCTCTTCGCGTACCGCCAAGGCTCTCATCGAGTTCCTTGGCGTACCACGAAGAGTACCGGACCAGCCCAATGGCCCAATTTTGTTGTTTCGAATCGTTTTGCGTTCGCTATTCATTATTTCTTATCGTTTCTCATCTTTCGTATTAATTTCTTTCGTTGTTTGATCATATATGAACCAATTATTGTTAAATTGTCTGTTTTGTTCGACGTTCACCAACGTTCGTGAATTTTACGACATGTGTGTGCGTTTCTCGATAATTCATCGAATTACCATGCTTGTGATTGTGTTTGTACTATCGTGTCACGTGTCACACTAAATTAAACAAATTCTAGTGTCACGCGTAAATAAATCAATTAAATAATCATTTAATTAAATGGTTTACTGAAATAGAATGTGCAAGGTGTCACAAAATTGAACATCACATATACCATAAACACATTTTAAAACACTAATGGTATTATTACATAAGAAATTGAACTTATGAAAGAAAACTTCTATAATAAAAAATCAAATACTTGCTGCAATTTATCAAAAATTGGTAATAAAAAAAAGTTATATTAAAGAAATTATTAAAAAAAAATTATATTAAACAGTCAAAAACTTTTAAACTTATCACTAACTTATTAGAAAAAATTTATTGATTTGGCAGCAGTATATATTGTTTTTGGATCTTATCCATATCCCCAAAACATACCCACAAGCAACTAATTATCATCATTATATGTACTTTTAAAGTAAGAAAACATGGGCTACAAAGGATTAATAGATAGATTGTTTACTTTGAAAACTCAATGGCAATATTAACCCATTGCAACTTAAGATTTTAAATGCAAACAATTGATGGGTTGGTGTAACACCCTAATCTCTCGTCTTACATTGTTGCGTCTTACATTGTTGTAAAGTCTTGTGACCAAAGTTTAATAAATGAAGGATTAGAGTGAAACTATGTGCAAGTTAAAAATACAAAGTGAAACTTGAGTGTGCTAGGTGGAAAGTAGGAAATTAAATCCCTTGGATGAACCTGCATACCCTACCCTACGGTTTATTTCATTAAAAAAAACCCATGATCTCATCCAATTCTCTCTACAGCAAACCCTATCTCTCTCTCGTGTTCTACAGCAATCAAACACTACGATTAGTGTACCACGTAAGTTACTAAAACCTTAATCGCTATGTGATTTACTATGATCGAATGATGAAGTTAACACTGGGTTTTACTTAAGGTTTGAAATCGGATTCCTTGGCACGAGTTGAACCGACTGGATCTCATCTCAATTACTAAGATCAGGTATGTTTTAACTTTATACAGTCATGAATTAGGAATTTTAACATACACATGAATCACGTGATCGCGCCTGAGAATTCACGAGTAGACCGAAAACAATACTCTAAACAATTGGAGTAGGTTTTGTGTGTCGATGCGCGTATAAGGGATGGGTGCTCGTGAATGGATACTGTGTGTGACAACATGAATTAAATGTGTGTGCGTCGGTAGTGTTGAGTACGAACTGATGTATGTATGCATGATTTTTGGGTGTGTGTGTGAAGAAAGTTCACGTGTGGTGTAAGTGTATACGTGAATGTGTGGTGTGTGTATGCTTGAAAGGGTAGTGTGTGCATAATAGTGTATTAGGCATACATGAATGTATGCATGGGGGTGTATGACCAATGGGTTAGGGTAAGCATGTGTGTGCATGTGTGTTTAATTAAATTATTTCATGCAGTTTTCGTCTACATGAATTGTAAGCATGTGTGTATAGAATAAATTAGAAGTTGTTTTTTTTTTAAAAAAAAAAAAAAGCTTCTTTAAGTCTAAACCAAGTATGAATTGAGTTTAGGTAACGAGTATGAGTATTTAGATTATTTGTTAAAGCATGACAATCTCATGTAGGTCAATAGGATTTAGATAGGACCGTGCTAATCTGTTATTGCCTGATCTTTGGGGACACGAGCTTTGGACCAAGGTGAGTTCCATATGCCCTCTTTTAAATGTTTATAAGTTTTAAACATTTTGGGCTAATATACATGTTAGTTTATATAAATTTCATGAGGTAATGATAAGTTACTATTTTAGATATTTATTAATTACCTGGATAATGTATTATTTCGTGTATAAGTTAATGTTGCTATTTGAGGCCTTATAAATGATTTAGTGTATAAAAATGATGCTATGAGATGAATGTGTTATGCTATTTATGGTCATGTACGAGTCCGGTAATTACGCAGAGTCTTATTATAGGGAAGAAGTAACATATAATTTGACTAAACAAGAAGTCCTATTAATGACATAAAGGGAAGAAGTAACTTTTGTGTCACACCGGGGAAGAAGTAACCTGGTGTAGGATGAAGAGAGTCCCTAGCAGTACCATGACCTGATGTTTGGCCTGCCCTTGGTTGCTCGGATGAAAGCTTCCCAGGGAGTTCACCTATCCTGGAATGCTGCAACTCGAGCACGCATAACTGTGGAGTTTTCATGTGCTCCACAACGAGCTAAGCCCAAAACGCGTTGGTGATATAAGAGGCGTATCTTTATTAATGAACCATTAATCTCTCATGTTCACGGCCGATGTGGGATTTGACTAAGTTGTTGCATACACCCTCTTTAGGGACTCATCATCCTTGATGAGGTTTGCCCCATCATCCCTCAATAATATGAGTGGCTCTCAATAATATGAGGTTTGCCTCTTAGAGCTCACTGATTTGCTTTAGGTTGCTCGAGTGAGAACTTCCCAGGGAGATCGCTCATCCTGAATTGCTACAACCCGAGCACGCTTAACTTTGAAGTTTTCATGTGCTACATTGCTAGCTAAGCCCAAAATGCGTTGATGATATAAGAGGCAAATTGTTACTTATGAACAAGGAATCTCTCATGTTTACGACCAATTTAATATTTGCCTAAGATGTTACAGAACAAAAGAATGCAATGTGGCTACAAAATTTAACTCTTTATTATATATAAAAGATTGATTGAGAAAACCGACAATTAAGCATTAATTGGAATGCCAAATGTAATATTTAATCGGAGTGTTCTTTTTAAAATATTACAGTAAATACAATAAGGTTTGCCAAAACTGCATTACAACTTCGACACATTTGGGAAACAATAGTATCAAAAAAGATAATTTAAATAATCTAAGGTTTTGTCGGAAATCTTTTGGAAATCTTGATACATTTTTAAAATGATATTTTTTTAAAAAATAATTTAATTAATTTAAGGTTTTGTAAAAAATTTTGGCACATTTGTGTGACAATATATTTATAGAATGCGCTATTTATTAATCCAAGGTTTTGTCGAAAATGCATTGGAAATTCCGACACATTTGTGATGTAATATATTTTGAAAAATAATAATTTTAAATATTCCAAAGTTTTTGTCGGAAATGCATCGACATTATGACACATTTGTGACACATATTTTCAAAAAAAATAATAATTTAATTAATCCAAAGTTTTGTTGAAAATGCCTCGAAAATTGTGACACATTTGCGACGTATATATTTAAAAAAGAATAATTTAATTAAAATCAGGCTTTGTCAGAAATGCCTTGGATATTTTAACCCATTTGTGATGCAATATATTGAAAAAAAGATGATTCATTCAATCTAATATCTTGTCGGAATTGGGTCGAAAATTATGATGTATTGGCGACACGTGTATTTTCAAAAAGAATAATTTAATTAATCTTATGTTTTGTGGAAATGAGTTGGAAATTCTGACATATTTGTGATGCGATATATTTTTTTTAAAAAATAATATATTTAAGCTAATGTTTTCTTGGATTGTGTCTAACATTCAGAGGTATTTGTGATGAACATATTTTTCATATTTTTTTTTGTTTTTTTTAATATGGCTGGGTCACAAATGTATCTGAAATGTTATGGTTTTTCTTTTTGATACATTCTTTTATCAATATGATGATTAATAATTAAATAAAAAGAACAAAATATGGACCTTTGATACATTTGTAGCACAATGTTTAATTAACTAAATTTAATCTATTTGTGTTGTAAATGTGTTCCAAATTTATGACGAATTTGTGATGAAAATTAAGATTTTGCTATTTTCATCGTTGTTTAGTCACAAAATTAGGTTCTCACTTTTCATCGAAATTGTGTCGCTGTTTGCAAGATACATATTTGTCACAAATTTTTGTTGGAATCCAAGCCCATCTTCTAGTAGGGGCATATATAATCATTAACAAACAAAAAATCAAAACTCAAGATGTTAAATAAAAAACGCACAAAAAAATAAAAATAAAAGTTGATAAAAGATAATGGAAAAAGAAAAATATCTACTTTCTTTTTTCAAAATGAAAATGCTTTTACTATTATAGTTTATACTAATTTAACTCCTTTTTGTTTTTTTTTTTAAAAAAAAACAACACACGCACAAATTATCAAATCTACCTCACATATGTTTTTTTTTTCTTTTAATAATAATTAAATCCTACACTTTTACTTTAGGATAGATGATAGAAATCTTAGTCATCCTAAAGATGCCAAAATTTGATTGACTTTTAGAAATAAAGTCAAAATTCCTCGTGAAAGACTTATTTCAACCACGTAATTTGCTTCACACGTCTCTTAAACAAGTCAAAATAAAAAATAATTTCCCGTTGACATATCTTGGACTCTTAAAACGTGTTGTCTTTTTATAATGTAAAAATCTATGTGGTCCACTTCATACTTGAACTAACTTTCGACTTACTTTTATCAATAAACCTAATTTTTTAATACTAATTTTTCTGATTCACGTTTTTTTAAATTATGATTTCGGTTTATGGTGTGCTTACTATCATGAGAGAGTGATTAAAAATAGTTGTCATATCAACGGTGTAAGTATGACAAAAGGGTGCAATGGGCTAATGAGATTGAATAAAAAGCAAGGTCTTCATATTTGGACCGGAATTAAATCGGACGTCTTACTCATCACTGGCTACTGCTCGTATCAAGTTCAAGAACCAGATTTCATAATAAATATATAAATTATTTTAAAAAAATTATAGAATTATAAACGCATTTAAATATACATAATTAATATTTAAACAAACATAATCATGTTAAAAAAAATACAAGATTTGGTTTTAATGTTACATTCCTTGAATTTTAGTTTAAAAAACAACTTAAATCCGGTCCGACAAGTGAACCGGTTCCATATGTGACTGGTGAATCGGCTCAACCGACTGGTTCATTTTAAGGCGATTCACATGCTAGTTTTGGGATAGCTAGTCGACCCTCCAGTGAAAGAAGCAATGCTCGCGCTCAAGGGTTGTGTTTTGGATTTAAGGCAGGGTCAGAAGGTTTAGCCAGTTGTAGGGTTCCTTCTGGAGTGGGCTCGGGCGTACGCCCCAGAGCGTTAAATCCGATGGGACGGTTGAAATCCCTCTTGGGTGTCTTCGTAACAAGCCGTTCAAAAATAAATTAAAGTTTAACACTATTCTCCCACCAATTATTAATAAAGATTTATAAAATTAAGAAACAATAAGAAAAAAAACTTTATTTTCTTACTTATTTAGTGAAAAAAAAGATAAACAAATAAACATACTCATAAAGTCTCAACAATTAGTAGGAATTGAAGAGGGTGAGATGAAGATAAATATTACTCATATCTCATTGGAATACATACATACATATACATACATATACATATATACACACATATATATACACACATATATACATACACACACACACACACACACATATATATATATATATATAGGTAGAGGATCAAATGTTAACCCATGTTTATTGCGTTAAACGAATAACTACATCTTATTACTTTAGAGTCCATACTAAAGTAAATCTAAAGATGTATGTTTTTTTTTCTAATTAATGTACGATCCACTTACATTAATAAAAAAATAAGAAAAAACCTACATCTTTAAATTTATTTTAATGTGGACCTCAAAGTAATAAGATGTAGTTATTCGGTTATCACAATAAGGAATGTTAACATTCGAACCATTACCATATATATATATATATATATATATATATATATATATATATATATATATATAAGTGTAAAAAAGGACTTTTAGCCGCTCATAAGCATGCTCAAACAAACTTTAGTTGAACTAATTTTAAAAGAGATTGAAACTCTCTCATCAAACTTTACGATCTTAGTTTTTATGGTTTAGCTTTTAAGCTCATTGTGGGTTTATGTTCATCATCATTATATATTTTTTTTCTATTTGTCATCAGTGTGTTTATCATTCTTATTATAATACTTTAAGATATACTTTATGTTTTCGTACTAGGTTTTACCCCTTAAGGTTTATAACTTTTATGTTTTCTAGCTCATTATGTCTATTCCTAAACACCAATGTGTGTTTTTGTCCTTGTTTAAGATTTAGCCTTGTGGTTAAAATTCAGTGTTTAGCTTTAGAATTAAGTTTTTAGATTTTAAAATATAAGTTTTTTTTTGAACTAATTCAGTGTTTAGCTTTAGACTTGAGTGTTTAGCTTTGTCGTTATTATATCTTTTTTGTCATTATTGTGTATTTCATGTTCGTCATTATTATTAGGATTTATCTTTTATATTTAGATATTGTAGAGCTGGTTTCAATATTATTGAAATGAGTTCAATCAAAATCTACTTAAATGAGTTTATGAATGGTTAAACATGTGTTTTACCTTTTCTTTATTAGAGAGCCTTTTTTATCTGTTAGATTTACAAAAGTTAATTGTTTGATGCAAAGAAATTTTCGTCAATTTGCAAATTATAAATGTAATTTTTTATTTTTATTATATTATATAATAACAAGAAGGTTGTACGTATCTAGGAATTATATCGGTTTTATTTTGCTTTATTATACGTAATAATTCGCAATTTTAGTCATGAGAAGTTATATTTAACTAGGCTTATTCCCCCGCGCGTTACGGCGGGTTATCACAGTACACTCGCGATGACATGTATTATATATCATTTTCAAAAGTATAAGTTGCATAGCAAAAACAAATCTCTTATCACGAAACCTATACAAAATTTTCATTAAAACATAAAATCGTACCAAATCCTCACAAATATGTTATAAAAATAATAGAAAAAGTACTCACAAAATCTCTCTTACAGGCAACCAGACGTTTGAATTAAAAAAAAAAAAACTCAAATCTCTAATCAAATCTTTCAAATTTAATAAAAACTCAAATCTCTAAGCACATCTCTCAAATTTAATACATTATCTTTGTTTGTTACTTTTCAAAGTAAAAAAAAAACTTATGATTGTCCAAGTCCAAATTTTTAAAACGTCACTACATGTATCTAACACCTAAATAATATAAAATATAATATATATATATATATATATATATATATATATAATCAATAGGGCCCACAATCAATATAATAATATTTTTTACACTATTGATTTTCATACATTTTAATTATATTAAAAATAACAATTAATAAACTTGAACAATTATTATATTAATTAATTTTTTTAAAAATCTAAGTTTTAATTCTTAATTTTTCATATGTTTTAATATTAACTAGGTTTAATCCCACCCGCGCGTTGCGGCGGGTTATCACAGTCATCTCTCGAGAACGGATATTATATATTATTTGCAAAATCATAAGTTACATATGAAAATCAAATCTCTCATTACAAACTCTATACAATTATATATATATATATATATAAACATAAAATTATACAAAATCGAAAAAAAACAAAATTTAAAAGTTTTAGTGGCTAAAATCAAATAAACAAAACTTTATATTATATAAAAGTTTTAGTGACTAAAATCGAAAAAACAAAACTTTACTATTAAGTTTTACTGGCCATAATCGATAAAACAAAACTTTATATTATATAAAAGTTTTAGTGGCCAAATAAAAAAAACTTCAAAAAGTTTTAGTGGCCAAAATCGAAAAAACAAAATTTTATATTATATAAACGTTTTAATGACCAAAATCGAAAAAACAAAACTTTACTATTAAGTTTTAGTGGCCAAAATTGAAAAAACAAAACTTTATATTGTATAAAAGCTTTAGTGGCCAAAATCGAAAAAACAAAACTTTAAAAAGTATTAGTGGCCAAAATCGAAAAAAACAAAACTTTATATTATATAAAAGTTTTAGTGGCAAAAATCGAAAAAACAAAACTTTTAAAAGTTTTTGTGGCCAAAATTGAAAAAACAAAACTTTATATTATATAAAAGGTTTAGTGACCAAAATCGAAAAAACAAAACTTTACTTTTAGTGGCCAAAATGGAAAAACAAAACTTTAAAAAGTTTTAGTGGCCAAAATCGAAAAAACAAAACCTTATAATATATAAAAGTTAATTTTAGTGGCAAAAATCGAAAAAAACAAACTTTACTTATTATTAAAATGATATAAAAGTTTAAGTGGCCAAAATCGGAAAACAAAAGTTAACAAAACTTTAATATAATTATTATGTTCAAATTGTAAATCCTAAAACTATACTATTCTGTGACATCCAGTACCAGATCGTCCGGCAAGTCCGTACGGTATGTGTACTTTCACTATTTACTATGTGTAAATACAAGTATGTGAACAGTGTTTGTGATAACATAATTCAAAATACAAGAAACAGTTGTACGTATTTAAGTGAAAACTTAAATACTGTAAGTACAACACGCACGATAAACAATAGTTGTTAGTATTTAGGTGAAAACCTAAGTACAAATAATACAACGAAACAAGAGAAACAACGGTGTTCAAATAAACGACAAGAACAAATCGGTTGCGAACTGATATCCACAGATGACAGGAATCAGATGGCCGACAAATCAGAACGAAAACAATATGAAAACAGGAAGTTAGTTGAGTCCGTCAGTGAGGAAACACTATTCAAACACTATTGCAGTGTTATTTCAGAATAACGAACTGACAGTGTGTTTGCGTGGGTGACGATTCACACAAACATATCTGTGAGTTTTGAGTTCTGAAATAATGACTGAAAAGTAGAAAACAAAAGTCGGAAAGCAAAATCATCGTCGTGTTCGTTCGGATGACGATTCGAACGAATACGCGCGATGGTGACGCGATCTGACGAAATGAAAACGAAAATACGACACGAACGAATTTAAATTAATAAAATAAAACATTTTAATGTTTTACAAATTTGAAACTCATCAAAAAAATAAATAAAGAAATTATTTTATTTTAAAACGCGTAAATTTCGCGTTACGTTCCGGAAACGCAACGAAGACGCGAACCGAGCAACCGAAACGAACCCGAACTCACTCGTGGTATAAATACCTTGAATGAGTTCATTTTACTCATTTTTACTTCTCTTCTTCCCCACTCAAACCCTAAATCCCGGTTTTTCACCCCAACCACCATTTTCAAGCTTAAAACCTTCATATCTTGGTTATCTCTCAACCAAATTACTCCATTCTTGAACCTACACGAAGCTCTCATCACCCTTTACACGAAAGTACAACGGATCTGAGGATTTATCCGCTCAAAATCGAGGTATTTGCTCATGAATGTCACGAAAACTAGGGTTTTCATAACCCTTGGTCGACCACCACCTTTAAGCCGGTTCTAAGTCTTTCCCCTCCTAACTCGACACCCACGAACATCAGTCCTAGCATACACCAGCCTCAAAAACACCATAGATGCATGAAAAAGGGACGGATCTATGTCCAAACCACTGTGGCCGAAGAACAAACTCAGATGGGCGAATGGCCTATGGCCGAAGGGTCTTGGCCGAATGGCCTCCTTCACCCCTCCCATTCTCTCGGCCACCATTCGACAGACCACACTCATTCGTCCCTTTCAGTCGCCTAGCCTACCCTTCATCTGACCAAACATGTTCATTCGATGAAATACCCTATTCGGCCAAACACCTTCACGAAAGAGAAGTCATTCGGTCAAGCAGGGTCAACAGGCCCAAGACCTATTTCATTCGGTCACATCTGTTGGCCCAGACACTGATAAGGCCCACACAACATATCCGGCCCAAGACCCAAAGATTTATTTCGGCCCAACAATCTAAACTACATCCTATTCGATTGTCAGCCAAGTCTCATGCGCATGACCCCATTCAACAGCCACCTTCATACAACCAACAACAGTGCAGTCGGCCCACTTCTGGCCCAATATCAGTATTCGGCCCAACAGCACCCTATGGCCCAACCACATTCCAATCGGCTTAGCCCAACAATTTGGCCCATGTGGCATGTTTTGGCCCACTAACTATGTTTCAGACACAACGTACCCCTTGACCCAATGTTTGGCCCAACTTCCTCATTTTGGCCCAACTTGGCCTAGATTGGGTCCACTTGATTACTTCGGCCCACAGTGATGAATACGGCCCAACAGCATGTGACTTGACCCATAGTGGCTCATTTGGCCCAAACTAATGACTTGATCCACACATTCGGCCCATATGGTTTAAATATGTAAATAAACACCTAAGTGAGTTCATGAGTAACATACATGGAAATCATGAGAATTAAATGGTCTAATACTATAAAGGTGACAACAAAGTTGAGTACATTTATACATAACACCTAACAATCATTTTTATAGATTTAATAGTGACTAGTGACTAACCAAAACACATGTTAGAAATGTTCAAAACCTGATAAGAATCTAATTATGTCAAGGGTAACATGCCAAATTTACACGAAATATAAGTGATACGAAGAACTACTGTGGAATTTATAACCCACAACAATGAAAACCAGGGCCGAATGAAGATCATAACCGAGACTTACGTGTGTTAGCCAATTTTATGGCTAACACATACACGCACACAAATTCGTAAAACTTATACTAATAAGTTACATACAACGTGAAATCAATACAGGATCGTGAATACAACAACAAGAACAACAAAGAGCGCGTGTATTCTTGTTTTAGACTTAGTCAACCACACAACTACTACAAGGTGAGTTCATATGCCCCTTTTACTTTAATCTTAACTGATTTTAAAGTATCGGGGCTGAGAAACATGCTTTACTTTTATTTATTTAAAAGTTTTGCTTAACATATTGTAATTACATTGATTAATACTTAATTGTTTATTATCGCTTATCTTTGTATGCGTGCTTGTATGATCATGATATGACAGGGATAACCAGATGAACGAAATAATATATCTTATTAGTTCATCAACACATTAGAATAACATAGTTGTAAGATTTTATCTTATAACACTTAGTTATTCTTACACAAGAGAACATGGAACAAAGAATGATAATCATGATAATGTAATTTCATGATAACAACATCATTCACTCAAATAATTAACATAATATAATAAGACAAGCTTTTATTTAACTTTGTTAATAACACTTGGTACATATGACAAGGAGAACAACAACAAGGATGAATACAAATACAATTAGTTGCTATTGACTTGTTGTATTATATCATTTCAATCATGTGCCAATTGTTCAAGTTGATCATGTAAGCCTAATAATTCGCTGACCAGTTAGTTTGACATGACTAAACCGACGATAGCATAGTGGTACCATAGGTTTGACAAACCTCTAGCTTGTAGGGCTAGTATGTTGATCGTATTGATTCATTGGCCGGTAACGTATGACCGGTGACAGGGCGACTTCAAGTCAGGTTCTGGTAAGCGACACATGGTGATATTAATCTGCAGTGATAAGTAATTAATCCAGCGGAAATCCTATTGACTAGTGGGTTGAGAAAGTGATCTTCTCTCATGTTACTCTACTAGTAATAGATTTTGTTGAGGACACTAGACATACAAGGTGGTAGAGGTAAATCGGATGCATTGAAATTTGATTACGTGAGGATTTCAATGGATTCATTTTAGGCTCTATGCACTATGGTTCAAGATCAAATTACAATTGGTTAACTAACACTCTTAACATTTAAAAGTGAAACAATAGTTAACCCCACAAGAATGGAATAATATAAGGACCATATTAAATTAATCTAAATTCCTTAATACATTGAGGGATTATCAATACTTCGTTTTGATAACTAAACCCCTCACATTATATTATTCTACATATGATATAACATACGAATACATATCAGACATGGGAACGATTGGGAAAATGGATATCTTTAGTTGTATCGCAAGTAGTGTGGAACTTGACTGAGCATGTGGTGGGATGGCGTCTGGGCTTGACCCTTTCGTATGCCCTATATATAAGCATGCTTGATCAGGTGATACCCTACTTGTACATATAACTAAGGAGAGGCCATTGGGTGGAAACATGTGAATCAATCATTACAAGTATCAAGTATGACTATGTGACTGTGTGTGAACAATTCAAGGTTTTCAATATTCAAACTTATGAACTCACCAACCTAGTGTTGACTTTGTTTTAAATGCATGTTTTCTCAGGTGACGAACAGGTTTAGGTCACCAGATTTCAAGATCATAGCTAGAGGACTTTTAGAAGACCTAGCTGCATTTTGTTTGATCAATACTCTTGGAATGACAAACATTGAATCATATTTTGTAGATCTTGTACAGTACAAGATATAAACACATTGATTCTTTTGGATAGATTTACTAGGTTAAATTATGAACGATACATTGTGATTTAACTTTGTAATTCTATATCATTGTCATGTTTACATTTCTCAATTATACATCATGTGCTATGCAAACAATCTGATCAATTCGATTATCATTCAAGATATCGCGCCCCGAGAACCTTCCGCCCGACGGGAAAACACGATCCGTTCCCGCCGGCCCGGGATGTGACATATTCCTTTTCAATGTGTTTTAATATATATATATATATAATTGTAATTCAATTTAATTTATCCACTATTTTCAGTCTGTATTTCTCTCTACCCCTGAGCTCGAAAACCTGGTGGAGGACTCATATAAACCTATTCGTGGAGGTCTCCATGAAGAAAGGCTTTTTTTTGACATCGAGCTGATGCAGTGACCAAGATCTGTTAGCTGCAACTGACTCGTATGGAATCAGTTTCATTTGGCTCTAGACTACGATTCGATAGAGAATGATTTGGCACATCTTCGATTTCTTGGTATGAAAGTCAAGTCGTTAGGCTTGGTTTCTATGACAAAAAAATATATTAAAAAGACAGTTTATATTTAAAAAAGTTAATATTTATCAATTGCATAAAAATTTTACCCCACAATTAAAAAAATATATTATAAAAATTAACTTAACAAAATTTATAATTATCATATTTTTAATAATACATTATCTTATCAACTGTAAGCGTTAATAAATTTTATTTTATTTTATTAAATTCGTGTAATAGACATTTTATTAAACTAATGTTATACACATGTTTTTATAGACGCTACTTTTTTATTATGAAGTATATAACATTTAATTTATTCAAACCGTGTAACATACATGATTTAATCTAGTATTTAAATTAAAAGAAACCTTATAAAAGACCCATTGGTTACGCTTATTTATATTTGCAATTTTTGAATAAAAAATCACCAAAAATCAAAATGAAACGAAAACTTAGAAAAGGACAAATTGAGGGAATGAGTAGGAAATTTAATGGTAAATTAAAATAACATTGAGGTCATTAGAGCGTGTACGAAACAAATGAGATAAAGGTATTGCGCATTAGCCATTTTTTTCTACGATACACTGTCGGGTCACCTTCTAAGAAGAGGTGGTTGTCAGCTGTAGAATAGAGAGTGAGGATGAGATGTATGTTTTCAATGGGTTTGTGTCGTACACACATCCGATCCTCAAATTTCATGTTTTTTATGCGTTTCATATAGGCTTACACAAGGTGCACCAGTGTCGTATACAAGACCAATCAATGTCGTGTTAATTAGTGTCAGAAGAGGCTATACGTCTCATATAAGTATATACGAGACATATAATGTTAGTGGAGTGTTAAAAAAGTTGGGTGTGTAAACAGTGACCGAGCTTGAGCGTATTGAGTGGGGTGGAAATTTACGGTACCCAGAATACATGTTAATTTTTTTAAACGAGAGGGAACAAAAACAATATTTTTAACTAAAAATAACACTTTAACAAAAAAATTAACATTACGAGCCCCAAGCCCTTAAAAGAGCTTCACCCATGTGTGTAAATAATCAAACATTTTTAATAAGATGATAAAGTAGGAGAAATATAGTGGTAAGATGTTTGATGAATAAAGATAAATGGTTAACTTTAGAAATTAAATAATCACCCAATCCACCCACCCTAATAGGTTTTGTTATACGATGTAAACTAATTTTAATATTTTACTACACAATAATTAAGTTGGTCTAAGCGAGCAACCAAACAACATATCGATACCAAACTAGATAATATACAACTATACAAGTTAAGTTTCATTATCTTATGTGGTATAACCAAGAAGTTAAAAATAACTTTTGTTACATGTAAAAGGTCAAAGGCGATTTTCATAAACTGATCACTCGTCTAGATGTTACTAGTCTGATTTAATTCAAGAATATGGTGACATAATAAATAGTTAAAAATACCAAGAAAATTATAGATATATAAATACATTTAAAAAAAGCATAATTAATATTCAAACAAATATAATCATGTTAAAAAAATACAGAGTATGATTTTAATGATTAACTACTTGGATTTAGTAAAAAACAAAATCCGTTCCGACACCCTTCGGTTTTCCAGTCCAACTAGTGATAAAAGATAAAACATTTTTGAAGTAAATCCAGATTAATCATAGTAAGGAGTAGTATAGAGTAGATTTTTTTTTTTAATTCATTAAAGATGTTTTTTTAAATAATTTCTATTTTTATGATGAGTAAAACTTAAACCAAGGGTACAAGTCTTTTTTCTTACCACTAAGTCCAAGATTCCTAGATTTTTATCAAGTCTTCACCCAACATCACTTAGCCTATTACACATGTAAATCAAATTTAATTAAGTATTTGCATAGTTGGTGTAATATAATACAACTTGCATGATACATTAAAAAAAGATGAAAACCAAAGTATATATAGAGTTGATTCAAAGTATCCATTATTACAATTCTTCTAGAAACATTACATAGATTGCAAATCAAGAATATTAGTCCTTGAATTCAAGTATGTATTCTAGTATGAAAAAATTCTAGTAAATATCAATAGTACATTCCAATAGTTCTTTTCAATGTCTTCAAATAAGTGTCAAAACATAGCTTTCAAATCAAAACTAGCTAGGCTTTAGATTAATCATCCACTGCATCCAATGTTTCTTAAATGGTTTTTTTTTGAACGGCTAAACTTACTCTCCATCTAAATTAAACCATAATTACACTTTTGCATGGGATTGAACCCATGACCTCTCATTCTAAGAGGCAAGCCTCTACCAAATGAGCTAGTCCCACATTGGCTTCTTAAATGATTTAAATTCTCCTAAGAATATCATATTTGAAATTTTAATCATTTATAATTTAATTTAATATATTGATAAGTTTTGTAAAAAAATAAATAAATAGTATTAATATCAAATATTCTATATTTATTTATTTTATTCAACGTTTAAAAATAGTTTTAAATACATTATACATTTTAAAGCAAGGTTAAAATAATTTTCTGAAAATAAAATAATTTACAAAATGTTTAAAAAAAAATTAGAAGGTTTTTAAAGCTTGAAAGCGGCTTAGAATGTGAAAATAACAAAAAGCCGGTCAAAGACCGCTCCTGTGGGTTTCGAACCCGTGTCCCCAACATGCTTTATGCATCTTACCGTTAGGCCTCCATAAGGATTCGCTAGTGGCTCACAGTTGCAATTGATTACAACCTTTTTCCACATCGGTAAAACCCTAATAGTCATGCTGATCTAATTCGTAATATTTGTTGTTCCTGACATCGAATATAACCCATTGGGCTTTTGTTCTTTATCTAAATCAATCATAAGGCATAAAAATTTTACATGATTTGAATATGAATTGAATGAATTTGAGTTCCATGAAGGCCTCGGCTATTCTTGAATTGGATTCCACGATTTAGACAATTATAGAGGATATTCTTAGTATAGAGTATAGTTTTGATTAAAATGAAGTTGTCAAGCTTACAAAGGGTTTGATTTTTCCTTAAGGATGTCTATTTCTATCAATTGTGGTTTAAGTTCGATGAGTTGTTTCGGGTTAACGTTTACACTGTTGGATATGAGATGTCCGATCATTGATAATATCAACGTTACTATCGGGGTACGGTCCAAAGAGTTACACATTGGAAGATAATAATGAGATTATTTCTAAAATTTGTTTTAGACATATTTAATTTCACGAATTATATATAAAGTGATGTTTTATTATTATTTATGAAATAATAATAATAATATTGGAGGAATTAATTATCATGATAATTAATTAAAATTAAATTGATAAAATTTAGTTAGTTAAACTTTGGATATTTAATTAAAGTTTACTAATTAATTGTTAGTTGGTAAAATTAGAGAGTGGTTTTTAATTGTTAATTATTAAAAGAGTTTTAATGTGAAATAAAAGGGTGTGAATTATTTTGAATTGGTAATTCAAAAATCCCTAAAATAGTGGATCTAAGTTTGACCTTAAAACTATATCCAATCTCCCACATTTTTCACTTCATGCACACAACTCTTCCACTCTCTCCTCTCCCCCTCACTTTGGTCGTAACCCCCCTCCTCTCTCTTGAGAATTCACCACCACCCACCACCACCATTGTCGAACCACCATAAGTGGTTTTACAGCGCTCGATTGTTGCGGTGATACACAATATAGATCGTGATTCGTGATTCGGTCATCTAGCGAGACGACTATCGGATCCAATGTGTGTTTTTGGGAGTTATTCATTAAGGTCAATTCTAAATACCGTATCGCATGTAATTAGATTCCTGGTTTTGGGAATTTTGTTCATGAAACAAAAGTTTGTAAACTAAATGCTTCCGCTATTGTAAAATCTGATTTTTCTAATTAATATAATTAATTAACAGATGAAAATGGTTATTATAATTCTCAACATAAACGGTTATGATTGATTATAAACGCAACCAATTGTATTTTTGAATTCGTATTTGAAGTAGAAACACATATCTGTAAAATATTTTGAATTAAAAAAACATTTTTTGATGTTTTCAAATGAAACACGATCTCTGTGGGGTTTGAATATAAGACATTAAGACCAGGGTAGAAACCTGATTAGGAATGTGAGCGTTGCAGATCTAGCACTTAGGTAGCGTTTGGTATGCATGATGAATGATGGAATTGAATGAATTATTACGTTAGAATGAAAAAAAACGTGTTTGGTTACCACATAGGAATGGAATGCACCATTACACAAGGAATGTGATTCCTTCACTTTTGATGATTTTCATTCCTTTAAGTAGTGGCGATTTTTCTTCATTCGTTCTGTTGAAGGAATGATCGACCAATGACCCGACCCATGTCCAAAACCATGACTCGACCCATGTCCAAAACCATGAGGCGACCCATGACCAAAAACCATGAGCCGATCCTTGACCTGACCCATGACCCGAACCATGATTCGAACTATGACCCGAGCCATGACCTAAACATGACGCGAACAATAGCCCGAACCATGACCTGAACCATGACTCAATCGATGACTCAAAAAACTACCCGACCCTTGACTCAAACAATGACCCGACCCATGAACCAAAACATAACCCGAACCGTGACCAAGACCATGACCCCATCCACAAACAAAACCATGACCTGATCCATGAAATGCCCCATGATTGAGCCATGAGCTAAACAACAACCAACCGATGATCCAAACCATGAATCGACCCATGACACATGACCCGACCCATGATTCGAACAATGATTAAAACCACGACTCGACCCATAAACTGTATTACATTCCTTCATCTTCTCATGTTTATCAAACAACAAGAAGTAATGAATCATTTCACTACCAGAGGTAACCAAACAGGGCAATGGAATGGTAATGATTCATTTCTTTCCCACGTCCATTCTACTCCCTCGTCCATTCCATTCTATCGTTCATTCCATTCTTTCATACCAAACAGACCCTTAGAGTTTATGTTTTATATTCTTTTGCTTCAAAGTTACCCTAAATCTGAATCCAGGTTTCGGTAATTATAATATTAGTCCATCTAGTTTATAAATAATCTTTTTATAGAAAAAGTTTATTAAAATATTTATTAAGTGTTTATAAATTAATATTTCTATAAAACTTTATAAACTTGATAAATCTAATACATTTTCTTATTCAAGTTGTTTTTTTTATAAAATTCCATTAATTTATATTTAAATCACTTTTTGTTAAGATTTCCATCAAAAATTTATTTATAATTTCCATAACATACTGATACACACACATGTATAATCAATAAAAAGTCTTTAATACTATAAATCTTTATTTGTCATGATATTATTTATATATTTATAACTAAAGTCGAATGAAATTACTTTTATTGGAATTTTGACACAATTAAATCTTAACATTAAGGTTACAACGTGAATCTCACGTGTCTAGGTTAGTCGTATCATTGAACAAGCAAGTGAATTCGGTTGTAGTCAATATATTCCAAGACGACGACGACGATCAAGTTCAATGTTTTTGCGACCGAGGGAATTGCTCGAAAGTTCAGTGATAATGGAAGAACCATGTGGGCATGTGGCAAGGAAAGAGGCTTTTATTATAGGTGTTTATTGAGTCGGTTATACCGTTATATTGTTTATTCAAATAAAGTTATTTGAATTTGAGAATTTTTTGTCTGTACCTGATCGAACCCGAATTGGATTGAATCTCAATATCTCATTCAACCCAAATATATCCGAATTAGGATTTGGTTCGGATTTAGAGAATTCTGAATAACTTTAACAACCCGAATAAAGTTAAATAAAAATTTCTAATCTTTTGTTCCTGTTTTGCAATTTATTTTACTAGTTTAGATTCAAAATACAATAACCTCAAATTTCAAAACAATCACAAATTTATCATAACAAAATAGTCCAAACAAATCAATGATTCATAAAAAACACCTGAACAATCCGAATAACTTGTAATTAGTAACGGTAAATTGACTTGTAAATGGATAATTCTATCCGAACAACCCAAATTACTAAAATCAATAAATCCAAGTGTGACCCGAATATTTGAACAATTTCTTTGGATTCGGACATATCCAAAATGAACAACCCGAATCAAGATTCAAATTGATTTTTCGGTTTCGGATGCGATTCGTGTTTGGGTTTTTTTCAATAGACTTCGATTTTTTTGAACAACCCTAACTTTGTTGATTGAAAGTGAAATTGATTTGTGTTTGCTTAGACGCTGAGTTTTGTTTTTAATTTCCAAATATATTTTTTTATTTAATGAAGTTTTTTGGTACAATTTGGTGCAACTTTTTAAAGAGGAGACGCGTTAGTCAACAAGTTAAAATTTTTTTATTTTTTGTCAGGGGTGTTTTGGTAATTTTAGGTATTCTTTGATTTTTGGTTTCTAAAAATATAAGGGGAAATTGGTCATATAAAAAAATCATAATTAAAAGTTAACAACCATCCAAAGTGAGGACCTTTCGTGTTACCCATGCCAAACTGTAGGGCTATTTATATAATTTTTCAAAATTGAGGATCTAATCCAAAATCATGTCTAACTACATGGACCTCTTGTGTAATTTTCTTGTATTTTTGGTATAAATACATTAAACAACCTAATTATATAAAACTAATTATAATTGTCCCCGCACATGCGATACAGGTTCTAATCTCTACAAGTTCAAGTTGAATAAGTGGTATGCAATAGAAAAAAAAAAATAAAGTGTTAAAAAATACCCAACGGATTTATAACAAAGGGCATATATCTTAGGAAAATCATGTTAGCGTGGACGTGAGCTATAAAGTCGAGGATTGGATTTCTGTTATTTGCAATGATGATATCTTAAAGTGCATATGGAGTGAGCTCAAGTTGGTGCAGGTTTTCGACTAAGGGGTCGTTTGGTTGAGTATAAACCATTAAGTGCTGAATGATTAAGATGTTTAAATAGTTAAGAGAGTCTGAACCATTAAGTGCTGAACCATTTAAGACTGTTTGGTTGAACATATGATTGAAAAAAATTTTAAAAAATACCTTTTTTTTGTTCAAAACCCTAGCCACCCCACATGTCCCTTCGCCCCAGTTGGCCAGCCGCCTCCATCGCCGCCCCTGTGTTGCGAACCATCGAGTCATGCTTGGTCGACTTAAAGGTAAGCAAAATCTCGAACCCTAAATGAACCACAACCATCGACGGTGGTTGCGTGACGGTAGCGGTGCGGTCGAGTGAGCCTCCTTCGATCGTCCATTGAACCACAATTGGCTGTCGAGCAAACCCTAAATGAACCATAACCATCGTGACGGGAGCAATGGACATCGGGAATATCGCGACGGGTGCGGTGCGACGATAAGGTGCGGGCGACGGTGCCCCGGCCCCAGCACTCTTCCCTTCCCTTCACGTATGAATCATTCAGACACATCCTCAAGTCTGAATGTGTCGGACCTTCATTCATACATTTGGTTCAATCCATATGTGGTTTTTTTTCGTGAAACTAACGGTCTAAATCTGAATCATTCAGATTCAGACTCATTCAGACATATTCAAATGCAAACAAACAGATGTCTCATATGTCTAGAGTTGGTGGGTTAACCCTCATAATTCTAGAAACAAAACAAAATAAATAAAAAAGGAGCAGCGGGGACTTATAATTTAATGATTACCTTCTTGATTTCTTTATAGGAAGTCTTGTTTGAATCTGAGCTTAATCATATATGTTAAGACAAGACTAAAAGGGTTTACTTGTCTTGAGTATCATTGTAACCCAAATATTCAGTTAGTGGTTTTGTCCACTGATGATCAGTTTTCGATTAAAGGAACTATTAATCAAAGAACACGCATACACATTAATCAAAAACTATTAATACAACAATATATTACATTGGTAACATATTAATCAAAAACATATTAACGATTATGTAATTCTAAGAATATATAACTTTTAATATTCATATAATTTCAAAAACATATATTTCATTGCATAAATAAGACAATGGTATTGTTGATGGTCTTGAAGATTGGACGATGGAAAAATTATAACTTAATAAAAATAGAGGACGAATTTAGCTTGTTACACTAGTTGGTTCAGTTAATTAGCTTTAGTTCAATATAACCAAAACCAAACTAAAAAATTCGGTTTTTGTCATTTTCGATTTGGTTAAGTTTATTTTTTTATTCAGTTTATTTTTTTTATTCATTCAATTTCAGTTATTTTGGTTTTTTCGTGCCCTGATAAAAAGGGCTCAATTGCCTCCCATTAATTTATGGGTCAATTACATATATCCCCTTGTTAAAATCATTTATTACATATTAACCCAATCATAAAACTAAATTACATATTTCCCCTTCTAAATTAAATATGTTGCATATTTATCCATTTAATTAAAAAACAAATTATGTATTTCTATTTTATCCTTAATGACCTAACAAAAAACAATTTACATATTTCTTTTTACTAATAGACAATTTTGCAACATGAAAATATTTATAATTTTAATTTAATATTGGGTATATATGTAATTTGGATGTTTAATAAGGAGATATATGATATTATTTCTTAATTTATTAATTTTAAAATATACATTAAATTGATTTCAAATAAAATCGGAGAAATTGGGTCTCACAAAAAAAAAAGAAGAAACAGGGAAGTGTCGTTTTCGTAGATGGAACCCATTGTGCACACGCGCATAACGCGTGGAGCCCAGTCGTTGACTTTAATTTTAGTCAAAAACGGAGGACAGGTAAAAACAAAGTCTTGACAAAAAGTCAAAATCAACCTGAACACCCCGTCTCCGCCCTGCAGCCGTCCTCCACTCAATATAAAAAAAAATGTGTTTTTTTTTTCTTTTACTTATTTTATGTTGATAAAAAAAACGTATTTATTATTACATATTAATATATTATATTTGCTCGTAAACAATAAAATGTTTATGCTTTTGTCTATGATAATGTAGTAATAATCACAATATATAAGAGTCTCAATTACTAATATAACATGAAATTATAAGAAAATTACGGGTTTAGGATAATATAAGTAGTTCGGGTCAGGTTCCAATTGGATTGACAACTGTGTTTTGTTGTTTGTGTCAATATGATAGGTTCACACGTTAACGTTTTTAAGTCATTTACTAGTTTTAATGTGTTTTATGTCGTAAATTTACGAATGAACGAAGCTTAATAGGGGCTGGGGGTTGAACGCTCTCCTATTTTTTCAGCCCGTAGTATTAATTTTCGAACGAAATATTATTTTTTTGTTTTAAGTATTTGTTTCGCCCCATTACTTCATAAAATTAACATGTATTGCGTTTCTTGTAAATTTCCGTCTTCCTTTCAATACATTCAAGCTCCGTCACTGCACATATTGTCCGTCATTCGAAGTGTTTTTTCTAGCATATCTATTTAAATTGACACTCAATGTTTTATATTTGGATTTGTTAGGTTGGGTGCCTTTTTTTATTAATTTATAAAGTTTTAAGAGTTAGAAGCTGAAGTTGACAGGCTAAGCAAATGTCAAAATGGACACCTTATACGACTAGGAACACCATCCCGAAATTAAGAAGACAATTTTATAATAAATTATTTGAAGTATAATATAGAGAAAGGAAAGGAATTACAAAGTAAACATATATTGTCCATCATTCAAGGTGTTTTTTCAAGCATATATATATATATACATATACATATGTATGCATGCATGCATGCATGCATGCATGTGGTTCAAATTAAATCACATTAGTTTATTCAAACCCAATTTTTTGTTCAGGTTTACCGTTTAATGTGTATCATATATTTATTTTCAAGATTTCAAATCAATTACCCAGATAGGTTTAAAGGTTTTATTTTTAAGATTAGATTTTCATATGATACAAAACCTAGAGAGGGAGGTTTCAAAAGAAACTTAACTATCCATTTTTTAAAAAACTAAGAAAACTCATATTAACCAATACATTTTTATTTTTAAATTTTTTTTATTAAGGTTATAAATGTCATAAAAAACTTTTTTTTTTTTTTTAAAAAAAACAAATATATTTATATAACGAAGTTACGTATATGTAACTCAAAAAGTTTCGCATGTAACTTATATTTAGATATATGTAATTTGTATGTATATCATACATGTTGCGTAAATATAATAACATGAAATACATATATATTTTTTTATTTTTTTCTTTTATTTATATTTCTTGCCTTATAATATAAGAAAATAAACAATAAAAATTAAAGAAAAAACATTTAATTATTAATGATTGTGATTAGTTATATTAGTTTCTTTCAAAATAAAGGTTTACTCGACTAACTAAGAGGAAGGTTGGGTGGTTTTTTTTTAATTTATAAAATTTTATATCACGAAGTTACGTATATGTAACTCAAAAAGTTTCGCATGTAACTTATGTAACTTATATATGTAATTTGTATGTATAGCATACATGTTGCATAAATATAATAACATGAAATACATATATATATATATATATTTTTTTTTTTTCTTTTATTTATATTTCTTGCCTTATAATAAAAGAAACTAAACAATAAAAAACAAAAAAATATTTAATTATTAATGATTGTGATTAGTTATATTAGTTTCTTTCAAAATAAAGGCTTACTCGACTAACTAAGAGGAAGGTTGGGTGGTTTTTTTTTTTTTTTTTTAAATTATAAAATTGATCATTTAAGATCTAGAAGCTAAAGTTGATATTTGGTGGTGTGGGAGCTTAGCACCTTGCTGACTCTTTTGGTGTAATTTTTGGTGGATTAATGATATTTGCCGTTCAAAAAAAAAAAAAAAAAGAAGCTAAAGTTGATAGGCTAGGAAAATACAAAGCTGGCACCTTATACGATCGTACGTAGCATAAAAAAAATATTCGAATTATGAAACAAAGAAGGAAAGAAATAACATAGTGTACATATTACAATATGCGAAATAAACAATATAAAAACCAGAGTTTAAAGATATAGATTTATGCTCAACAGATATTCTTTAAATTAGATTTCAGATCGCTTAGTTAAATCTGTATGTCTCTCAATGTACAACAGCCTAAGCATATTGTATTGTCGAGATTAGCCAAACTCCTGGATGTACCTCAAACAAGAGTGTGCTTGCTTGAAAAGATAGGAATTGTTTTAGAGTTTGTGTGTAAATTCTGAAATGTATAGTATATTTAAGTATTCAAGGCTTCATTCTTATTCTCATATCCAAGACTTCTTCTCTAGTCTATCAGCTTTTTAAGATTTATATATTCTAATAAATAAACTTTTTTAGGGATACATGACATATTCCTGTAACAAGTCAACATTCATTTCTTACAACTTTCTCCTATCAAATACATCTCATATTAAATAATAATATTAAATATTAATTAAAATTTTTATACATTTTTACAATAAAAAAGATTTTTAATACATTAAAATATATTAATATTAAAAGTCAACTTTTTTAAATAAATTATTATATATTATTAAATTTTTGAAAACAATTATTTAAAAACACAATGTTTAAAGGAAAACAAGCTAGAAAAAAGTTAGTATTTAAAAAAAAAATAATATTATTATTTTTATACATAAAGTATTAAATCATACGAAATCGTAATCATATTTTAAATTAAAAAATCACTTTATATTTTCCAGATTTTCATTGATAACTATTTGTTATATTTTTTTGTTAAAACCATGTAATACACGAGAAACTAATCTAGTTTCTTATATATTAAACAAGGCAAGCCGTCCTATTTATAAAAAAAAAATCATAAGAAAATAAATAGTCTCACTTCTATGTAAAACCTCTTAAATCAAGGACATGAACAGATTTATTACAACCAAAAGTCTAAAAAAGAATCTTAACATCACATTCACAAAGATTTTCAGCACCAGATACATACTACATGACCCATGTGACCCTTAAATGGATCATATAGCCCATACCACTGTTGCAAAAGTCGGTCTCTAAGGTCGAGTATTTTCTGAGTATTACCCGAGTACTTCCTCCTAGGGCTGAGTACTACCAGATTACTCGCTCCAAGGGACTATTCTGACCTAAAAGAGTCTAACGACTTTTGCAACCTTGGCCCATACTACTTGTATAGACCTTATCCAAAACAACATTTGGATTTTACGGATATTATGCTATCTATATACCTCATACGACTCATATGACTTAGTTTTAGTATAAAAATATACAAAAGGATCTAACACCACATAACTTACATTAGCTTGGTTTGGTTTACTAAATTCTAAATCTTATCATGTTTTCTTTCATTTGTAAAAGATTGGAAATGGTTTTCGAGTGATTATTGCTTTATATTGTTTTGGTTTGATGAAGAACATATAGACACGTACAAATGGGTAAATTAGTAATTCGGGTAAAACATGGTGATTTGTGTGTGTATGTTTCTTTTAATTAGTTACTTTGCTTTCATTATATTCTTGTAATTTGTTCCTTGTCACACATTCTTAGCCTTTGTTATGCTTTTTAGGTAATATTGTATGACCACCACTTCTACTAACATGCTAATTATAAATTGCAGCATTCTCAACCTGACTGAAACCTACATAGGAGACTGATAGAAAGACCCTGAACTATAGCGACAACCATCGATGACGAACATCCGAAAAGACAATGGGGGATCAAGAATATAGTTGAATTTGTCATGCACTCATGCCATTTATATATATATGGTTCCCGGTCAATTCAACTGCCTTAAGAAAAGATCTGGGCCGTTTAAAATGGCTGAGAATAAATCTTAGCTGTGTAAATTCAATTTAGGAGGTAATTATGAAAACATGTTATCACCACTTCCCCACTATCTCATTTATCTCAGTTAAACAATTATTATTTTTTGTAGAATCAATTTACTAAATTGATTCGATTATACCATTGTACCGGCCACCGGACGAGTATAAAACGAGTTTTAGATGGTATGAGGCCCAACATCATGAGATCAAATCTTCAAGACAACAATTTCGAGAGATCAAGCCAATTATTACTAAAATAATTCAAAAATATATATTTATTCAATTTCATGGCTTACAGAATGACGATCCAAATGCCCACATTCCAAACTTGTTGGAGATTTGTGATAGTTTCAGGATGAATATAGTCAATGATGATCCAATCATACTACGAATGTTTCCATTCTCCCTACCACATAAAGCCAAGCCAAAGCTTGGCTAAAATCATTTTTAGTGAGCTCCGTCATCTCTTGGAGCCAAGTGGTCGGAAGAAAGACTAAAAGAGTGCTTTCAATACACAGAGTTAATTGCATGATTGGGCATTGGGTATGTTGATTTTGTATTAGCAATCCCTAACTTCTACAAATTACACTTGTGGTCCCTGGAATGGATGAACAATATCTATTTTTTTTGATAAATTTTTAAAAATAACAAACATACCCTTACCCCTTATGTAACATCTCGAAGTTCTTAAGAGCTTTGTAAAATAAAGTTTAATAAAGGAGTGGCGAAAAAACAAAAATATACATATATGGAGGCAATATTATTAACTATTCTAAGAAGAGGGTAGGATTTATAAGTATTGTAAAGTTAAAAGTATATACAACAAACAAGAAGGACATGCGGTGGAAGGTAGGCGACAACAAGGGAAGAAACAAGCAAGAAGACCATTATTATGATCTCCAATCATGAGTCCTGGCCATGAAATCATCTTGGTAATCATGTCTTCATGGTCTCTGAATGAGTAGAACCCTTAAAGGTGGGTTTGATCTACGGTTTAGGAAACACGAAGTTGGGTGACTTATGAGTAATTAGGGGATTCTAAACAATTACTATCTTGTTTTAGGGAGTTTTAAACACTATATGATGTATGCTGTTATGATTGTGCAAGAACTCCATGTTAGGGATTTTGAAGCCAGAAGGGAGAAGATGACTTATTTTGGGGTAAATAAGAAATTGTATATTGAATAGTTGTTTGAATATGGAAAAGTGTATTTAAACACAATGAACATGTTGAGACTTTAACATTTACCTAAACTAATAGGATAAAGTTATTAGGATTTTAACCTAAACATGTATAGTGGGTTAAATTGGTTCAAATAATATGAAAGTTATATTAAAAATTGATCAGAATACATTGAAACTTGAATGTTTGCATGAAAGACGATGAATATGGTAAACAAACACAAACAGGTTGAATGAGTATATTTAACCAAATTGTTGTAATTATACATGATAAAATCCTAAGACGAAGGATTTAATAATTTTATGTAATGAAAGCAAATGAATTCAATTGATACGAGTCAATAATATAGAATGTGGAGAGAGAAAGAGAGTGTGTGTGTAAAAACGTGCACACATTGTGAGTAGAATGATAATCGAATGGATACATTTTGACTTGTAGAAATTTTATCAAGAATCAAGATCGAAACCAAGAGGATAATCGAGCGAGATCATATTGTAGTCGAGGTATGTAATCTAACCAAATTACTAAACGATAAATGAGGTAAACACACTTCGACTTATAATCATGAGTGGTTATGGTGGTTTTGATAATGGTGATTGATCAATATTAATGTAACAATATAGTAGAATACATGTAGATGTTATGTATGGTAGAATCATGGTATTTCAAAAAGAACTTTTCCTAAAGTTGGGTGCGACAAATCACTCCTTATATCACAATATTTCATCTCCTTGCTTTTCTTTTACCAGATCAATGGCAACCAATTCCATCCATTCAACAACATCGATAAACATCACCTGCCACCAACACCAAATTCCACCACCACCACTACATGCTATTGCCATCACCATTAGAATCACTCATCAAGAAGAAGTTGAAGAGCCCGAAAGTTTTGGTGATGCCATTGGAAACAATATAAACAATTGGGGCCGAATTTCATCGAAGGTGTGTTTGATGATTTCAGATGATCCAATTTACATTTGAACTACTTTTTTTTTTTGAAAGAGTTTTTAGTGGCTCGAATGAAGGTTGTTGGGGTTAAAGATGGTGACTGGATTTGTTGGCGGCGATGGATGGTGGTGGTGTAGCAACTGTTGGAAGCCAGATGATTTTCCATTTTAGGAGAAAAAAATATACTGAAATGTCTGAAATGCGCATCTTGAAGATGGAACCAATGCTAGGTGATGATGGTTTGATCCATATGTGGTGGCTGGCAATGTTAAAGGTTAAAGTGGGTTTACATAAAGATATTTTGGTAATCTTGGAAATTTAACAGAAAAGATAACAATCATCCGTTCTAGGGACCACTTGTACTATATTTTTGCGAACAATTTGGATCACCAATATACTTTATTAAAATTAAGGACCATCAGCGCAAAATTGACATATAAAAGGGACCAATCATGTAACCATTAGGGTTTTTCGTTATAAATTCGAATTATAATAGTGTTAAAGATTGTAATAAAAGAAATTTCATAGGAGTATTTAGATAATATTACGAACATAACTGAATAATAATTTCGAATTCTATAAAAATTAACACTGGGTAAATCGCAACGGGTCGATTTCAAGAGAACATAACCATTAATCAAATAAAAGAAGCATCATGAATCCAAATTTCAATCACGAAACTCTCCACGACTATTGTCTAAAACTGTTCACATCTAAAACCCATCTATAAACACTCTAAAACTCTGTATCGAAACCAAGAATAGCCGAATCTATATTGGAATTAAAACTCATGCAATTCAATAAGAATACAGATAATTATTCATATCTTTCTGTTCGTTTTTGATAATATAACACTAGCCTAAGCTTTTAGGAACTAAAGAACTCGGGTTTAAATGAATTCGATCAACAAAAGATTAGGGTTCTTATTAAATTCTCAATGTAACATCTTGAAATCTAAATAATTATACATATACATTTATATTAACCTATGGTTTCATGCTCAAAATTTGTATAAAAAACATGAGCATACGAGCTTAGGCGAGTTAAAAGTATAAAAGTAAAGCCAAGTGGGGTGCTAATGAAATATTGGAATTAACTCATTTTCTTCTAAACCCAACCCAGCCCCTAAACACATAATTTATTCAATAAAAACAAGTGTTTTCAAACACATAACGATTGGATCGGTCCCCAATTTTATTTGGAGCTTCCTAACACATATACGAAGACTTTCACAGTTGGGATTTTGATTATGAGTCACGGAGGTCTACGTTTTATTGCCCTGAGAACAATGTTGCTGGAAGTTTTTCCAGGGAACTGTCTGCCTTTTTGTGAATGTGGTGGCAGTTTCTTGAGGCAGACTGGTGGTGAAGGTAGAGCTTGATGAGACAAAGCCGTGGAAACCTGAATCAGCACGTTCAGAGTTTGTTTGATTTAGTTTCGAGCTACTCGTATGTTATTGAGTGAAAACTCAGCAATTGCTTTCGGTTCTTCTTGGTCAATGGAACTCAAACCTAGTCAAGCTTGTTCAAGGATTGTCACCAGCGATTCAATTCAGTTCGGTGAAGACGTAAACTGTCATACCCTAAGCCGGCGGGCTGGATCGACTCTCCCGTCGGGCCTAATAGTCCTGGGATGCGATATCGTGTGATACTCAAGATGATCAGATTGTATACATAACACAAGATTTGAGAATAACTAAATCATAATAACATTAAACTAGGGTTACAAGGCTAAATTACATTTGTCCTGTTCGATAATTTAACAATGTAAACCTATCAAAAGAATCATGAGTTCGTCTATCTTGTAACTGTACAAGATATCAAATAATTCACATGTGATAAACAAAATATATGCACATCCAAAAGTTACTAGGTCCTCTAACTGGGCACCCTTGTAAGTATCCTGAGCTCCTAGTCTTAAAACTTTTTGTCACCAGAGAAAAAATGTAAAAACAACGTCAACACATGGTTGGTGAGTTCATATAGTTTAGTATTGAAAACCGTTGTAAAAGTGTTGTAAGTATAGTCTTTTTCCAAAATAATTCAGACTATCCACCTTAAAGCTCACTATCGACATCATCCCATCATGCCAAGACTGTTTATATATAGGGCATACGTAGGGTCAAGCCTTGCTACCAGCCCACTACATGCTTGAAATGACACGACTTTGCCTTTAATGAAAAATAAGAGTTTCACTTTGACCATTCACCACTATAGTATTGTTGTGTATTCCAAGTATTGTATGTGTAATGTTTCCATTTCAAATATCAATCCATTTGATAGTTTTGAAAAGTATTCTAGTTATCCAATTCCAATTCATTCCAAGTTTGAGTTCACAACTGTAGGAGACTGAAACTGAAGGGGTGGCTCCTAGAGTCACACTCGATGATTAGCACTACCAACCCATAGAAGTAACTGGGGTGTAACGTTCAATGACGATGCGTAGTTAGAGGATACCCATCCGAAGACACATAGTCACATTTGAGAGGAATCATAATCATCCGCGGACACTTGTTACAAAACATTGAGAGTTGACAACGAAGGTCATTGAATGACTAGTTGGGGTTGACACTATGTCAACCCTCGGCGGCCAATCAGTCTGCTTTACGAAGTCCTTATGAGTATTGAGTTTTGATTCGTTCCCATACCATGTGCACATGTACCTTCTTACCAACCGGATCCCATCCACGTATACCCCATCCTGGGCATACCAACCACTAGTATGTGTATGACTTTGTATGAGTATGTGAGTATTGTATGTATTGTGTAATTCCTGTAAGTATTGAATAAGTATTGTAAGTATTGAATAAGTATTGTAAGTATGGTATGAGAGAGTTTATGTATGAGTATGTATATGAAAACATAAGTTTGCATGAATAAACATAAGCATTTTCAACAATCATGGTAAAAAAGTATATCAACATGATAATATATAATTTAAGAAACATGAAAAGATTTATGTAAAACATTCAACATGCTTCTTAGTATCACACCCTGCGCCACGTGCGGAATACACGGTGCAGTGACAACTGATCGATTGAATCATGACCAAGATTAATGAAGAACAACCACAATGCATTTCTAGATTTCATGTGATTTAACCGTTGATTACACATCATATCTATGTACCAAAAGCATAACAATTAACCAACCTAAAAAATATTGTTTACAAAATAAGAACGTACAAGATAATTATACAACAAGGATTTAGTGAGCTTCTATTCCATCCTAGCTTGTTCTTGATATTGTTCTATCTTAACTAGGTCGCCTTAGTTGTCCTTGTTCTGTACCTATCTCTGATCGCCTGAAACATGTGAAAAGTAATCTGTCAACTACAAGTAGTTGGTGAGACACATAGGTTTAAAGATTTAAAACATTAAGAGTTTAAAGATATAAAAGTATATAAGTTCAAAGATATAAAAAAGTGTACATACATAAGTAACATCTTGAATGAACTCTAAGTGAACAATTGATCCATGTACAATATAGAATGTATATAGAATGTAAATGTAAATAATGTTAAAGTAGTAACATGCTATTGTAACACAAACCATCATCAAGTATATCCAAGTGTCATCTTAAATCCAAGTCCCAAACTACGTTTGGAGTTAGGCAAAGACTGACCATAAAACCAATACGGCCCATGGTAGTAAAGTTAGTTAATACCAACTCCGTATTACTAAGAATGTGTCCAATATGACCTAAGCTGTTAAAATTAGTTGACAGCTAATCCATGTTGCTAAAACTACACTAATCCACTGTTAGCTATATAAAAAATTTAAAGCTAACCCTGAGTTTTGGTGTAGAAAACGTTTTCCCTTTTTGTGATCACCCCATACTAACAATAAACGATTGCGTGAACTCAAGTTTAGAAGAATAAGTTAATAGCTTCCGACCCTTGAGTCCTAAGATTAACGATTGCGTCAACTTCTAGTCTGGAATCTAAGAATAGTCATTCCAGCCCTAGAAGTCCTAATAATAACAATTGCGTGAACTTCAAGTCTGAAATATAAGAATAGTGATTTCATCCCTCGAACTCCTGAATAGAGGCATACTAGATGTGAATACGTTTATTTACAAGAATGTGTCCATGTTAAAAGGTTTATTATGAATTTGAAAACAACCTGTACAAAAGTAATGCAATGGATTAGGTCATGTACCATGACAAAGCATGACTAAGTGCCTTAGATCCCAAGTTTAACTTAAAGGAGTTTAAGTTTTACAAACGTAAGACAAACATAAGTTTATAATATGAAAACCATTTAAGAATTTTATATTCCAAAACAATTATTCACATGTTCCATCCCAAAAGATTTCAAAGTAGAAAATAAGGGTTATATACGCACCTTGATTGAGTGCGATGTGTAGTGAACTGATGGTTGATTATCGATTCTATCACTTGTTGTTGAAAGTTTGATTGTACTCAGGTTCCTGATTGTGTTAATATGGTTCATGAATCATAAGTATGTGTTCGTTCTTTCTTAAGCACCTTATATTGTTCACACCGAATGTTTAAGTATGTTATATGAACTTGTTTGTCCTTAACCATCCTAAGCTTAGTCAATTAATCCTTATGTTAAAGTTAATAAGGTTCATTAAATTACTTTATTTAAAATGTTTAAATCCTTAATTTAAGTTTAACCTTTTAAAAAAACATTACAACATATTACACTATGCATGAAACCCCCATGCATAGTGTAAGCAAAGTTTTATATCATTGAAACCATTGGCTCATAATGCCTTGATTGAGTTTATGTTTTACATCTTAATTTGTATTAACATGTGTTAGGATTAAGTTGGACTAAGCTTGGATGGTAGAAATACAAAACCCAAAGACTCTAGGATCAACAAAGGATGGAACCACCCTTCCCGACCCTTTGTGCTTCCATGATCATTTAACAACTTGTTCATGATTAGTTTCGACTCAATTTATGTTCATAACACGTGAGGAAGGTTTAAGAGTTACTATCGATGGCTTAAGGGGTTGGGAGGCGGCGGCGAGATTATTAATATTGACAAAAAACACTGAGAACCGGTTTGGATGCCATCGATACTCTAGTATCGATAGTCTAGCTCTTCATCGATATTGTGTCTTCGATATTAACAATATCGATGCTCTTCCACCACAGGCACCCTTGGACCTCATCAACGTTGTCAACATCGAAGCTGCTTGGTCGATACTATCTCGTCGAGATTATTAATGTCGATGGGAACTTGGGTTGGCTGAAATGATGCCCATCGATAGTAATAGTATCGATAGGGTTTAGTCTTGATGATCCTAACCTCCGAACTCGCTAGTATCGACCAACTTTGAACTCAGCTACTTGGAGGGCGTCGACATTACTAATATCAAAGACATGGGAATGATTCTTGGGCCATCGAACTTTAGTCTCAATGGAAGAACATCTTCAAACATTCATCCATCGATACTATCAACCCAGCTACATTCTTATGTCAATACAAGCGGTATCGATCAATTCAGCCCATTCTAGCCTTTGTAAGTTCAATCCAAGGTCTTCCAAGTGTTTCTAATGTTGTTTGGGTGATTGTTCTTGAGTTTAGATGGATCAAAAACCGGTTTCATGTTCAAGAAGATGATGAATAGTAGAAACCCTAAATCTCCGAACTTTCAAGCTCAAATCTGGGTCGATCTGTACGATTATCAGATCCTTTGTACTTCCTCTATGTACGCATCAAGAGCTTTCCGTAGACACCAATAAAATTGAAATTCCGTTGAGAAACGAAGGAGACAATGGTGGGTTTTCTAGAGAGAGAGAGTAGAGAGAGAAAGTGACGGAAATTCTTAGAGAGAGAGAGAGTGAAGCTGGTGGTTGGGGTAATAAATGAGGCTTTTTAAGCCTTAAATACCCCGCGGGGTTTCCCGCGCGTTCAGGTTCTTTCGGTTTCGTGTTTACGCGTTACTTTACGAATAATACGTAAATATTACGTTTTTATTAAAATGGTTTTATTTTATCTTTTAGGTTGTGATTGCTAATAAATATTCTACGTGAAATAATATTATTAATTTATTTTCAAAATCATTTATTATTAAATAAATTCGTCAGAACGTAAAACCTCGCGCATATTCGTACGCAATCGTCACTCGTACGAACACGACAATTGTTTTACTTTCCGTTTTGGTTTTCTAGTTATAAGATGTCATTTAAAATATTATACCCACAGATATATTCGTGCTAATCGTCATACCCAAGATTACACTGTTAGTTTAATATTTCATAATGTTATATCTTATTGTTTTGAACTTGTTTCCTCACGACGCTTTTGTTTCTTAATTGGGTTATTTTGGATTATGTTACTTACGAATTATGTTTCCATACATTGGATTTCCTCGTTAAATTAGAAAATCTCGTGTCTTAACTGTTGTGTGTGCAAATCCTGTTTACCTGTTCAAAATGTACACTCACAATGAAATTACAAACCAACTCATAATTACAAACTAGTATTACAAGTATCGTCCGTACATGTGATTACTGTACAAATGTTACCGTCTCCCCTAGTTAAGGGAATTTCTTCTCGAAATTAACTAGCGGAAGGTACTGTAAAAATATGAGGGTACTTGAGCTTCATCTAGTCTTCGCGTTCTCAGGTGAACTCCGCACCACGTTTGCCTTCCCATCGTACCTTTACGATTGGGATACGTCTACGTTTAAGTTTCTTGAGTCCTTGATCCATGATTTCTACCAGACGTTCAATGAATTGCTTGTTGTTCTAAATTTGGATGTCCTCCAATGGAATTTGGACATCGTGATCAGCCAAGCACTTCTTAAGGTTTAATACATGAAATGTGTCATGAACGTTGCTTAGCTCGACTGGAAGTTTAAGTTTGTAGGCTATGGGTCCAATCCTTTCCAGGATCTCAAAGGCCAACGTACCTAGGAGCAAGTTTCCCTTTCTTCCCCAAATCGGAAAACGCCTTTCCAGGGAGAAACCTTAAACAAGACTCGGTCACCGACTTGGAATTCAAGTGGTTTCCGACATCGATCACCATAACTCTTTTGCCGATCCCTTGCGGCCTTAAGCCTTGCTTGAATGATTTAGATCTTATTGGTTGTTTCTTGAATGAGTTCAGGTCCTACGACCTGTGAGTCACCAACCTCGGTCCAGCAGACCAGTGATCAGCACTTCCTACCATACAGAGCTTCAAAGGGTGCACATTGTATGCTTGTATGATAGCTATTATTGTACGAAAACTCGATAAGTGGAAGATGAGTATCCCAACTTCCTCCAAAATCGATCACACAAGAATGAAGCATGTCCTCGAGTGTCTGGATAGTCCTTTCGCTTTGACCGTCGGTTTGGGGATGATACGTCGTGCTAAGGTTAATACGGGTTCCCAAAGCCGTTTGTAATGATTGCCAAAAGCGAGACGTGAAACAACTATCATGGTCAGATATGATTGACGCAGGTGTACCATGACGCGCGACGATCTCGTTGATGTACAACATGGATAATTTCTCCATTTTGTAATCCTCTCGGATAGGGAGAAAATGGGCAGATTTGGTGAGTCGGTCGACAATCACCCAAATTGAATCGTAACCTCGCGGTGTTTTTGGAAACTTGGTGATGAAATCCATGGAAATTTGCTCCCATTTCCACTGAGGAATTTCAGGTTGCTGCAGAAGATCCGAGGGTTTCTGATGTTCTTCTTTCACTTTTGAACATGTTAGACATTTCCCTACATACAGGGTTATGTCTTTCTTCATCCCGGGCCACCAATAAGAGGTTCTCAAGTCTTGATACGTCTTATCGGCTCCCGGATGAACAGAATATAGTGACTTATATGCCTCATCGCAGATAAGGGTGAACAATTCCTCTGACTTTGGAATCCATATGCGACCGTTAAAGTATAGAACCCCCTCCGCAGCTGTCACACCCCGAGCCGGCGGGGTTGGATCGAAGTCCCCGTCGAGCGGAAGGTTCTCGGGGCGCGATATCGTGAGTGATAATCATGATGATCAGATTGTTTACATAGCATCAATGTTAAGAATAATTAAAGCACAATAAAACATTAAGCTAGGATTACAAAATTAAATTACATTATCAAGGTTTAGTAATTTAATTAAGTAAACCTATCCAAAAATCAAATGTTTCTATCTTGTATCTGTACAAGATATCAAAAGATATGCTTCTCCAAAAGTCAACTAGGATCTATATCTGGGCATCCTAGCATGCAATCCTGAATCTTAGCTTAATCCTGTGCATCACCTGAGAAAAACATGTAAGAAAACAAAGTCAACACAATGGTTGGTGAGTTCATGTAGTTTTATATAAAAATATTTGAAAACCACTTGAATGGCAACCTTAACCTCACCATTAACCACCTATACCATCTGATTCAGTATGCTTATATATAGGGCATATGTAGGGTCGAACTTACCGTCCGCCCAGCCACCGTCCCACCACATACCAAACCACATGATATATTGTTCCTGATGATAATTAAGCGTTCCATCCTGTATCTTTGATTCCATAACCCTTGATTTATAAAATTTGATTATCCTGTAAATGTTTACCCTGATTTCACGAATGACAACCTTAACCTCATCAACGACCACCTATGCTATCCAACCAGGTATGCTTATATATAGGGAATATGTAGGGGACAAGCCCCAGCCACCGTCCCACCACATACCGGGCTACTTAACATATTGTTGTTAATGATAATTAAGCATTTCATTCCCCACTATTGATCCTTAATGTTTGATTATTCTGAATATGTTTACCTTGACTCCCCCAAAATGACAACCTTAACCTCACTAACAACCACCTATGCTATCCAACCAAGTATGCTTATATATAGGGCATATTTAGGGGACAAGCCCCAGCCACCGTCCCACCACATACCGGGCTTCTTAACATATTGTTGTTAATGATAATTAAGCGTTTCACTCCTAACCAACACCACAAATGTTTGAGTTTGAAAATGAGTTTATGAGTTCACTTCTGTGGACAACTAAATTTCTGGAGGGTGCATCACCAAAGGATACACCCAATGGTATTCAGTATCAATCCACAGAAGCAACTAGGGTGTAACGGTCTGCTTTGGAGTGCGATTAGAGGATAATCATTAGTAGGCACAAAGTCTACTAATATTATCATAATCATCCTAGCCACCGTTACAAAACATGGATGGACAATGAAGAACACTGAATGACTAGTAGGGGTTGACTCCACAGGTCAACACGCGATGGCCAATCAGTCTGTCTTACAAGGTCCTGACAACGAAGAACACTGAATGACTAGGAGGAGTTGACACCATAGGTCAACATGCGATGGCCAATCAGTCTGTCTTACGAAGTCCTTGCTGATTGTTCAATGTTTCACCTTTCCGATACCATGTGCACATGTACCTGTTTACCCACTTGACTCCCCTTTGTTAAAATGTTTAAGTTTCTGAGTTATTGAGCATTGAGTATTGAGTATTGACTATTGAGCATTTGACTATGAACACTGATCACAAGCATTGACACCAAATAAAAGTATTGAGTAATTGAACAAAAGATTTTAACTTAAAGTACTCGCATCCAAAATATTTGAGTTTAAAGTATTTGAACATAGAGTATTCATGTGTAAAATAACTGAGCATTAAGTAAGTAAGTATCAACTATTGATTTAAAAGCATCAAGCATAATTCATGAGTAATAGTCTTAAGCATAACAAAGTATATGTTCAAGGAAATATGCATTTAAGAAATTGTATGAGTAATGATTTGAATAAGTATATGTTTGAGTAAAGAAACAATCATGACATATAATCATGATAGTTTATAACTGAAAGCATAAAGATTTAGCATAAGCAAAATGAATGAACAACTCAACAATTAACAGTTTATAAGTAATTTTATAAACAGAAGTTAATAAGCATTTCATAAACATGGAAATAATTATATAATGCATTTATACAAAACATTTGACATGTTTCTCAGTCCCGCAGTAAAAACAAAATAGTTTGAAAAGGGACAAATGAACTCACCTTGTGTTTGAAGTGGTTGACTAAGTATAAACAAGAATACACGCGCTCGTTGTGGTGTTTGTAATAGTATTCACAATCCTGTATTGATTTCATGTCGTTTGCAACTTATAAGTAAAAGTTATAATGATTCGTGTGCGTGTATGTGTTAGCCCTAAAGTTGGCTAACACTTGTTAGTCTCGGTCATTATTCGGCCCCGGTCCTAGTTGCTATCAATTATTAGTATCACATTGCTTTATGTTGTGTATTTAGCTTCAATTCATTCTTGAATCTCACATCCTTATCATGATGTGTCCGTTATTTGTATTAATAAAATTTTTATAACTATCCAAAGTCATAATTATAACTTAGGTTTATACTTTCAGAATTTCACATGCTTTTCTGTGTAGACTTTAAATAATTAGTTACATAGTCACAAGGACCATGTCACCTTATAAGAGTTTAGTTTTATCAAATCGCTAAGTGTAACACTTAAGTTTACACTTTAAAACATTTCATCTAGATATTGAATTAAGTTGACTCTTTTTATGAATTCTCCACCAATCTTTGTAGTATTTTTAAGAACTCCAATATATGTTATAATTTGAACTAGCTTTAAAAGTTTGTTTTAACTTAACTTATGTGGACCGAATAATGAATTTGGGCCGAATAAACCCAAGTGGACCGGCTAGGTATAGTGGGCCGAACAACGGCCATGGGCCAAGCTATTGGGCCAAGTGTATGGGCTACGGGTGTCACACCCCGGGCCGGCGGGAACGGATCGAGTTTTCCCGTCGGGCGGAAGGTTCCCGGGGCGCGATATCATGAGTGATAATCAAATGATCAGATTGTTTACATAGCACATGATAAATAAATGAGAAATGCTAACACATCCATGACATAGAATTACAAGATTAAATTACAATGTATCGTTTATAATTTAATCAAGTAAATCTATCAAAAGAATCAATGAGACTATATCTTGTATCTGTACAAGATATACAAAAGATGATTCATGTTCTTTTTATCCAAAAGTATGTAATCACAAAAGTAGCTAGGTCTTCTAAAAATCCACTAGCTATGTCCATGCATAATAGTAGCTACACCTGTTCATCACCTGAGAAAACATGTATTTAAACAAAGTCAACACTAGGTTGGTGAGTTCATAAGTATGTTAATTGCAAACCTTGATTCATTCCCATGCACAATCACAATGTAGGTTATGTTACTTGTATGTTGTATATTCACATGTTCACCCAATGGCTTCTCAACAGTTATATTTACAAGTAATATATCATCCTAGTAGTGATGCTTATATATAGGGCATATGTAAGGGAACTAAGCCCTAGCCAACATCCCACCACATCACTACTAGAACTCCACACTACTTGCAATACAACTATTGATTTCTATTCTCATTTTCCCATGTTTATCTCCTCTATGATCACCTGTGTTCTCATGTATAGAATAATGTGATGATAGCGTTATAGTTATCAAACCGAAGTATTGATAACCAATATATGTGTTAAGGATATTAGATTCTCAATCTGTTCCTTGTATTATTCTATATTTGTGGGGTTAACTGTTATTTCACTTTTAAATATTAAAAGTGTTAGTTAACTGTATGTAATGTATTCTCAAATGCAACGTATAGAGCCCAAAAGGAGTCCATTGTGATCCTCACGTAATCAGATTACAATGCACCCGATTCACCTCTATTCCGCCGTGTGATCCCAAAGCCTTCATCGAAACTGTTACTAATAATATGACATGAGAGAAAATAAATTCCTCCGTCTACTAGTCCACAGGTAACGATGGATGATGTACATCTATGTTGTTGTTGTTCTCAATGTGGGATGTTCTCGTGTGATTAACAAAGTTGAATAAGAACTTGTCTTATTACGTTATGTTAATCATTGTGTGAATGATGTAGTTATCATGAAGTTACGTTATCATGATTATCATTCATGAATTCCATATGTTCACCATGTAATCCTTAAGCCGTAGTAAGAACTAGTCTTAGTACCCTTGAGTGACGCAGGTGGTGGATGATCAATGCGTTCATACTATCACATAGTATGTTTTTAAGTTATAACTAAGTGTTATAAGTACTTGACTTATCACACTTGGTTAATTATAATGTGGAATGATATTTAGAAGATGTTTTATCTTCTAATCATCCATGTGTTGTGTAGTGTCATCATGTTTCACTGTAGTAGTTCTCATTGTTTGTTTGTGTATGAATTGTCTCAATGTTTGCTCATGTAAGAATAACTAAGTGTTATAAGATAAAATCTTACAACTATGTTATTCAAATGTGTTGATGATTATGAAATTAAATTATCATATTCATCTGAGTTTCCCTGTTATCTCATGATCATACAAGCATGCATACAATGATAAGCGATAATAAACAGTTTAATATTATCTAAATCAAAGTATAAATAACATGTTAAGCAAAACTTTTAACTAATAAAAGTAAACATGTTTCTCAGCCCCGAGAGTTTAAAATCAGTTAAGATTAAAGTAAAAGGGGCATATGAACTCACCTTGTTGTTGTAGGGTTGACTTAGCTTAAAGAAAAAGAATGAAGACACGCGCTCTTTGTTGTTCTTGCTGTTGTGTTCACGATCTTGTATTGATTTCACATCGTTTGTACTTATAAGTATAAATTGTAAGGTTTTGTGCGCGTGTACGTGTTAGCCTGAAATTGGCTAACACTTGTGAGTCTTAGTCTTGGTCTTTATTCGGCCCTGTTCGATTGTTACGGGTCTTATATGTTCATTGATTCGTATGAATTATCACTTGAAATCTTTCGTTTATGTATTAACACTACATTGTTGTGTGAGTTGTAAACTAGAGCCCACAACCTTGTCAACTTGTAGTAACTTAATTTGGTAATCTCCTGCATGTTATCATAAGTAACTAGTTTAATGTGTTAATTTTTCACATTAATCCGTGTGATCGAAGGTGAGATTTGTCTTGGGCCGAATAAATCATGATGAGTCGTGTGATGGTATTGGGCCGAATGGACTGGGCCAGAACAGCCCTAGTGGGCCGAGTAAAACTATGGGCCTTATGATTTTCGTGTGGGCCGAATCAATTAATCCCTTGGGCCTAGGGAGTATCACATGGACTCATCGTTTAAACATGTTGGGCCAGACATAGACTTTGGGCCGCATTAGGCCTTGGGCTGGATTAATCGAACAGAACTTCACATGGTAGCGAACCCTTAGTTTGTTTTGAGCACAAGGTTCGCCAAAGTGTGGGTCACGTAGCCAAGGTTCGGCAGTGGTGACACCTGCATGCACAGGAAGGTTCGTTGAGGGAGCAACCTAAGGTTCGCCGATGGAAGGCTCGGCTGCCAAGGATGAGGGTTCGTCTGAAATGCTTAGGGTTCGGCTAGGGTTCGTGGAACCTTGGGGTTCGCCATTTACGAGTTGATTCGGCTGAGTTGAAGCTTCTCAAGGTTCGTTTATCATGTGGCAGGAAACAAGGTTCGGCTGAACTCAAAAATCATGCAAGGTAGGGTTCGGCCATGTCGAAGGTTCGTTAGACCTGAGTGGTTCGTGTATGGCTGCCGATGGTTCGTAGCACCAGGCAGGTTCGGCCAGGGTTCGGTGGCACCTGATGAAGGTTCGTGCATGTGTTTGTTAGAAGGTTCGCCGTAGGGAGGTTCGGCTGAGAGGCTCGGCAGTCAAGCAGGGGTCGACTCATGCACCAAGGTTCGACAAAACACGAGGGTTCGGCTAGGGCAGGTTCGGTGATGGAGATGACCACAGGAGATTTGTCCTTCGCAAGAGGGTTTGACAGTGACTTCAACGAACCCTAGTTAGGTTCGGCCAGCCTCCTCACACGATCTGCAACTGTTCATCATCTCCTTCGTGGAACCCAGCCGTCCCCACTCATGCTCATCCATCCACTGATCGCGTCTAGGTGACATGATGTGTGCATAAAGGTTTAGAGTCGATAGGACAGGGTTCGTAGTCGGTTTAAATGGTGGCAACCGGACATGGGTGAAAACCCTCTTTTTCGTGAACTAGATGGCTTCATACCTCAAATTCGGCCTGGTATTTGCTTAGATCTGTTGTACTTCCTTGTAGAGGAGATCAAGGGCTTCGCGTGGGTTCAAGAATCACTCAAATTGGTCAAGAAACGAAGATGTTATGGGGTTTTGAAGATCTTTAATGGTGGTGGGAGTCGGTTCCGAATTTTTGAGAGAGAGAGATGTAGGTGATGAAAAATGAGAGGAAAACTCTCATTTAGAGTTTTTATATCACTTGTATTGTTCGGGTTTGTTTTGGTTGCTCGGTTCTCGTTTTTGTCGCGTATCCGAAATTTTTACGCGTAAATTATTTGAAATAAATAAAAGAGGATAATTTAATTAATTTAATGAGTTTCAAAATTGTAAAATGTTATTTATTTTATTTTATTAAATTATTTTCGTTCGTGTCGTGTTTTCGTTTTCGTTTCATCAGATTGCGTCACCATCGTGCGCATTCGTTCGAATCGTCATTCGAACGAACACGATGATGGTTTTGTTTTCCGACTTTTGTTTTCTACTTTCCAGTTATTATTTCAGAACGTTAAACTCACAGATATGTTTGTGTGAATCGTCACCCACGCAAACACACTGTCAGTTCATTATTCTGAAACAACACTGTAAATTATGTTTGATTTGTATTTCCTCACTGTCGGACTCAACTAAGCATCCTGTTATCACATTGTATTCACATTGAATTGTCGGCCATCTGATTCCTGTCATCTATGGATATCAGATCGCAACCGATTTGTTATTGTTATTCGCTTGAACACTGTTGTTTCTCATGATCGGTTGTGTTAACTGTGCTTAAGTTTTCACTTAAATACACACAACTATTGTTTCTATTACGTGTTGTACTTACAGTATTTAAGTTTACACAAAAATACATACATATGGGTCTTGTATTTAGAATTCTGTTAATACAAGCACTGTTCACAAACATGTATGTACACATAGTTACTGTTGAAAGTACACGTACCGTACGGACTTGCCGGTCGGTTTGGTACTAGTTGTCACAGTCTCCCCTTGTTAAAGAAATTTCGTCCCAAAATTTAAGCATGAAGTCGGGCTTTACTTCTCGAACAGGTGGGGATACTTTGTCCTCCTGTTGTCCTCGCGCTCCCAGGTGAATTCTGGTCCACGCTTGGAATTCCATCGAACCTTTACAATAGGGATACGACTTCGTTTCAGTTTCTTAACTTCACGTTCCATAATCTCTACAGGTTCTTCAATGAAATGTAGTTGCTCATCAATTTGTATTTCCTCCAATGGTATGATCAATGATTCGTCTGCTAAGCACCTCTTGAGATTTGATACATGAAACACATCGTGTACTCCGCTAAGTTCATCAGGGAGTCTGAGTCTGTATGCCTCAGGACCTATACGTTGAGTAATCTCAAACGGTCCGACATACCTAGGTGCTAGCTTGCCCTTAGCCCCAAAACGAACTACGCCTTTCCATGGGGACACTTTCAACATGACTTGGTCACCCACATCGAATTCCAAAGGCTTGCGCCGTTTGTCTGCGTAACTCTTTTGGCGGCTACGTGTTGCTTGTAATCGTTGTTGTATCTGGGAAATCTTATCAGTAGTTTCCTGAATAAGTTCAGGCCCAGTTATTCTGTTGTCTCCCACTTCGGTCCAACAAATTGGAGACCGACATTTTCTACCATAGAGTGCTTCAAACGGAGCACATCCAATGCTGCTATGGTAGCTATTATTGTAGGAGAACTCAATAAGAGGTAAGTGTGTGTCCCAACTTCCACCGAAGTCTAGAATGCATGTTCTCAACATATCCTCTAGGGTTTGAATGGTGCGCTCGCTTTGTCCATCTGTTTGTGGATGATAAGCGGTGCTCAAGTTAACACTTGTCCCTAAGGATTGTTGCAATGATTGCCAGAACCGCGAAGTAAATCGACTGTCCCGGTCTGAAATAATAGACAATGGCACCCCGTGCCTCACTACTATTTCATCAATGTATAGTCTCGCTAGTTTCTCCATCTTGTATGTCTCTCTGATCGGCAAAAAGTGTGCGGACTTGGTCAATCTATCAATGATGACCCAAATAGAATCATATCCGCTGGAAGTGCGGGGTAGCTTGGTAATGAAATCCATAGCTATTTGTTCCCACTTCCATTGTGGTGTCTCCGGTTGTTCCAGCAAACCTGAAGGTTTCTGGTGTTCTGCTTTGACTTTGGCACATGTGATACATTTGCCAACATAAGTGGCAATGTCTTTCTTCACACCCGGCCACCAATAAAATGACCTAAGATCTTGGTACATCTTATCGGCACCAGGATGAACTGAATAACGTGTCTTGTGTGCCTCGTCAAGTATGAGTGTTCGAAGTTCATCTACTGCTGGAATCCAACCAAGATCCAGATAGTAGATAACTCCATCTTGTTTTGTCTTGAAGTGCTTCTCGGCTCCACAATCGAGCTCGCGTTTCAGGTTGTTTCTTGCCACTGCTTCTTGTTGTGCTTGTAGAATGTGATCTCTCAGATTTGTTTGCACAGTCATTCCCATTGCGCGAACGCGTAAGGGTTTGACTCTTTCCTTCCGGCTCAAAGCATCTGCAACAACATTTGCTTTGCCCGGATGGTATTTGATCACACAATCATAATCGTTCAGGATCTCAACCTAACGTCTCTGTTTCATGTTAAGCTCCTTCTGATCAAATATATGCTGTAAACTCTTGTGGTCTATGAAGATAGTGCATTTGGTACCATAGAGGTAGTGTGTCCAAATCTTTAAAGCAAAAACAACAGCTCCCAGTTCAAGATCGTGTGTCGTGTAATTCTTCTCATGTATCTTCAGCTGTCGTGAGGCATAAGCAATGACTTTGTCTCGTTGCATCAAAACACATCCGAGTCCCTGATGGGAAGCATCACAATAAACTACAAAGTCATCATTGCCTTCTGGGAGTGTTAAGATTGGAGCATTGCACAATCTTTGTTTCAGTGTCTGGAATGTCTCTTCTTGTTTCTAAGTCCACACAAAAGGTTCAGACTTCTATGTGAGCTTGGTGAGAGGCAAAGCTGTCTTAGAGAAATTAGAGATGAATCTCCTGTAATAACCTGCCAATCCCAAGGATGATCGGATCTTTGTTGGTGTTGTAGGCACATCCCAGTTCTTGATCGCTTCAATCTTGTCAGGATCCACGTGAATACCATTACTGTTAATCACGTGACCCAAGAACTGAACTTCTCTTAACCAGAATTCGCACTTGGAGAATTTGGCATAGAGTCGTTCCTCCTTAAGGAGTTCCAAGACTGTCTTGAGGTGTTGCTCATGTTCCTTCTCGTTCTTTGAATAAATCAGTATATCATCAATAAAGACGATAACAAACTAATCTAAGTACGGCTTGCACACCCGGTTCATCAAATCCATGAACACAGCCGGTGCGTTCGTCAGTCCGAATGGCATCACCATGAATTCGTAGTGACCATATCGGGTACGAAAGGCCGTCTTTGGTATGTCTTCCTCTTGAATCCGGAGCTGATGATAGCCTGATCTCAGGTCTATCTTTGAAAAGTACTGTGCTCCCTGTAACTGATCAAACAAATCATCAATCCTCGGTAACGGGTACTGATTCTTGATAGTGAGTTTGTTGAGCTCTCTGTAATCAATGCACATCCTGAAGGTTCCATCCTTCTTTTTCACAAAAAGAACCAGAGCTCCCCACGGGGAAAAGCTCGGTCGGATGAATCCTTTATCGAGTAGCTCTTGTAATTGGTTGGACGACTCCTGCATTTCTGATGGTGCAAGTCTATAAGGAGACTTAGCTACAGGATTCGCTCCCGGAATCAAATCGATTCGGAACTGGATTGACCTCTCTGGTGGCAGTCCCGGTAAATCATCCGGAAACACGTCCGCATAGTCTCTCACCACTGGTACATTTTGAATCTTGATTGCCTTCTTGTCTTTCTCGATCACATGAGCTAAGAAAGCAACACATTGTTTTCAGAGGTACTTGCGAGCCTTCATGCACGATATTATCTTGACACTGCGTTTCGCTTGGTCTCCACGAATCTCCAAGACCTCATTGTTCTCCACTGGAATGCGTAATAGTTTATCGAAACAAATGAACTCGACTCGGTTAAGAGATAGCCAATCCATTCCGATAATGATGTCGAAACTGCCCAGCTCCATCGGTATCAAGTCGATGGAAAATGTGTGATCGCCAAGTGTTATTGGGCAATTCGTAAATATTGTGTCTACTGTGATCTGTTTGCCATTTTGCTATCTTAATAGTGTAAGGGGAGTCTAACAATTCCTTATCATAATTAAGATGGCATGCAAAGTCGCATGAGATGAAACTCTGATCCGCACCAGTGTCAAATAATATGGATGCATAGAAGTCAGATAAGAGAAATGTACCCGTGATTACGTTCGGGTCCTGTCGTGCATCAGCAACTCCTATCTGGAAGGCTCGTCCCCTTGCTGCTTGAGCCGTTGGTTGAGCTTTCTAGGGACAATCCCTAGAAAAGTGTCCCGGTTCACCACAAGTGAAGCAGGACCTGTTATAAGTAGCGGCAGCAGTAGCTGCATTGTTGTTTCTGTTCTGAGCCCTTGGGCTCCTGCATTGGGCTACCAAGTGACCAAATCTCCCACAGTTGGTGCAGTGTCTGCACGGGATGTTTGGCAAGTGATGAAACTGGAATGATTTGCACAAAGGTGCAGTGCCAGTGTATGGCTTCCTGATCTGCAGTGGTGGAGGCTGGTTGAGCATTGGGGCTTGAGTAGTGGCAGCAAAGTTTCTAGCCACTTTTTGTTTCTTAGCCGGACGTTTATCCGACTTCTTGGAAGTTCCAGCTTTGGCTGTTTCAGTTTCCTTCTTGAAGTGCCCCGCCGCAACCATCATATCTGTCAGGGATGCTGACAGTGTAACAGCCAATTCCATGGTGGTAGGGTGGGCAGACATCACGTACCCTTGAATGCAAGACGGCAGTCCCCCGACGTACTGTTCAATTCTTTTCTCTAGAATTGGCACCACATTTGGTGCGAATGTAGCAAGCTCATGAAAGCGGGTGGTGTAGGCCAGATGCCCAGAGCCAACCATGACTAGGTTGAGTAGTTCAGTCTCAACCTTCTTCAGTTCGTTTCTTGGGCAAAACTTTGCCCGTAACATGGCTTTAAAATCATTCCAAGGCATAGCCTGGGCCTGATCCCGGCCTCTGATCGAAACCTGAGCGTTCCACCAAGTTAACGCTCGCTTGTGAAACAATCACGCAGCATACTTGACCTTGTTTAGCTCAGGACAGCCACTAATGTCGAGGGTAGTCTCCATCTTCTCGATCCACTGGATCAATCCAACGGCACCCTCACTGCCACTGAAACTAGGTGGCTTGCAACCTACAAAGTTCTTGTAGGCGTAATCTTGTTGCTGGCGGGTGTTGCCGCTGCCTTCTCCAGATGAGTTGGCAACGTTGTTGCTGTTGTTGTTGTTGATGCGATTCATCATCTCGGGAATCACATCCCTCAGTTGGCTAGTCAGGAGAGTGGCCAATGCAACAGTAGCAGGGTCCAACTGATAAACCGGTGGTGGCGGAGGTGGAGGTGGAGGCGGTGGTGTAGGAGAGTCAGTAGGCGAAGGGGTAGATGAGTGCGGTGCCAAGTCTTGTGGTGGCGGTGGCAGTATAGCGGGTGGTTGTCTCCTCGGCGGCATTCTGATCATAACCGAAAAGAAATCGGTTAGTGCAGTGATTAGACGCAGAAGACATATGCAAATAGAATCCTATATCACATGATTTCTATATGAGGGTCCCTAGGTTATAGTCTAGGCCAAACCGTTTAAGTAATATGACCTATATTTCTCTATAACCATGGCTCTGATACCAATCTGTCACACCCCGGGCCGACGGGAACGGATCGAGTTTTCCCGTCGGGCGGAAGGTTCCCGGGGCGCGATATCATGAGTGATAATCAAATGATCAGATTGTTTACATATCACATGATAAATAAATGAGAAATGCTAACAGATCCATGACATAGAATTACAAGATTAAATTACAATGTATCGTTCATAATTTAATCAAGTAAATCTATCAATAGAATCAATGAGACTATATCTTGTATCTGTACAAGATATACAAAAGATGATTCATGTTCTTGTTATCCAAAAGTATGTAATCACAAAAGTAGCTAGGTCTTCTAAAAATCCACTAGCTATGTCCATGAATAATAGTAGCTAAACCTGTACATCACCTGAGAAAACATGTATTTAAACAAAGTCAACACTAGGTTGGTGAGTTCATAAGTATGTTAATTGCAAACCTTGATTCATTCCCATGCACAATCACAATGTAGGTTATGTTACTTGTATGTTGTATATTCACATGTTCACCCAATGGCTTCTCAACAGTTATATTTACAAGTAATATACCATCCTAGTAGTGATGCTTATATATAGGGCATATGTAAGGGAACTAAGCCCTAGCTAACATCCCACCACATCACTACTAGAACTCCACACTAGTTGCAATACAACTATTGATTTCCATTCTCATTTTCCCATGTTTATCTCCTCTATGATCACCTGTGTTCTCATGTATAGAATAATGTGATGATAGCGTTATAGTTATCAAACCGAAGTATTGATAACCAATATATATGTTAAGGATATTAGATTCTCAATCTGTTCCTTGTATTATTCTATATTTGTGGGGTTAACTGTTATTTCACTTTTAAATATTAAAAGTGTTAGTTAACTGTTTGTAATGTGTTCTCAAATGCAATGTATAGAGCACAAAAGGAGTCCATTGTGATCCTCACGTAATCAGATTACAATGCACCCGATTCACCTCTATTCCGCCTTGTGATCCCAAAGCCTTCATCGAAACTGTTACTAATAATATGACATGAGAGAAAATAAATTCCTCAGTCTACTAGTCCACTGGTAACGATGGATGATGTACATCTATGTTGTTGTTGTTCTCAATGTGGGATGTTCGCATGTGATTAACAAAGTTGAATAAGAACTTGTCTTATTACGTTATGTTAATCATTGTGTGAATGATGTAGTTATCATGAATTTACGTTATCATGATTATCATTCATGAATTCCATATGTTCACCATGTAATCCTTAAGCCATAGTAAGAACTAGTCTTAGTACCCATAAGTGACGCAGGTGGTGGATGATCAATGCGTTCATACAATCACATAGTATGTTTTTAAGTTATAACTAAGTGTTATAAGTACTTGACTTATCACACTTGGTTAATTATAATGTGGAATGATATTTAGAAGATGTTTTATCTTCTAATCACCCATGTGTTGTGTAGTGTCATCATGTTTCACTGTAGTAGTTCTCATTGTTTGTTTGTGTATGAATTGTCTCAATGTTTGCTCATGTAAGAATAACTAAGTGTTATAAGATAAAATCTTACAACTATGTTATTCAAATGTGTTGATGATTATGAAATTATATTATCATATTCATCTAAGTTTCCCTGTTATCTCATGATCATACAAGCATGCATACAATGATAAGCGATAATAAACAGTTTAATATTATCTAAATCAAAGTATAAATAACATGTTAAGCAAAACTTTTAACTAATAAAAGTAAACATGTTTCTCAGCCCCGAGAGTTTAAAATCAGTTAAGATTAAAGTAAAAGGGGCATATGAACTCACCTTGTTGTTGTAGGGTTGACTTAGCTTAAAGAAAAAGAATGAAGACACGCACTCTTTGTTGTTCTTGCTATTGTGTTCACGATCCTGTATTGATTTCACATCGTTTGTACTTATAAGTATAAATTGTAAGGTTTTGTGCGCGTGTACGTGTTAGCCTGAAATTGGCTAACACTTGTGAGTCTTAGTCTTGGTCTTTATTCGGCCCTGTTCGATTGTTACGGGTCTTATATGTTCATTGATTCGTATGAATTATCACTTGAAATCTTTCGTTTATGTATTAACACTATTGTTGTGTGAGTTGTAAACTAGAGCCCACAACCTTGTCAACTTGTAGTAACTTAATTTGGTAATCTCGTGCATGTTATCATAAGTAACTAGTTTAATGTGTTAATTTTTCACATTAATCCGTGTGATCGAAGGTGAGATTTGTCTTGGGCCGAATAAATCATGATGAGTCGTGTGATGGTATTGGGCCGAATGGACTGGGCCAGAACAGCCCTAGTGGGCTGAGTAAAACTATGGGCCTTATGATTTTCGTGTGGGCCGAATCAATTAATCCCTTGGGCCTTGGGAGTATCACATGGACTCATCGTTTAAACATGTTGGGCCAGACATAGACTTTGGGCAGCATTAGGCCTTGGGCTGGATTAATCGAACAGAACTTCACATGGCAGCGAACCCTTAGTTTGTTTTGAGCACAAGGTTCACCAAAGTGTGGGTCACGTAGCCAAGGTTCGGCAGTGGTGACATCTGCATGCACAGGAAGGTTCGTTGAGGGAGCAACCTAAGGTTCGCCGGTGGAAGGCTCGGTTGCCGAGGATGAGGGTTCGTCTGAAATGCTTAGGGTTCGGCTAGGGTTCGTGGAACCATGGGGTTCGCCATTTACGAGTTGATTCGGCTGAGTTGAAACTTCTCAAGGTTCGTTTATCATGTGGCAGGAAACAAGGTTCGGCTGAACTCAAAAATCATGCAAGGTAGGGTTCGGGCATGTCGAAGGTTCGTTAGACCTGAGAGGTTCGTGTATGGCTGCCGATGGTTCGTAGCACCAGGCAGGTTCGGCCAGGGTTCGGTGGCACCTGATGAAGGTTCGTGCATGTTTTTGTTAGAAGGTTCGCCGTAGGGAGGTTCGGCTGAGAGGCTCGTCAGTCAAGCAGGGGTCGATTCATGCACCAAGGTTCGACAAAACACGAGGGTTCGGCTAGGGCAGGTTCGGTAATGGAGATGACCACAGGAGATTTGTCCTTCGCAAGAGGGTTCGGCAGTGACTTCAACGAACCCTAGTTAGGTTCGGCCAGCCTCCTCACACGATCTGCAACTGTTCATCATCTCCTTCGTCGAACCTAGCCGTCCCCACTCATGCTCATCCATCCATTGATCGCGTCTAGGTCCTATGATGTGTGCATAAAGGTTCAGAGTCGATAGGACAGGGTTCGTAGTCGGTTTAAATGGTGGCAACCGGACATGGGTGAAAACCCTCTTTTTCGTGAACTAGATGGCTTCATACCTCAAATTCGGCCTGGTATTTGCTTAGATCTGTTGTACTTCCTTGTAGAGGAGATCAAGGGCTTCCCGTGGGTTCAAGAATCACTCAAATTGGTCAAGAAACGAAGATGTGATGGGGTTTTGAAGATCTTTAATGGTGGTGGGAGTGGGTTCCGAATTTTTGAGAGAGAGAGAGATGTAGGTGATGAAAAATGAGAGGAAAACTCTCATTTAGAGTTTTTATATCACGTGTATTGTTCGGGTTTGTTTCGGTTGCTCGGTTCGCGTTTTTGTCGCGTATCCGAAATTTTTACGCGTAAATTATTTGAAATAAATAAAAGAGGATAATTTAATTAATTTAATGAGTTTCAAAATTGTAAAATGTTATTTATTTTATTTTATTAAATTATTTTCGTTCGTGTCGTGTTTTCGTTTTCGTTTCATCAGATTGCGTCACCATCGTGCGCATTCGTTCGAATCGTCATTCGAACGAACACGATGATGGTTTTGTTTTCCGACTTTTGTTTTCTACTTTCCAGTTATTATTTCAGAACGTTAAACTCACAGATATGTTTGTGTGAATCGTCACCCACGCAAACACACTGTCAGTTCATTATTCTGAAACAACACTGTAAATTATGTTTGATTTGTATTTCCTCACTGTCGGACTCAACTAAGCATCCTGTTATCACATTGTATTCACATTGAATTGTCGGCCATCTGATTCCTGTCATCTATGGATATCAGATCGCAACCGATTTGTTATTGTTATTCGCTTGAACACTGTTGTTTCTCATGATCGGTTGTGTTAACTGTGCTTAAGTTTTCACTTAAATACACACAACTATTGTTTCTATTACGTGTTGTACTTACAGTATTTAAGTTTACACAAAAATACGTACAAATGGGTCTTGTATTTAGAATTCTATTAATACAAGCACTGTTCACAAACATGTATGTACACATAGTTACTGTTGAAAGTACACGTACCGTACGGATTTGCCGGTCGGTCTGGTACTAGTTGTCACAACGGGTTTTCTATTTGGGCCGGTGCGTTGTTTGGCCTGTAAACATGTTGCTGGGCCTGTAACCACAATGGGCCAAAAAATCTCAATAGCCGAAGCTTGTTACATCGCATAAGGGTGGGCTAAACAAGAATTTTGGGTCGATAGGATGTTGGGCTGGAATAAGCTTCGGCTGAGAAGGAAATGGATTAAACCCCATCTCAGCGAACCTTGTGACCTGGATAGTATAAGGTTCGGCCAGGCTGCTCCGGCGAACATTATGGTTCGGTCCTATGGAGGTTCGGCTACATGCAAGGGTTCGTGAGTGAATGGTTCGCAGCACAGGTTATTCGACCATGTGTGAAAGGTTCGGCCGGGATGCTTCATAAGGTTCGGCCATCTGGAAATGGTTCGGCTCCTGCAATTGGTTCGGCCGTAGTTTAGGGTGCCTGGGGTTCGTGGTTTACACTCGAATTTGACAAGAGAGATTCGTCACCATAGTTCACGCAGCCAAGGTTCGTCACCTTGCATGTGTAGCCATGTAAGGTCCCGCGCAGCAACAAGGTTCGCCTCCCAAAGAGAGGTTCGGCCACCTGGGAATCAGCCTAGTAGGGTTCGGCTGATCTAAACTTGATCAACTAGGTTCGCTAGGGGTGTATAGGTTCGCCAATTGAGAAATAGGTTCGCGGGGAGGGAGAAGCTTCGCCGTTCTACCAAGGTTCGCCACTTGGAGGAGGGTTCGGCCACCTGAACAACCATGGTTCGGCCATGCCTCAAAGGGTTCGGTGGTAGGTGGAAACCCACAAGGTTCGGCTGACTTGATCGAACCCTTAACAGGTTCGGTCGACTAGAGTTTTCCCCTTACACGAACCTGTACATCTCGTCACTACCATGCATCTTTAACTCTTGATTCAACCATTCCCGGGGTGCTGCTACTGATTTACAGGTCCTCGAGGGTGTGGGGGTTCGAAGATGAAGCTAAAAACCGGTTGTGTGTGTGTGTGTGTTCATCCAAGAGTAAGAAAACCCTAATTTCAGTGATGTTTCAAGCTACGTACCTCAAATTTGGCCGGGTAAAAACTCCAGATCGGTTGTACTTCCGTGTACAGGGAGTCGAGAGCTTCACGTGGACATCAAGAACACGCGATTTGGTCACCAAATGAGTGAGATATGGAGCTTCAAAGCTTGAAAATGGTGGAAATGCTAGAGAGAGAGAGAACGAGTTGGTGATTTGTAGAGAGAGAGAGTAAGTGAAATAAATGAGAAAGAGTCTCATTTAGGGTATGTATACCCCGCGGGTGTTCGGGTTTGTTTCGGTCGCTCGGTTTGTGTTTTCGTTGCGTTTCCGGATCGTAACGTGCATAGTTACATAATTTAAATAAATTGGTTTTAAATTAAATTATTTTAAAGGTTGTAATTCTTAATAAATGTTAAATATCTAATTTTCTTGAGTTATTTGTCGTAATTTATTATTTTTACGCATTTTGTTATTTGTTCGCGTATTTTGCTTTACGCGCTTTAATTAAATAAATTCTTTTTAATTTATTTCTGATGAGTTTCAAAACTGTAAAATAGGAAATATTGTATTTCTTTAAATTTATTATCGTTCGAATCGTTTTCGTTTTCGTTTCGTCAGAAAACGTCTCCTACGCGCGTTTTCGTACAGAGCGCTAACTATCCAAACACGATCGTACGTTTCACTTTCTGATTTTGTTTTCTACTTTTCAGTCATCATTTCAGATCGTTAAACCCTCAGATCCATTTGTACAGATCATTACCTATACGAATAGTTCGTCGGTTTAGTATTCTGTAACAACAACTGTTATAGTTTTGTTCTGTTTATCCTCGCATACGTTTATACATAATAATAACAAATTAAACATGTATGCATCTATTCATGGTTGTCTGATGTGTTCTGACTGTTTAAACCACGAGGTTTAAATCAGAATTTCAGAAACATCGTGTGATAGTTTATGTTCATCATCGAATGTTAATAGCTTCTAAGTATTTCCCCTAGTTTGTCTTGAAGTATACGCAATGACCTTGTCTCGTTGCATAAGCACACAACGGAGACCAAGTTTTGAAGCATCACAGTAGAGAATGAAATCATCATTTTTTTTGGAAGACTAAGAATAGGGGAGTTGCATAACTTCTGTTTAAGAAGTTGGAATGCATCTTCTTATTTCTGTCCCCATATGAACGCTTGACTTTTCTAGGTCTAAGTCGTGAGTGACAAGGCAATCTTTGAAAAGTTTGCGATGAACCTTCGATGATATCTTACAAGACCCAAGAATGAACGGAGTTGGGTTGGAGTGGATGGGGTAGTCCAGTTGTTGATTGCTTCTGTCTTCGCTGGATCTACATGTATCCTATCTTTGTTGATAACATGACCTAAGAAATGAACTTCTTTTAACCAAAATTCACAATTTGAGAATTTAGCATAAAATTATTCATTTCTTAGCAGTTCTAAGATCTTCCTCAAATGACCCTCATGTTCCTGCTCAGTCCTATAATAGATCAGTATATTATCAATAAAGATGATAACGAACTGATCTAAGTAAGGCCTGCAGACTCAATTCATCATGTCCATGAACACTGCTGGCACGTTACTCAGCCCAAATGACATAACCACGAACTTGTAGTGCCCATATCGAGTCCTAAACGCAATATTTGGAATATCCTCATCGTTCACTCTCAACTGATGGTACCCGGATCACAGGTCAATATTAGAGAAACAATTTGCTCCCAGTAATTGATCAAACAAATCATCAATCCTGGGTAGAGGATATTCGTTCTTGATAGTTAACTTGTTCAGCTCACGGTAGTCGATGCACAAACGAAATGAACCGTCTTTCTTCTTTACAAAGAGAACCGGAGCTGCCCATGGCGAGTAGCTCGGTCTAATGAACCCTTTGTCTAGAAGTTCTTGAAGCTAACTAGACAGTTCTTGCATCTCGGACGGTGCTAATCAGTAGGGAGATTTCTCCACTGGGTTCTCTCCAAGGACGAGATCTGTATGAAATTCCACCTGTCGGACCGGTGGTAGTCCCGGCAAGTATTCTAGAAACACCTCTGGGAAGTCTCTGATGACTGGCACGTCTTTAACCGTCTGCTTCTCCGGTTTCTTCTCCACTACATGTGCAAGGAAGGCACAATATTTCTTCTTCAGGTACTTTTGTGCCTTTATGCACGACACAATCTTCAATTCCAGACATGGCTTCTCGCCGTACACCAGCATCGTTTCGCCGAACGGTAAGGAAATGCGTAGCAGTTTCTCCTAAAAGGCAACTTCGACGTTATATTTCGATAATCAATCCATTCCAATGACGAACTCAAAACTTCCGAGTTTTATTGGAATGAGATCGACTATAAACGATTGACCATTTAGCATAAGCTCACAACGACGAAGTATCGAATTCATAAGAATATTCTTACCATCAGCTACTTCTACCGTATAAGGAGTAGTAAGTACTGATGGTTGCATATCAAACAAAGATGCAATGGCAGCAAAGACAAAACTTTTGTCTGCACCAGTATCAAATAATGTAGAAACATAATGGTTGTTGATGAGAAATGTACGTGTAATGACTGCAGGCTCTTCGCGTGCTTCGGTGGCTCCGATGACGAAAGCACGAGCAGTGGAAGTTGCATCTGTGTTGTTGAGACGAGGGCATTGGTTCCTGAAATTCCCTTTCACCCCGTAGTTTTAGCAACCCGTCCCGCCTGTAATAGCAGGAACTACTGCGGTTGTAGTGGCAGCAAGATTGGTAGCATGACACATTGTTGCTAAGTGTCCGTACTTTCCACACTTAGTACACTGTTAGCATGGAATGGTAGGGAGATTGTTATACTGGCACTTAGTACAAAGTGGGTACTGTGCAATGTAAGCCTTTCTGGCTGCAGCAACTTGAGGCCCAATGGTAATTGGAGTGGCTTGAATTGGAACCGTTGCAGTCCTTGCTGCATAATGTTTTACGGTCTTTTGTTTCTTCTTCTTGGGATGTTGTTGAGGCTTTTTCATCTCATCAGCTATAGGAGGTTTGGCTGAGGTTCTCTGGCCCCCGAACCTTAGCAGGTTCGGCGAACCTAGGCTTCTTGATGTAAAGGTTCGTCCAGCGAACCTCAAGGTTCGGCTGGCGAACCTGTAGGTTCGGCCAGGTTCGTTTGAGCTCTTTGTATATATTGTAGGTTTGTCTAGAAATTTCATAACTTTTGGTGAACTTCTTGTTATACCGATCTGAGTGATTTTCTCTGTGTGAGTAAGAACTGTGTGTTCTTGTATTTCATTGTAATCAGTTGATATTGATTAATGAAATGGAGATTATATAAATGTTTGTTTCTTCTTTGATTCATATAGATCAAATATAGATTCCGCATATATTTGATTGTTAATAGGATTCCGTTGGACGATCGAGAGCAATTCTACAGTGGTATCAGAGCCATTGGTGGAGTTCTATACAAGCTTTTCAAAGATTTACAAGCATTTGGAGTTAAAAAGATCAAGAAATGGATTAAATTTCGAGTTTCTTTGTGACTGATTGCTGTGTTGAGTGTGATATCATCATCTAATACTTTGAAACATCAAAATTCAGAGATTTGTGGCTGAAATTGGTGATTTTTGAAGAATTTTTCTTCAAATTTTGAAGGTTTTCCCTCCAAAATTTTTGAATTTTGAAGACAGGTTCGTGAGCCGAACCTATGATCATCTGAAGCTGAGGTTCGGTGTTAAAACTGATTTTGTTGAGGTTCGTGTAGAGATTCTGAAGAGCTTCGTATCAAGGTTTGTCTACTGCAGAGGTTCGTCTGATTGAGGTTCGCTTGACTAAGGTTCGTTGGTCAAAGTTTTGTTTAAGAGGTTTGCTGATCATGGTTTGTCTCAAGGTTCATGGACTTAGGTTTGTGAGATCAAGGTTTGTCTCAGGTTCGTGACTTAAGGTTCGTGCATATCAAGGATTGGTGAAGGTTTGCCTGTTACTTAGGTTCGTGAGGTTAATTTTTCAACAAGATGTTCGCTGATTAAAAATTAAGAACCATGGCTGAGATGTTTGCTACTGTAGCTAGTCAAAATTCTAAGATACATAGTATTTTGATTAGTGAAACTGAGGATGGAAGTAGAAACAAAGTTCTAAAATTACTTGATTTGACAGATTATGAGAACTGGAAAGGTAGATTTGAGACACATTTCAATGGAACAGACACTAATCTGTGGTAAAGAATTTTTTGTCACCTTATGAAAGACCTAAGGTTGTGGGGACAGATTTGGATCAAACTCTTGAGAGATTGGATGTTGATCAACGAAAGAAATATGATTCTGAGAAGAAAGCTTATTGGATGTTGAGCCAAGCAATTTCTAATCAGATACTTCATCAATTTGATGAACACAAAACCTCATATGATTTGTGGAATGCTTTGAAGGCAAGAATTGAGGGAAATACTAAACTTAAGAAGATGAAAGCCACTGATATACGCAAAGAATTTGTGAACTTCAATTTTATTGGCAATGAGAGTCTTGAAGCTTTAATAACAAGATACAGGCATTTGTTGACTGAAGTAAGAAAGTGTGGTATTGAGTATACTGAAGAGGAGAAGATAGATTGTTTTGCAGATGCGTTGCCTGAAAGATGGAATTCATTGGTGCTGATTTTGAGAGAAAATCTACCGGGAATGACATTGGTGGAGTTTTTCCAAAAACTAGAAGAACAGGAAATGAAGGATAAGAGAAAAGCACGTAGAGTTAATGTTACTCAAGATCCTTCTCTCTATGGTGCATCTGTGGTTACTCCTCTTGTTTCTTCTGCAAAGATCCAAACAACTTTTGTGTCAAGTACTACTGATAGTACTTCTTCATCATCTGCATCTGCTGGTTCAAGTTCATCTTATTCTATGAACGAGAAGAAGTCTGATTCTACAACAACTCCAGTTCAGATGAATACAACAAATTTTGGAAAAGTAACTGTAGAGGCTGTTCGGGATCATATGTCAATTTTATCATGCGTAGTTAGTGCTTATGATGAACAGATAGCAGGAAAGATTGGAAACTCAAATCTTACTTTTGAAGATTATGAGCAAATTGATGATGATGAGATGGAGTTAATTGATACTCAATGGGCATTGGCAAGTGCAATCAGAAGAATCAACAGATATGAAAAGAAAACTGGAAAGAAGTTCACTTTTGATCAAAACACCAAGTTTGGATTTAATCCAAAGGCCACACAATGTTACAATTGTGGAGAGTTAGGTCATTTTGCTAGAGAGTGTAAAATCCGAAGAAGCAAGGGAATTTAAATCCTTTCAAGCCAAAAGAAGTTTATCAGAAGAAGAAAGAAAAGGCTGAAGAGTCATCAAATGCTTTAGTTAGTCAATCTGATGAAGGATATGATTGGGGAAAACAATATGATGAGTTAATGGGTGCATTCATGGCTTCTTTGGATGAAGACACAAGCAAAGGCAAAGAAAAGGTTGATGAGGTAAATGAGGATCTTTTAGAGATCATTGATAAATTGAAAAAAATGAATGCTCAGTTGACTGCTGAACTGGTAGAGTGCACTGAAGCTAACAAGAAGTTAATTTCAAGAGAAAAAGCTTTTGATAAAAAGATCATTGATTTAGGCAAAGAAAATGAAGAGTTAAAAATTAAAGTTTTGCAAAATAATCATGCCGTTTCAGTGCATCTCGAATCAGTGCAAAAGTTGAAAGTTGATTTATCAGCTGCAAGAGCAGAAGCAGAAATAAACAAGAGCAAGCTGGAGAATTATCAGAATTCTCAGTATGTCATTGATTACTTTGCTGCCATGCAAAGATCATCAAATGATACTACTGGCTTGGGTTTTCATTCAAAATCTTATAAAACACCCATTAATTAAAATAAACATAATTATACACCAATTATGTTTGTTTTATAATATTTCTCCAAAATGGGTCGTTACATTATTTTAATCGTTTCATCGAATCGTAACGCTTTCACGCATATTCGTACAGATCGTCACCCGTAGGAACACGACGACAACTTTACTTTCTGATTTGGTTTTCTATTTGTATGATATCATTCAGAACGTTAAACTCACAACTATATTAGTGCGAATCGTCAACCACATAAACACATTGTTAGTTTAATACTCACAAACGTTATCTTTTATTTTTCTGATCTTGATATCCTCACATACGTTTATACATAATAATATCCTAACAAACATTTGTGTGTGTGTGTTATTATTCCACAATTTCACATCATAGTTGAATCAATATTGTTTTCGTTGTGTATAGTTTTTTTCTTCAGTATTTGGACTTTTCTAAGTTTCTCAAATTGTTTTTCTAAATTGTTTAGCATTGATTTCACACATAAAAGTTTACAAGCATGTTCTGTACACTTATTTACAGTAAAGTCCTACCTATCTGGTACTTATTGTCACATAAACGTTCGAAATGCAAGACCATGTCAAATGACCCAATTGGTTATCTCAACGGGTGAAAACGAGTGGGTTTGTTTATGCAAACCGAATGAACTAAAGGTACAATTTAGTTGTAGTTATTAAAACGATATAATTAGTTGATCATATGTCGTATTTGAAGAGGACATATATATATATATTAGTGAGTAGGATCGATAGCATTTAAATCACATTTTTTATAAAATATCGATCGTTTAATATAAAGCATATATCGGTAAAAGTAGTAATGCAAAGCTAGTAATTTAAAGCTTTGGATAATTGAATTGAGATTATATTAAAAGAATGTACAATCTAAATTTTCTGCATTCGGACAAAAAACAAAGGAATATTTTTCGGATTTTTGTTAGAAATAAAAATATTTTTTTACAACCTAAACGTTCTCAAGTACGGCTTAGACGACTTAATATAAATAAATATGGATGATTTTACATAATTTTCCTAAATATTTATTTATGAAATTGCGCGGAAGATAAACGAGGCTAAGCGATCTGCGCGAGCGGTAGTGGACGAAGCAGAAGCGAGAATGTCGGCTTGAGTAACGCAAACATTGGTGAGAATCCAATGCCCCGAGAACCTAAGGGTTCCTCCTCAGGTTTGTCCACGGAAGGTGAGTCAGGGCCTAAGATTAGGCCTAAAGGCGTAACCAATGGACAACATGTGACTATGCAGCGCAATGCCGCATGGAGGTAGAAGGCCCACAGGTCGTGAACTTCTTTTCCCAGAGAAGAAGCAACGACGGTATCTAGGGAATAAGCATCGGCTAACTTTGTGCCAGCAATTGCGGTAATACAGAGGATGCAACGGCGTAAAGCATATGTAAGTGGCTTTTTAAGTCTGCCGTCAAATCCCAAGGCTTAACTCGGGACAGGCGGTGGAAACTATTAAGCTAGAGTACGGTAGGGGCAGAGGGAATTTCCTATGAAGCGATGAAATGCACAGAGATCGGAAAGAACACCAAAGGCCAAAGTACTCTAATGGCCGAACTGAAACTGAGAGATGAAAGCTAGGGGAGCGAATGGGATTAGATACCCAATAGTTCTAACCGTAACGATGGATACTAGACGTTGTGTGTATCGACCCGTGCAGTGTTGTAGCTATTGAAACCACAGTACAACATGTGTCACAAAACTTGCATGAGTTATTTCTAAAAACAAAAATTGTTGCTTGCAAGTTTCATGTACTTTTTACCTTTTTACCATGGCCATCACTAGAAAGCAGTTTACTATATGAAGAGAAATGTCAACAAACAACCTTAAGGTCCTTTTTTTAGAAAGGAGAATGGGAACGAAAAAAAAAAAGAAGGGCTGGATGGAATTGCACTATAAAAAATAGATTTGTTTCTCCTATGGTCCAACGGTTACGAACTCTCTCTTTCACAAAGAAAACGAGGGTTCAAGTCCCTCTAGGGGTGTACCAAGACTCAAGATTACAGGAGTGGGAATTTCTATCAAGTGATCCATATTTGTCAAGTCCTTCTAATGGTCTACTTAGTTGGACTTTGTATTTTAGATCAAGTCAATTCGAATTAGCAAAAGCAATTCATCCTTCCCGAACGCAGCATACAACTCTCTGTTGTATTGTGCTTTCCAAGTGTGCATGTTCCCCATTCAATAGATACTATGTCTATTTTATATATAGAAACTTAGGGTGAAGTATGATTCCTTGCTTCATAAACTTCACGATCAAACTCTTGGATAAGCTAAGCTGAAAATTTGATTTTCATAACCCCCTATTGGTTTTACATTATTTTGAGGCTATCATACATGTCATTATTCAAAATCTTGAACTCTTATTCATTTGAAACTTATGCAAACTATGTAATTCCTACTAGTTGAAATGATAACAGGTAGTGGTGCACAAAAAAACCGGTTACCCGAACCGAACCGGTTTGGGAACCGGTTAGAAACCGGTTTGGAAACCGGTTAATGCTACCGGTTTGGGTGAAGTCGAAAAACCGGCGGTTCTAGACCGGTTTGGAATTTTTTGGGCAAAACCGGTTAGGAACCGGTTAAAGTAAAACCGGTTTTTTTGACCGGTTATAAACCGGTTAACCGGTTTCTATTTTTAAAAAAAAAGCCGTTGGAGACTTGGAGCCACAAATATAGCCGTTATATAGCCGTTAAGACCGGTTAACCGGGTATTAACCGGTTAACCGGTTAACCGATCGAGTGAAAAAAAAAAATAGCCGTTAATATAGCCGTTTATAGCCGTTTTCAACATTTTTTTGGACCTTTTTGCCCCTAAACGTTAGTATAAATAGATGAGGATTGTTTTGGTTTGATCACACAACATCTTACAATATCTCTTCTTCTTAAACGCTCAAAAACGATCAAAAACGATCAAAAAACGATCACCTACTTCTTCTCGATTCAATCTCTTATTCTTTTACGTTCGTATTTCATAATTCAATCTTTATTTCATCCATGGCAAGCTCACGAAGTGCTCATAGTTCCGTTGGTGTTGGTGCATCCACTTCAACCGAACCAACCGTTGTTAGAATAAAAACTACAACGAGAAACAAAGAGCTATTTCAACATTTCGACTTATGCGAAATGTCGAACGGTGTCGATAAGGCACGGTGCAAAGGTTGCGGTACTTTTCTTAAACCGGAATCTAATTCCACTTTAAGAAGCCATTTGACGAAGCATTGTGTTGTTGTCAAAAATAATCCCGCAAGCGATCAAGCACAAATGTCTCAAGAGTGCGGGGTTTGGAATTTCGATCCCGACATGGTTCGTGAAATGATGGGGAACTTGGTGATTCAAGAAAGTTTGCCATTCAATCATTTTGACAACCCACGCTTGACGAAAATGATTCAAAAGGCGCTACAACCACGCTATCATCAAGTAAGTCGAACTACTATTAGACGTGATTGTTTGAAACGTTGGCGTCAAGCCAAACAAGAATTAATTTTAGGTTTTCAAAACTTAAATACCGGTGTTAACCTAACAACGGACGTTTGGTCGGCGCCTCACGGTTTGCCCGAATCGTACCTTTGCGTTACCGCGCATTGGATTGATCCCGATTCTTGGCAAATGATGAAACGTACGATTGCGTTCGAAATGTTTCCGTATCCTCACACGGGGGATAATTTGTTTTACATGTTAGATGGAATAATACAAACATTCCATTTACAAGATAAAATACTTTCTATAAGTTTTGATAACGCTTCAAATAATACGAATGCTGTTCAAAAATTAAAACTTAAATATAAACCGATATGTAACGGTGCTTTTTTTCATACAAGATGCGTTGCTCACATTATTAACTTGGTTGTGAGTGATGCTCTTGCGGTTGAGGGAATGAATACGTTAAAAGAAAAATTTAAACAAATGTTAAAGGATGTTTTTATGAAAAGCCGTAGAAGATATTTGGAATATCAAAAATTATGTGAGGATACGAACTCCATCTTTTTAGGTCCGTCTTGGGACGTACCAACAAGATGGAATTCGACTTGGCGTATGTTTAACAGCGCCTTACGACAAAGGGAAACCTTGGAAGTATTTCATAACAATTTAGTGGAAGAACGTAAGGCAAAAAGATTTAATCGCCGATGTTGGGACGCCATAGGAGAATTTACTAGTTTATTTGGAGTTTTTAAAAATTCAACAACAATTTTATCGGGAGTTTATTATCCCACGTCTTGTTTGGTTCTTCAACAATTATTTATAATGACAAGAAAAATTAACGAATTTCCATCGACGGGTGAAAATAATGAAATATATACGGGAATGTTACTTCCAATGAAATTAAAACTAAAGAAATACTTTCAAGAAATGCCGCCCGTATTTACTTGTGCGACGGCATTAAACCCATGTTTCAATGGTGCCGGCGTTGAAACATTAGTTGATGAAATAGTCAGTGCTTTGGGTTTGGATTTGGAAGACCCAAACTTTGCAACAAACACTAAAAATAACTTTAACATATATTTTCAAAATATGTTTGATCATTATTTACAAAAATATGGTGAAACATCTAACATACAACAAACAATGTATGCGGCTTCTAGTTCGAGTAGAAGCCACGATGTTAACTTTGATTTATTTAACACATTAAGACAAAATGTAACTAAACGAGCCCGAGGTACTAGCGCAAGTAGCGAACTAGGAAGGTACCTAGGGACAGATTGGATTTCCGGTCTTACGCCGGAAGAATTTGAAAACTTTGATATTTTGGCCTGGTGGAAACAAAAGGAAACCTACTTTCCGATTCTATCTGCCATGGCCCGTGATTTACTAAGCGTCCAAGCTTCTACGGTAGCTTCGGAGTCTGCTTTTTCTCTTAGTGGCAGGGTTTTATCGATACGAAGGACGAGGCTTACTCCTGCATCATTGGAGATGTGCATTTGCTTGAAAGACCATTTGGACGCAATGGAACGTGTACAAGACCACACACAACTTGAAGGAGAGCTTGAGATAGAAGTGACAATACACGATGTTGAAGTTGAGGAAGGAATGACGTTCCCACTTTCCGACGAAGAACAGGCAATGGATGAATGGATGCGAAACAATAGTCCGGAACTACAATCCGAAGCACCAATCGAAGACTAATTTGTATTTTCGATTTTGTATTTAATTTTGTAACTTTAAATCTTGTGTAATTAATTTATTTTAATGAAATATGCTATTTGAAATCCTTACTAAGTTACTAATATTTGAAATCCTTACTAAGACTAATAAAGTTCATTTTAATATTATTTAATCAAAACCTTAAACATTAATTACTAAACCCTAATAAAACCTTAAACAAATCAAACTAATATTAATCTAATAACTAATAAAACCTTAAAATAATCAACTCATAATTACTAAAACCTAATAAAACCTTAAACTAATCAAACTAATATTAATCTAATAACTAATAAAACCTTAAAATAATCAACTAATGATTACTAAACCCTAATAAAACCTTAAACAAATCAAACTAATATTAATCTAATAACTAATAAAACCTTAAAATAATCAACTAATGATTACTAAACCCTAATAAAACCTTAAACAAATCAAACTAATATTAATCTAATAACTAATAAACCTTAAAATAATCAACTCATAATTACTAAACCCTAATAAAACCTTAAAATAATCAACTCATAGTTTGATTAGTTTAAGGTTTATTAGGGTTTAGTAATTATTAGTTTAAGGTTTTAAGGTTTATTAGTTATTAGTTTAATATTAGTTTGATTAGTTTTAGGTTTTATTAGGGTTTAGTAATTATTAGTTTAAGGTTTTAAGGTTTATTAGTTATTAGTTTAATATTAGTTTGATTAGTTTAAGGTTTTATTAGGGTTTAGTAATTATTAGTTTAAGGTTTTAAGGTTTATTAATTATTAGTTATTAGTTTAATATTAGTTTGATTAGTTTAAGATTCATTAGGGTTTAGTAATTATTATTTATTACTTTATTAGTTTTAGATTTGATTTTGTTAAGTTTTTTATTATGATTTTTTTTTATTATGATTTTATTAATTTAACTTTAAGGTTGAAAACGTATAAAAAAAAAAAAAGGTTCAATACGGTTATGGTTCAACACTCTAAGTCTAACGGACGGATCAAACGGATTAACGAAAAAAAAAAGCATTAAAAACCGGTTTTTGAACCGGTTTGGCCGGTTAACCGGTCCGGTTTTTAACCGGTTCGGTTCCATAGGTTAGAGATTTTAGGTTTAAATAACCGGTTATTAACCGAACCGGTTTTTAGGAAAAACCGGTAAACCCTTTGTACCGGTTAACCGGTTCGGGTAATACAAAAACCGGTTTGGACCGGTTAACCGATTTGTGCACCTCTAAATTAACAGGTGTTGAACTTTTCTTGTATACTTGATTGCTTATGTGCTTGTTGAATCTACTTTTTATGCTTTGTAAATCGTTTTCATATTCGTATTCTGGTACTTGGAGACCTAAGAAATTCATGCTTTCTTCGTGTGACGTTTCCACTAAAAAGGGTCGGTACACCAACCTATACATACTTAATTTATTTACAAATATAATATTCATACTTGTAGTCATTAAGGTTTGCATACTTTGATACTTTTATTGTTACAACAATATGACTACTCACCAACTATTCAATTAGTTGATATTTACTTTACATATGTGACTGGTTAAAGCGAAGAATCTATGTAATAATCTAGGAAGATGGACATAGATAGTTTAATCAAGATTTATGTTTTTAATTCTTCAATTTGTATTTGAAATTGAAATTTGAAATGTGATGACGTTATTTAGACATTTTAATTTGGTATTTGCAATTATGCTGATGGAAAATCAATCACAATTGTCACACTCGGACTGACGGCGAAATACGTCGGGGCGCGATGTCGACTGTTCATTAGCTCATGGTGCTATGTTATAAGTTTCAATATTTAATGTATCATTATTGCAAAACCAACACAACATTCATTGAATAATTAACAAACATTACATGAATTGAATATTCAAAACATTACAATTGAAATTCTAGACATCATTTTACAATTTAACTAGGTCTACTATTCCTATTCCTATGTCTTCGCCATGTCTTCACCTTAACATGTTATATATGTAAAAATGGTTTTTGGGTCAACTATATGAATATTTGGTGAGTATAACATAGAGTTTAAATAAAAGTTTTAAAAATAAATGATGCATCACAATCAGGCTATCTAAATTAGAATCTGAGCACGTATAAGTTACATGTTTGCACATAGGATGAGTACAATAACAATAATGTTCTCTCAAACAAGCCTTATTCATAGAACTTAGTCAAGACCGATCAAGTCTTAAACTAAGACATGCAAAACAAAAGTTTGTAATAGATAACAGTCTCTTAAACCAGTTTCAGTAATAGTATAATAACTAATACTTCAACTAAGTCTGCAATAGATAATAGTTTCTCAAACAAATTTCAATACTAGCATAACATCTAGTATTTCAATCTTGTTTGCAATATATAACACATGAATAATGAATAATAGATTTCACAAAGCACGCATTCACATAGTAAGGATTCTAACTAACATAGACTAAATGCTTGCATCGAATGGTTTTGATTGTAAACATTATTTTGAGTAAACATATGAAGCATCCCAAAATATTAAAAGTAAAAGAGGGAATATGAATACTCACATTAATGGTGATCGAAAAAACAAGTATAACGAAGAAGAATCAAGATCAAAAGTTGTATCAAACTTGATACCCTGAATATAGAACGTGTGTGGCCAGACAGCAGCTCAAAGGAACAAGTATGCGGTCCGAATGCAAATGTGGTTCAACCTAGTCAAACGAATGCAAAAAGAGTGAATTCAAGAAAATGACAAGTTATGACGAACAAACACATGTTAAACACAACAGTTGTAACATAGATCCTCCAGTAATGAGGATCAGACAACTAACAACGCAACAAGTAAGACAGTAAAACCGTCATAGTGACATGGAAAACCATAAACGTCTGTGAGAATACAATGTCAAACAATAGTCTGATGACATTCGCGAATATTAAATTAACAATATATCCATGTGGGAGACGATTCGCACGAATATATCTGTGGTTTTAACATTCTGAGTGATATCTTTTAATTACATAACCAAATCAGAAAGTAAAACGATCGTCTTGTTTGTACGGGTGACGACTCATATGAGTACGAACGAGAGTTGTACGTTCTGATGAAATGAAAAAATTAAACGTTTTTGAAACTTTAAAAATAACAAAATGAAATTTAAAATATTTATTAGGAATTAAAAACTAAAAAGATCCAAATAAAACTATTTTAAAAAACTTGTAATATTTTAAAAGTTATGAGTCACAACGACATGTTAAAACGAAACCGAACGAACCCGAACACGCGCACAATGGTTTGGGCTATAAAAGCCTTCATTCTTCACCTCTTTGGCCCTCATTGAATGCAGATCTACCCTTCGTCTCTTCATTTTCGAAACTCTCTCTAACTTTCTCTCTTTAAAAAACCACAACCAAACTCACTCAATTCTCAACCATTTTCAAAGATTTAGGAGTCAAAATGAGCCTCTCATCTTCAACATTCAAGAAGTACAAAGGATCTGAGCTCAAACCCATTTAAACAAGCTAAATCTAAGCTCCAAAGTTCGGTTTTAAGGGTTTTGATATACCTGATCACACCTTTGCTCAAAAACGGTCTATACACTTCACATATTCTAAATAACCATGATCAAACACTTAGAAGTGCTTGGATTAGCGTGGGAAATGTCTTGGAAGTTGGACAAAAGTGCAGGTGTTCGGACACCTTAGTATCGATGCAAGAAACATCGACACTAGTGTCAAAGCTGGAAATCAAACCATGGGTTCTTCAATATTGTTAAGGTCTTTGAGGCAAAATTCATTAAGTCCTCGTCAATACTGTTAAGGTCGATTGAATCCAAGTAGAATGCACTAAGTACCAATCGATATTAGCAATGTCGAAGCCTATAGTATCGAATCTAAGTCCATGTTGACATTAGTAGTATCGAAGGAGGTCTAGGATATAACTCAAGTCCTATGTCGACACTACATCTCGATAGCCAAGGTCTTCGATACTAATCCCTTGATGAAATCCAAGTAATTCTAAGCTTAAATGGATTCACTATAACCGGTTAACCAACTAGAAGACCTAAATGAACATCAAGGGGTCCAATATACCCGAACACGGGTTAGTTTGGATTCTAAGTGTTCACGGTTCATAAAACTTGTACAACCAAGTTGTAAACTAGATTATGAATTGGTCATACAACGTACCACTTGAAAACAAAAGTCAAATAAGTCAAACTAAGTCTAAAACCGAAGGTGGTTGACAATGGGAAGGTGTGCAAGCAAGGTATGCATGCATCGCCACCTTTACAAGTTGGTAGTTGTAATCCCCTGTTACTATTTAACATATTTAACAAAATATCAGAGTTGGTCCTATTTTAATTCTCAATCAATTGTTTTTTTTAATATTTGGTTAACCTTTTAACATCATATAATAAGATTTAATCAAGGGTTTAACCAAAACATAAACACACAACATAATTTACAATACATATTCACACTAGTAAGTTCAAGCAAAAGTTGAAACGTTTGTGTTCAAATTTTGTTCGATTCGATTCTCAACTTTCCTTGATCATCATATACGGAATCATCATATTTGACCTATAAACATCACATAAAAACATTCATTAGTCCATAGGAACTAAGTAAGTTAATCCCCAATGGTTTCCCAAGCCAAAAGTGGCAAAATATATCAAATTTTGTCAAGGCCATAACCTACTCCCTTAAGGTCGTAAAATAGAAGACCTAGACACCCAGGCCATAGCTTATGATCCTCAAGCTGTTAGCTTATGGTCTCTTGCAACAGAATTGCAGATTTCCTATTTTTTTAACTTTCATCCAATTTTGACTTCCTATTTTCGTGCAACACCCTGTCCAAAGTGTTACAATATATCCAAAGTGTCTAATAATATATTGTGCAATGGTTTACACCATGCAATAATCACTCCCAACAAAATATCATGTTCTAGTTTAGGAATTTTGCTAACAGGTCAATACAATCTCATAAGATTCTAATTGTATTTCCAAAGCCACCAAATTAAGCAATTCAACCCATTAGCATTCCTATATGATTACTAACCCTTGGAAAAAACTTGGATATAATCAATCAACAAAGTACAAAATCATAAATCAAATGGGTCAATTCCTATTCAAATGGATTCCACAAAACCATCATATAACATTAAGCTCCGAAGTTGTCAAACATCAATTGGTTTAACCCATTTAGTATCTATGATGTACAACCATAGGTATATCCATCATAATTACTGAATGTACCTCTGGCTATCCACACATGTGGTACCACATAAGTTTTTAAGTCTAAAGATGTTCACTCATCGTCCTTCCATCTAAGACACTTGCTAGCACCTCTAGATATCCACATACCTGTGGTTTAATATTTCAGTCAATTCCCTATGATGTTCACCCACCGGTCCTTCCATCATAGAATATCACCACTTTCATTCACCATTAGTATTGAATTTATCATAGTTTGTTGAACTTTTGCTTTTCAAATATCAACTAGTACCAAATACTCTACTTATCATATAATTGAATCAACAAGTTAAACATTCATTATGTGATGTCATAGTGAGGAATTACTTACCTCGATCAGATAATGGATTAGCACCTATAGGATCCTTCCCAGATCTATGACTAATTGCTTGACTTCCACTACCACCACTGTCGCACCCCCAAGATTTTCACATCTATCGAGGGTACGACGATTGGTCGAGTTGCGTAGGATCACAGTCTCCAGTCGCACTTGCGAGACCTACATATCCAGTTATATACGTACGTCCAATAATTTGGATATACAGTTTTGTAATCAGAGTTGCGGAAGCTAAGTAAAAATGTTATCAAAACGTTCCAAATCAAAAGTTGTGGAAGCGGTTTAAGTTTTCTACTCATTACATAATAAAACAAGGTAAATAAAACGTTTTCACCATCCTAAGACTTAACTAGATGCATGAGACCCCGTCATAGCATCCTAGTCCTGTGTGCATGCCTTAGTCGCCTGAGAAAACAAGGGAGTAAAATGTCAACACAACGGTCGGTGAGAGCACAAGTTTTATGGTAACAGTAAACAATAAATTTTGCAATAAATGTTGTAGGATTACATATCATTACAATGCAATATCGATTGATAGATAGTCAATATAGTTATGTCATATGTGGGTTTGAAACCGAAGCTTACTGCGTGCCTCCTGCCATGTCTATCACACAAGACAATGGCAAATGTGTTTGGTCAATTTTTCTTTGCTCTGAATCTTAGTTGGGGTGGCCTCCCAGGCGCGCAACAGAGCAGTTTGTCAGACCCAAATATTACTATCTAGAATTACCAAGCTGTGCGCACTGAGTTATTAACGGTTCGAGATGTATTTACGAGGACTTAGTTATGATGTGTGCCACACATATACATAATAGTGATAAAGCATGTCTATATGTCTCCAAGAATGTGTTTGTTGTTCAAAATAGTTTCAATGCAATGTTTTCTCCCCAAAAGGTAGAAAATAGTGAAAAAGGGGTCGTGAACTCACCTGATAGCGCAGTTCCCGTTTGTGTGTCGCAATAGCGAATGCCTGCACCTGCTAGTGGTCACCTATAATAATATAGGTTGTAACTATGTTTTTTGTGGTTTGTTGTGTCCCATACAACTCTAAGTGACGGTGTGCTTAACCGAGTGTTCGTGTGTTGACCTGTGTTGACTCGATGAATCGTTGGTGACACGTTTGTTGTGTTTAGTTCGTTTATGTGTCATATTGACCTTAATATGCAAGTAGGACATTATCATGTATCCTATGATTCTACTCAAGACAATGTTCACGTAAGTACGTATGAAAATCATAAAAATTTCCAACTCTGGAAAGTTACCATTTTTGGAAAGTTTCTATTTTTGGAAAGTTTAGTTATGAAATCCCATTTCATCAAACTAATGCTTCTAGCATGTTCCTAAAACACGCTTAACACATATAACATGTCATTTACGCATAAATCACCATTTATATCATTTTGCCCAAAATAAAGTTTCCTTATTTACTAAGTATCTGTTTAAAAATTCATTTTCACAAACCACAGTTCCAAATACATTTCTATGATGTTCCTAAACACATTAAAACATCAACATGTCATCAATCATGCAAATTCATCGAAATCCCTCTTTTTGATTTCAAAAGTTTCCATATATAGTAAGTTATTAATAAAACCATATTTTCACAAATCCAACTATCCAAATGTGTTTCTAAATACTTTAATAGACATTTAGCATCATCTAAACACATCTAACATGTCTAGATCATGGCAAATCATACACATGCATTCATAAAGTTCCTATTAATAATAAGTAACACGAATCCATCACCAAATCAAGCAAAACTCATTTCAACACATTAATAAACTCTAGATCAATGAAGATACGTCAAATAACACTCAAGAACATCACAAAATTCATGCATGTTGAGTATTTGAGTTGCATGTGGATAGATGTGCATGCATGTGCGATTTAAGTGTAAATAACCATAGAAAACTACCTCACAAGTGTAAGGATGGTCCAAACTTGAATAAAATAGCTGGGGATGGGATGTGGAAGCTCCTGATGGTGGAGTTCCAGTGGGTTGTTGGCTGCTACATGTCTTCTAGCTCCTCCTCTAAGCTCCAAAGCTTCTAGTATGTAAGGAAATGGCTAAAGTAGTGTCCTCAAGCTTGGATGGTGTTCCAGCAGGGTTCTGGGTTGGGCAAGATAGCAGAGAATTCGTGCAATGGGTGAAAGAGACGAGTTGTGGAGAATGAGTTGTATTTATAGTGATTTTGAGTGCTGGGACTCGTCGCGTACCGCTAAGGACAAAATAGCCGGGTTGTTCACTGAGACACGCCGTGTACCGCCAAGGTGGGAAATGATCGGTCGTGGCGTACCGTCGAGTGTTTGGGGTGAATTCAAAATTCCCATTCAGGCTTCGCGTACCACGAAGAGTTTCGCCAAGCCTCTTCACGTACCGCGAAGGGTTTAGTTTTCTGATTTTTAATTTTTGTTTATTCGATTTCTTTCGCGTTTGATTCGTATCATTTACTGTAAATGTTTTGCTCGTGTTAATCACATAAGCACATAATGACACATTTTTTTGTTCGATTCATTGTTTCGTTTGTTCACCAACGTTCGTGTAATAAGACTCGTGTGTGTTTCAGTAATTCCTCGATTTACCAATTCATTATTGTTTGTGTTTGTCTTTACGGAATGTTTGCACACTTGATTAATCATAATCAATGTGTAATGTACGATTCGATAATTCCCCGAAATATTGTTTCGCAATGGTTTGTGTTTGACTCATTTAATTAATCCTAATTAAATGAAATGCAAGAAGTATGAATGTGAATAAGTAATGAGTGTTGCAGTTACCATAAATTGTTGGGTGTGACCACCACCTAGTTGCAAAGCACATATACAACTAGTTTCAATACATATAACACATATTCACATTGACTAAAACCAATTTGACCCGTTTGAACCAATTTTTCAACAATATAAATTAATTGGAAGTCAATTTATCAATATTCAATCTATGACCCTTGTTATCATAGAGTTTCAATTTCAGACATTTCATCAAACACCTTACGCGCATAGTTTAATTGACTAATCTTCTTTACATCAACCAATCTACCTTTAGTTCTCAAATCATCAAAACAAATAAATTTTATAAAGAATAGTCATTTTAATGCATTAATTTATCATAATCATGCTATAAACAATCTTACTAGTTATTTAAAACAATCTTGTATGGGTTTCCCCTTGTTCATCAAATTAATTATATCCCACACTAAAGAGTTTCAACACAAGATTCATAATAACTAGTAATTTGATTATCTAATCACACCATAAGCATAATTTTAAGGTTTCTAGCATATATAATCAATCAATTTCAGTTTTTAAGCAAGAACCCAACTTACTCCATTCATGAACTCGTAAGAACTTTAAAAAGAAAGAAGATGAACACTTACAAATTAGTAATAAGCACCAACTCAACTAATTCGATCCTCAATCTCTGATTTTAAGCTCAAGAACACACGAATTGGAGGTTAGGATTTCATTCCTTCTTCTTTTCTTCTCTGGCTCTTACGAATGGAAGTATCCAGACAACAAATGTCTTGGATTTTGACCAAGCATGGTCTTATTAAGCATGTTTGGCTAATTGGAAACGTTGGCCCCTCTAATTTTTATCTAGTTAACTAATTTAACCACTCGAATTTAGTTAGTTAATAGTTAACTTTAATACACCATTCATATTATAAACATAACATAATTTAAAAATACTTAAACATTTGCATTATTTTATTGCAACACATATGATTGTCGAAACCAGTCGTTACAGTAGTGTATAAAGGTTTTAATGCCAAAACATGTTTTTTTTAAAAAAAAAATTAACCATATACAACTTTGAACATGGCCTAAGACCCAAGATGCAATGCTAATCGTGCGAGAAGATCTTGTAACTCACATAAATCTAAGTTAAATCGCTTAGATAATAATATGAATTTCAAGCACAAACTAGCACAAACGTACACAACACAATGATCAAATTACTCATAATCTTGAACACGAACAAATGAAACACAGGTTTTGAATACACTTGTCATACAAATCGCGAGCGCACGTAACTGTGAACAAGTCAACAACACAGCAGTTGAGTTCATTGCCCCTTTTCAATTGTATTGTTTTACAAACTATGGGGCTGAGAACATGTCACTTACTCTAATATGATTATTTCATGTTTCTGTTCACAACTATTATCATTGTTCAATAATTTTAGGTAGGGATTTGTATGTTGATTTGAGAAATACTTAGAATACTTATGTTACTTACAATACTTACTATACATACAATACTTACATTTCATGTTCAATGCTTACAATACTTACAACACAATTTTACTACTTACAACTCATTGTTTTGGGAAAACAAGGGTGAAATCAGTTGGTAAACATTGTACCCATGCACATGGCATTCTCAAGATACTCATAGACTTCATGTAGTACATTGTTGGCTGTCACACCCCGAGCCGGCGGGGTTGGATCGAAATCCCCGTCGGGCGGAAGGTTCTCGGAGCGCGATATCGTGAATGATAATCGTGATGATCAGATTGTTTACATAGCATCAATGTTAAGAATAATTAAGCACAATAAAACATTATCTAGGATTACAAGGTTAAATTACAAATATCAAGGTTTGGGTAATTTAACTAAGTAAACCTATTCAAAAGAATCAAATATATCTATCTTGCATTTGTACAAGATAGCAAAAAGAGATTCGTATCGATCTCAAAAGATGTGCTTCTTCAAAAGTCAACTAGGATCTATGTCTGGACATCCTAGTATGCAATCCTGAATCTTAGCTTAATCCAATGCCTCACCTGAGAAAGCATGTAATAAAACAATGTCAACACAATGGTTGGTGAGTTCATGTAGTTTTTATGTAAAATCGTTTGTAAAATCCTTTGAATGACAACCTTAACCTCACCATTAACCACCTATACCATCTGATTCAGTATGCTTATATATAGGGCATATGTAGGGGACAAGCCCCAGCCACTGTCCCACCACATACTGAACCACATGATATATTGTTCCTGATGATAATTAAGCGTCTCATCCTACCCGTATGATTCCCACAAGGTTTGATTCCCAATGTTTGATTCTTTGAATTAGATTACCCTATAATGGTTTACCTTGATTCCCTGAATGACAACCTTAACTTCACTTACAACCACCTATGCTATTCAACCAAGTATGCTTATATATAGGGCATATGTAGGGGACAAGCCCCAGCCACCGTCCCACCACATACCGGGCTGCTTAACATATTGTTGTTAATGATAATTAAGCATTTCATCCCCACTACTCTGATCTCATGACATATGATTCTTAACGTTTGTTTCCCTGCCAATGTTTACTTTGTTTCCCCACCAATGTTTACTTTGTTTCCCCCGAAATGACAACCTTAACCTCACTAACAACCACCTATGCTATCCAACCAAGTATGCTTATATATAGGGCATATGTAGGGGACAAGCCCCAGCCACCGTCCCACCACATACCGGGCTGCTTAACATATTGTTATTAATGATAATTAAGCGTTTCACTCCACGCTATTGATTCCACAACGAATAAGTCTCAAGTTTAATAGGCACCATTATGGACAGCTGAATACCCTAAGGAATTCTGCATCCATCCATAATGATCCTATTTATGACTCGTGACATGTTTTGATAGAGAAACCTTCAAGTTAACACAAAGTCAACTAGAAGAACTCAATCAGTCTAGTCACTTGTCATCACCATGGATGAATCAAGAAGAACACTGAATGACTAGTGGGGGTTGACACACAGGTCAACACGCGGCAGCCAATCAGTCTGTCTTACATGACTCTGACAAAGAAGAACACTGATGACTAGTAGGGGTTGACACACAGGTCAACACGCGGCGGCCAACAGTCTGTCTTACAATGTCGAAAAGTTTATGCATACAAGTCTAAAGCATTCACATTGTTTCACTGATGACTAGTAGGGGTTGACACACAGGTCAACACGCGGCGGTCAATCAGTCTTTTGTTTAAGCATCTCATGTTTTCAAGCATTCAAGTGTTCAAGCATCCAAATGTATCAAGCATTCCAAGTGTTCACGTATCCCAAGTATATTATGTATTCAAGTATTCCAAATGTATCAAGCATTCATGTGTTTCAAGCATTCTAAGTATAACAAGTATTCACGTGTTTTCAAGTATCTCAAGTGTAACAACTATTCATATGTTCTCAAGTATTACAAGTGTATTAAGCATCCAAGTATTTCAAGCATCTCACGTATATAAGTATTTCTAAGCATATATGTTTCAGGTTAAGTTTTAAGCAAATCGTTGTAAGTGTAAAGTAATTGAATACTTTACTAAAGGTGTAGAACATTAACTTTCCGGAATAATTGTATAAAGCCTTAGTGTTTAGTTTAAGTATTTTCAAAGCCTTAAGATTTTGTATATAGTTAAAAATTAGAGGTTATAAGTTAACCTCAATCGTATAGTTTAAGCACATAGTTTATAACATAAGTATTTAGTTTAAACTTCTCGTTTAAAGTATAAGTATCAAGTCTATAGCTTCTCAAGTATACTAGTTTCCAGTTTGATCACAAAGTGTTTGTAAAATGTAAATAAGTATAAAGTAAATAGCATTTGCTATTTACACCATAGCCTTAGTCTTTGGTTTCCCACCCAAGCATTTCAATATCATGCATACAAGTCTCATAAGCATCCATCATATGATTTCAAACCACAAGTTTAAAGTATAAGTTTCAAGTCCATTTTTTCTCAAAGTATAAAAGGTTCCAAGCATAAGCTTCAACATATGTATCATGTTTAAGTTTAAAGCATTAAACAATCATTCAATAATTTTATGAAAATGTTTAACATGCTTCTCAGTCCCGAAGTAAAACAAATAAGTTTGAAAAGGGACAAATGAACTCACCTTGTGTTTGAAGTGGTTGACTTATCTTAACTAGAATGCACGCGCTCGTTGTAGTATTCGTTGTCGTGTTCAAGATCCTGTATTGATTTCCCATTGTTTGTATCTTGTAAGTATATGTTTTATGTAATTGAGTGTGTGTATGTGTTAGCCCTAAAGTTGGCTAACACTCGTAAGTCTCGGTCATTATTCGGCCCTCCTTTGTTCTTGCAAATTCACGATCTTTAAAATGTTATGCTTATTGTTTGTATTACCTAAATCTTTTGTAAGTATACTTACAGTTTCATTTAGCTTTATAAAAGAGTTACGTGAAATTCTCGTTCATAGTGTTAATGTGTCGGGTTAATTACTAATCAAGTGGTCCGAATAAGAGTTGGTCAGAATGGGCCAACTATAGGGTATTATTGGGCCGGTTAAGACCATGTATGGGCCTTGAATGTAAATGGGCCAATTAGAGTCATTTAGGCCTTATAAGTATCGTGGGTCAAGACATTGAGTTGTCTCATACTTTGTGCCAATGTGTTTATGTTGGTAGTAAAATGGAGTTGGACCATGTATTAAGGGTATGAGATTTGTCTAGGGTTATAGGTCATAAACACGTGCATGGGCCGAACTATTTGTTGTCTTGGGCCCGGTGGGTTATAATGATCGACTCCCATCTAAGTGGGCCGTTTGAGTCATGGTGGCCCATGATGTTGATATTGGGCCGTTTAATAGCCTTGGGCCTATCAAGTAGCGAATCACAAGCATGTATATCTGTTTGAATTTAGATTGTTAAACGAAAGGGAAGTTGCTGCATACAAGTCCCATTCCAGCGAACCTTTAGTTAGTTTGGGCTAAGGTTCGTCAAGCTCTGGTTCGTGAATAACACCAACAGGTTCGGCTACATTAGGACCTGCCTGTAGGGAAGGTTCGTGAGGCCCTTAAAGGGTTCGGCGGTGGTGTTGGTTCGTCGTGGGTTCGTCGATGATGAAACTGGTTCAGCCGATCATATCTTCGCATGAGAGGTTCGCCCATGAAACAAGGTTCGGCTCTGGTGGGGTTTGCATGCATGGTTCGGGAACACTAGGGTTTGGGCCTCATAAGGTTCGGCTAATGATGATTGACGAACCAAGGGTTCGTTCTGGTGCATGGTTCGCCAATCAAAAAGGTTCGCCACCCCCATATAGGTTCGTTACCCTCATCTCAGCCCTCAACAGGTTCGCCCGCTGATTTGTTTCCATGAACCCTGCACCTTGCCATCATCATCGATCTGTTGCAACAATTTCGTGGCTTCCTAGCACTCCTACTGGTGGTCCCTACTCCAAGGAGTCTTCGAATAGGGTTCTTAGGGCTGCGTGGGTCTCGGTTGTGCAGTGAATAAACAAGGTAGTCAACCAAGATAGAAAACCCTAACTTTAATGAGTTTCGTGGTCTCATACCTCGATTTAGAGTGGTTATCTCTTCCGATTAGTTGTACTTTCGTGTAGTAGGAGTCGAGAGCTTCGCGTGGACACCAAGAACACTCAAATCCGTTGAGAAACGAAGGAGATACGATCGTTAAAAGTCGGTTATTCTAGAGAGAGAGAGAGAAACGGGAGAGTGTGTTTAGAGAGAGAGAAACTTGAAAAATGAAAGAAACAGGTTCTTTCCACGTTTATATACCCCGAGGGTATTCGGGTTCGTTTCGATTGTTCGGTTCGCGTTTTCATCGCGTTTCCGGATCGTAACGCGCGTATTTAGTAAATTAAATAAAAAGAGTTTTATTATTAATTATTTGGATAGTATTTTATTTCTAGGAGTTATTTTGAATGTCGTTTTATCCGATTATTTATCGAATTATATCGTTTACGCGTTTCGTTAATCGTTTGCTTATTCTACGTGTTTTAAATTAAATAATTTCTTTTAAATTTCATTCTGATGAGTTTCAAAATTGTAAAACAGGAAATATTATATTTCCTTAAATTTTATTATCGTTCGAATCGTCATTCGTTTCGTCAGAAAACGTCACTTACGCGCATCTTCGTACAGAGCGCTAACTGTACGAACACGATCGTACGTTTCACTTTTTGATTTTGTTTTCTACTTTTAAATCATCGTTTCAGATCGTTAAACTATCAGATCTATTCGTACAGATCGTCACCTATACGAATAGTTCGTCAGTTCAGCATTCCGTAACAACAACTGTTATTGTTTTGTTCTGGTTATCCTCACATTCGTTTAAACCTAATAACACAAAATCAAGCATGTTTGCCTCTGTTCATGATTGTCTGATGTGTTTCAGACTGTTTAAACCATGATGTTTAAATCAGAATTTCAGAACATCGTGTAATAGTTTATGTTTTTCATCAAATGTCAATAGCTTCTAAGTATTTCTCCTCAATTGTATCTGAGTTACTGTACAAGTTACTGTACAGTTTACTGTTCCGGTAACGATTCCGGCAGAGATGTTACATTGGCCTTCGTGTTGACTTGGTTTCAACCCCTCGATCCAGTCAGTGAACCATGTTGTCACCTCACAAGGTCTTGAAACTAGTGACGTCGGTATTGTAGACTTTGGATCCCTTCGTGGTGGCCCAAGGGGAAACCCCCTATAGAACCTATAGTTACAGAGCATCGTTGAATGTTACACTCAAGAACACGACCGTGGGGGGGGGGGGGTACTATCAATCATCGTGTTGGCATTGAGTTAACCCCTCTAATTTATAATTCACCCATGACTGTCAACTCATTAATACATATTTCAAAGGTTGAGAAGTTGAAGGCAAGATGGAAACCTTAATTTCCATTAAAGGTAATGTCGTGTCATGTCAAGTGTGTAGTGGGCTAGCGGCTCCACTTATTGGCACATATACCCTATACATAAGCATTACTTGACTTGACTTGATGGGATGATGTTGGTAGTGAGGTTTAAGGTGGAGATCTGTGCATGGGAATTCAAGACACCTACTCATTATAAATACTAAGCTTTGAATACAAAAATCATTTCAAATACTAATCTTTGAACATATAATCATTCACATTATTAAACTTTGAGATACTCTAAAAACATAGTGATATTACATATGATGGAGTTAAGGATTTGGTTCAGAGTGAGACTCATAATTTCCATTAAAGGCAAAATCGTATCATGTCAAGTGTGTGGTTGGTTGGTGGCTCCACTTGTTGGTACGTATGCATTATATATAAGCATTACTTGACCCGGAGGGATGATGTTGGTGGTGAGGTATAAGGTTGAGACTCTGGAAAGTTTTGTCAAAATAACACTTTTCAAACATTTTCAGAATACAAAACCATATGAACTCACCAACCTAGTGTTGAGCTGATTTTTGCAAGTTTTCTCAGATGACGAACATGTTTAGTCATTAGGATACTTGCTAAGATGCTTAGTTTAGAGGACCTAGCTATTTTGTGTGCTTTTACTTTTGATGACATCATATGAATCATTTTTGTATACCTTGTACAATTACAAGATAGATTGTCTATTATGATTCTTTTGGTAGATTTACATTGTAAAATTATGGAACGTGATCTGATGTAATTTAAAATTGTAATTCTAGTTAAACTTTATTTGATTTTCATTATACATCATGTGCCATGAATACAATATGATCATTTTGATTTTGAATCACGGCCAAAGACTATTCCGCCTGATGGGAAAGTCGGTTCAGCCTGCCGGCCCGGAGAGTGATAAAGATCAACCCAAATATTCAGGTTATTTTTATTCATTACCTTTATTATACATGTATATGACTATGTTATATTATGTATTTGCACAAAATTCTTTTTTATTTAAGATCTTACATCATCATAATTTGTACCCCTTAGAAAATTCTTATATATTAAATATTCATTTGTACTCTAAATCATAAGTTATAAAACTATATTTGAAAAATTGTGAGAGGAAACATATGTAATTAGTCAAAGAAATAGACATGTGAGCTATAAACGAATAGAAGAATATATATATATATATATATATATATATATATATATTCGCATTCTATAATAACCCACCTTAATTGAGGACACCCCAATAACTCCGACAAGATCAATCCAAATTATTTTTTCTTCTTCCATGATCTTTATTATACATGTACAAAAATATGTTATTTTATGTGTTTGTGCAAATTCATCACCGTTTGAGATCTTACGTCAATGTAAGTGGGCGCTACATTAAATAAATGTTTACAGTGTAACGCAAACTTACACTTGCTTTAAATCTCAAACGGTAATGAATTTGCCAAAACACATAAAATAACATAGTCTTGTACATGTATAATAAAGATCATGAAAACGAAAAACCAAAGTTTTGGCTTGATTTTGTCAGAGTTAATCGGGTTTCCTCAATAAAGGTGGATTAACAACTAATCCTTGCCCTATATATATATATATATATATATATATATATATATATATATATATATAGGGCAAGGAATTTTACATAACCCACTAAATGCGCGCTAACCCAAATAACTTATACATATATATATATATATATATATATATATATATGGGAAGGTTAAAAATATAACCCACTAAATGTCACACCCCCAATTTTCAACTAACGGAATCATACCGTTTGGGAACGTGACAAACCAGGATCTCAGATCATTAGACATAGCGAAGACCTCTATATGAATTTTCAAAACATACTGTGGTCTTTAAAACAATACATCAGAGTTTTCAAAAGTTGCGGAAGCGTTATAAAACCAATAACAGTTGTAAAATGTAAAATACAATACAATGTTCCAAATGTTTAATAATCCAAATATCTAAAGTGTTTAAAATGCATGCGACTCTATCTCCTAGTCCATGCCAGCTTTAACGCGCGCCTTAGCGTCCTGAGAAAACATGCAAATCAAGTCAACACAAAGGTTGGTGCATAACACAAGTTTTAAGCATTCACAATGTTCAAAACAACAGTTGAATATCAAGATTGTAGATAACATAATCACACATGCACAGTCATGATAGCTAGTCATATAAACTATTTACATACGTGTTCGACACCGAAGCTGACGGATTGCCATGCTATAGCATGTTTTCGCCTTGCCACTATTGTCTATCAAAACAATAGTAAAATTGTGTTTGGTCAGTCAAACACCTGCGTAGATCCCATCTACCAGGTGAGGTTTGTCAAACCTAATAGATCTATTTCCAACTACCACGCTTTGCATTACAGCAAACTAAACGGTTCGAGGTGTGTAAGGACTTTCAAGTTGATATGTTGTCACATAATGTAAACAGCTAACTCATGCAAGTGATATGTATCTAAAAACAGTGTGTTGCACATGTTTTCTCCCCCAAAACAGTTTACAATAAGAAAGGGGCCGTGTACGCACCTTGGATAATTGCAGAGTGATCAACTATGTGAGTTCGTGTAGAAAATCCTCTTACGAAGGATCTGTGTTTAAACAATAACACTGTGTTATTCGAATAGTCGTTTTGTGCTTGAAATCACATACGTGTCAACACACGTATGTTAAAGTGTCAGAAATGTGTATACGTATGTACGCATGCCTTTGAAATCGTTTAAATAAAATCCTATACGATTTTATTTAAATAAACGCAATTATACGCGATTTCGTGTTCGGATTAAAATATAAATTTTATTATTCTAATACGTTCGTATTCTCGTTACGGTTCCGAAGCAACTTGAACGGATTAAATCGGAGTTCAAACGAAGAAGTTATGGTTTAATTACTAAAATAACCAAAAATATCAAAATGGATGGGAACCGGGTTCGAACCCGTGACCTCCAACTCTAATCACACTATCCCTACCATCTGATCTGCCATGTTTTTATTAACAGCTCATAGAACTTAATCCTTTTAAGCCCAAACGGCCCACTAACCCCTTTGATATTCATAGCCGAAGCATATTGATTCAATTGGGCCCCAATTCGAATCTCATTGATCCCCTAACCATGGGGCTTTTGTCCCATGAATCTAAACGACTTTGTTGGTAGTTTTAATTCGAAAAATAAGCCACCATAGCCCGATAAATTGAACGTTAATAGTTTCGAACATGTTTATAAAACTCAACATTCAATATGTTTAATTGGTTTGAATTAAACTGAATTTCTATAGGGTTTTCATCAATTCCGAAATTTCGAACCTTTCTAATTAATCAATTTCGATAATCGTATCAGTTTGCTTCAAAACCCAAAAACGTATTCATCCTATGAACCCTAATAATCGAAACCTAACAATTCGTTGCTTATTGATCAAATTAACTTAGGGATATCATTATATGGAACATCACGAAGCTACCCGTATGATTCAATTTGATTCTAGTTCATATTTTCTAAAAATCCCCCAAAACGTTCTAGACAATGAGCCCTAGAATTAGGTTTCCTATGATTCGATGTTTTTAAACGAAATTGACAGATGTATTTTCTTAATCGGTACCTTATGATACTTTCTATATATTTTAATTTGATTCTCGCCATCTATTTGATTGAAACCCCCAAAACCGTTTCTTATATGAACCCTAGAACTCGACTCCAATCAATTCGCTTTTGATTCATGAAATGAGGTTAGGGCTAGGCTTAATCGGAATCTTTAGAGTGTGTAGAAACAAAAACTTACTTGATTGATTGCCGAATTGCTGTAGATCGATTTTAGGCTTGCTTTCGGCTTGGTTCTAGATCGAGTCTCTTAACCACAGCTTGTTGCTTCAAATTGATATATGGAAAAACCTCTGAAGATGCCGATTATAAGTTCTGGATTTTCGATTTCATGAATTATGATCCCAGAATGCGAATTTGATAGTGATACTAAACAGTTTCGACTTAGTGGTCTTTAATTGGTTTCAATTCAATGATTAATAGATTAATAACCGATAAAAACGTTTACTAATCATCAATGAGAGTTATTAACATGATTAATTCGATCCAAAACTGCTTTTTACAATGGAATTCGAATTTCACTTGCCAATCAACTTCGAATTTTGACTCTAATAGTCAAAATTGAGCATTATGAATAATATTTACCCATTATTTTCGTAACTTAAATGTTCTATTATATCAAACATCAAATTTCCATCCTTTCAACTTAATATTGATTGATTTCCTGTGATTTCGGTAATTTTTATTTAACGAAGTTAAACTAAAATATCGAATTGTCACTAATTTAAAACATTGTCGAACTAGATTAATCCCTTTGGGCTTCTTAAATACAATTGGACCTATCCTGAACTCATTGGGCCTACCTTCTGTCCACTTGGCCTCACATAATATAATTGGGCCTATCTTGGGCCTTGATTTTGTAATTGGGCCTCCCTAGATCTCAATGGGCCTACCCTTGCCTTATTGGGCCCACATTTGCCTTGTTGGGCCTACCTTGACTCATTGGACTTACCTTAACCTTACTGGGCCTTCCTTGGTCTTACTGGGCCTTATATGTCTTGTTGGGCCTGTGGTCTAACCATTTTTTAGTTAACAAGGTTATTGTGAAAAGTCGGATTGTCACATCATCCCCTTGTTGAAGGAATTTTCGTCCCGAAAATTAGTAAGTGTTAGGAGTAGTTAGGAAACTACTTACGAGTTTGAATCGTACGTGTTAGTGTGATTTGATCATTCTGCGTGCTTGTGTGTACTCACACACAAAGTCTAATGCTTGCAACATCACAACTCAATTGTGATCGTTCAATGTGACTGTTTGCGTGTACACTAGTTAGTTCACCTAACTGTGACTGTTTGTGTTTGATCATACTGTGTTGTGTAACCTTACACATAGTGACGTTTGTACTATGCAACCCCGCACATAGCAAAATGTGTGTTGTGTAACCTCACATATAGTGAGTGTCTATAACCGTTTGTACTATGCAACCCCGCACATAGCAAAATGTGTGTAACCAATCATGTATGTACTACCATAACATGTAACATATGAAATGTAGCACATAAAATATATAGAATGTAATGTAGCACAAATGTTTGTAACAAAATCAATTGAATAAATAAAATGTTTGTGCTTACAGTTTGAAATTTGCAGTGTTTGATGTGTGAAAGCATCACGTCATCCCCTTGTTGAAGGAAATTTCGTCCCGAAATTTAACGTGCGCTCTCAGTGTTAGCAGCAGCTGTTTTGAATAGATGAGGATATTTCTTCATCATTTGATCTTCCCGTTCCCATGTGAATTCAGGACCACGTCTTGAATTCCATCGGAGTTTGACTATCGGAATCTTGCTTTGCTTAAGTTGTTTGACTTCTCGGTCCATGATTTCTGCCGGTTCTTCAATGAATCGTAACTGTTCATCTACTTGTATTTCTTCCAACGGTACAATCAATGTCTCATCAGAAAGACATTTCTTTAAGTTCGATACATGAAAAACATCATGAATTCCACTGAGTTCATCCGGTAACTTGAGTTGATACGCCACCGGACCAATCCTTTTCAGGATCTCAAAAGGTCCTACGTAACGTGGACTAAGCTTTCCGCGCTTGCCGAATCGTATCACACCTTTCCAAGGTGATACCTTTAGAAGAACTCGGTCTCCTACCTGAAATTCCAACGGTTTACGACGTTTGTCAGTATAGCTCTTCTGTCGATCCCGGGCCGCTGCCATACGGTTCCGGATTTGAACTATCTTCTCTGTCGTCTCGTGCACCAGTTCAGGACCTGTAATCTGACTGTCTCCAATCTCAGCCCAACAAACTGGTGAACGACATTTGCGACCATACAAAGCTTCAAACGGTGCTGCTTGAATACTTGTATGATAACTATTATTGTAAGAGAATTCCACTAACGGTAAGTGATTCTCCCAGCTATCACCAAAGTCAATTACACAAGCTCGTAGCATATCCTCGAGCGTTTGAATCGTTCGTTCACTTTGACCGTCGGTCTGTGGATGATAAGCGGTACTCATATCCAAGCGAGTCCCCAATGACTTATGAAGAGATTTCCAAAAGTTGGAAGTAAACCGGGCATCCCGATCTGATATGATAGAGATTGGCACGCCATGCCGTGCTACTACTTCCTTGATGTAAATGCAAGTCAGTTTCTCCATCTTATCAGTTTCCTTGATTGCTAAGAAGTGTGCAGATTTCGTTAATCGATCGACAACTACCCAAATCGTATCACAACCACTCGGTGTACGGGGTAACTTAGTAATGAAGTCCATCGAAATCTGTTCCCACTTCCACATCGGTATCTCTGGTTGTTGCAGTAAGCCAGATGGCTTTTGGTATTCCACTTTGACTTTCGAACAAGTCAAACATTTGCTAACGTACTTAGCAATATCAGCTTTCATGTGAGGCCACCAATACAGTGCCTTTAAATCATGATACATCTTGTCTGATCCTGGATGGACTGAATATCTGGACTTGTGTGCTTCATCCATCACGAGTTCCCTTAACCCTCCATACAAAGGTATCCACATTCGATCAACGAAATAACGAATTCCATCAGGTTTAACATCCAATTGTTCTTCCATTCCTCGTAAAGATTCCGGTACTAAGTTTTCCGTTTTCAAAGCCTCAATCTGAGCACTATGCACCTTGTCAGGTAAGTCAGTATGTATTGTCATCATAAGTGCACGAACCCGTCTTGTTCCTGTTGTGTCTTTTCTGCTCAAAGCGTCAGCTACTACATTGGCTTTTCCCGGGTGATACTTAATCGCACACTCATAATCGTTCAACAACTCAACCCATCGTTGTTGCCTCATATTAAGCTCCTTCTGATCAAAGATATGTTGCAAACTCTTATGATCAGTATAAATAGTACACTTAGTTCCATACAAGTAATGCCTCCAAATCTTCAAAGCAAAAACCACTGCTCCTAACTCCAAGTCATGAGTAGTGTAATTCTTTTCGTGTGTTCGTAGTTGCCTGGAAGCATAAGCAATCACTTTATCCCGTTGCATCAACACACATCCCAAACCTTGTGCAGATGCATCACAATACACCACAAAGTCTTCCGTCCCTTCCGGTAAGGACAAAATCGGTGCGCTGCAGAGTTTTTGTTTCAATAACTGGAATGCAGCTTCCTGTTTATCCGTCCAGTTATACTTTGTTCCTTTGTGCGTAAGAGCTGTAAGTGGTTGAGCGATCTTTGAGAAACCTCAATGAATCGTCGATAATAACCCGCCAAACCAAGGAATTGTCGTACCTCGGTAGGTGTTTTTGGCGCTTCCCAATTCTTAATCGCTTCAATCTTCGCTGGATCAACACGTATGCCCTTTTCGTTGACTATATGACCCAAGAATTGTACTTCTCGCATCCAGAAATCACATTTCGAGAATTTAGCGTACAATTGTTCTTGTTTCAGTAGTTCTAGTAGTAATCGAAGATGTTCGGCGTGCTCCTCCTCAGATTGTGAGTAGATGAGAATGTCATCAATGAAAACAATGACAAACTTATCAAGATAAGGTTTACAAACACGATTCATGAGATCCATGAATACAGCTGGAGCGTTTGTCAACCCAAATGGCATGACCAAGAACTCATAATGGCCATAGCGCGTCCTGAATGCTGTCTTCGGGATATCCTCCTCCTGGACTCTTAGTTGATGATAACCAGACCTGAGATCAATCTTCGAGTAGTAACTCGAACCTTGCAATTGATCAAACAGATCGTCAATTCTGGGTAACGGATACCGGTTCTTGATAGTAACCTTATTTAATTCCCGGTAATCAATACACATACGGAAAGTTCCGTCCTTCTTCTTTACAAACAAAACTGGAGCTCCCCACGGTGAAAAACTAGGTCGTATGAAACCCTTATCCAACAATTCTTGCAATTGTGTGGATAACTCTTGCATCTCTGACGGTGCAAGTCGATAAGGCGCCCTAGCTATCGGTGCTGCATCTGGTGTAAGGTCGATTCGGAATTCCACCTGTCTGATAGGCGGTAATCCCGGCAAGTCTTCTGGAAACACCTCCGGAAATTCACAAACTACAGGTATATCTTCAATCTTCTTCTCAACTACCGGCTTTTCAGTTATAAGTGCTATAACTGCCGTATGACCTTTACGCAGACACTTGTGTGCTTTCATACAAGATATGAGACGCAGTGGCGTACTGATCTTCTCGCCTTGTACATATAATGTCTCTCCCTGCGGAAGAGGTATGCGAACAATCTTTTCATGGCATACGATTTCAGCCTGGTTTTTAGACAACCAGTCCATGCCAATAACTACATCAAAACTGCCTAAGGTAATAGGCATAAGATCAATCTCCAATGTCTGACCCATCAAATCAAGCATACATCCCTTAAAGATTTGTTCGACTACTATTAACTTACCATCAGCTAATTCCACAGTGTATGGATAATCTAAGGCAGTGGGACTAACATTTAGCAACTTAGCAAGTGAACTAGATACAAAACTCCGATCGGCACCGGTGTCAAATAACATAGAGGCATAGTGATTATTTAAGAGGAACGTACCCGTAACAATGTTGGGATCCTCCCGCGCTTGACGTCCTCCAATCACAAACGCCCTGCCTCTAGCACCATTGTTGTTGTTGTTGTTATTGTTGTTGTTGTTGGTGCCATTTCCATTACCGTTGCCATTTCCATTGCCATTGGCATTATTATCCCCGCCTTTCTTGAGCTGTGGGCAATCTTTCTTAAAATGTCCCATTTTGCCACACTCAAAACAACATTTCTGAGCGTTGTTCTGGTTATTGTTCTGGTTGTTGTTGTTCTGTAGTTCCCCGCGACAATCCTTAGCCGCATGCCCAATCTTGCCACACCTCTGGCACTTAGCTCTTTCACATTGATTACCTGCATGATGGTAACCACACTTGTTGCACTTAGGGTGTTTCCCAATATAACCTCCCGACGATGATGATTGCTGACCACTGCTTGAACCATGATAAGACTTGTTTGAGTCTTGTTTCCGGTTTTGCTGATATGATTGTTGGTTGTTACCCTTGAAGTTGTTACCTTCCCACTTTCTCTTATGATCTCCTACCTTGGTAGCAGATGTTCGTTTGGGCAGAGTCCCCTGTAACACTGCCTGATCAGTAAGCTGATGCGCTAAACGAACAGCTTGTTGGATGGTGGTGGGATTTGCTGAAGTCACCAACCCTTGAATCTGAGGCACTAGTCCTCCAATGTACCTTTCAATCCACTTACTGGCTGGAGTAGCCATGTGTGGTAGCAGTCTGGCCAACTCGTGTGACCTGGTTGTGTACTCTTCAATGTTTGACCCCACCATCTTGAGGTGCCAATATTCCTCCTCTAACTTCTGCATTTCACTGCGAGGACAGTACTCCTCTTGCAGTAAGGTTTTGAAGTCATTCCATGTTAAGGCATTTGCCTCTCCCAACCCCAGAGTCTGAACATTTGAGTTCCACCAAGTTAGTGCTGGACCCTCCAATGTTCCCGTAGCAAATTTCACCTTGCTTTCGTTAGGGCAGTTGCACATTTCAAACACCGACTCAGCCTTTTCAATCCACCGAAGGAGTCCAATGGCCCCCTCCGACCCTTTGAAATTGTGAGGTTTGCAGTCCAAGAACATCTTGAACGTGCAGACTTGTGGGTTAACCAATCCCCCAGCTGGACCATGTGGTCCTGTGTTATGTGTCTGAGCATACTGTGCAATTGCCTCTGCAACTCTGTTGTTGATTAGCTCATTGAGCTCAGCAACAGTCATATGTACGTTTCCCTCAGCCATTAGTTTCCTATTTACAAGAAGTGTTAGCACGAAGTCAAAATCTAATGTGACATGTGTAAGTAAAACAACAAACACAACATGTAATATAAATCAACACAACTGTTGAAAATAATAATTCTTCCATAGATAGAAACTTTCTTTGAGTACAATGCTTTTGAAATAAAACACAACTTTTCAAACTACTAATGTAGGAACACAACCCGTTCCTAATAAGTTTAAACAAAACAAGAAAGAAAAGAAAAACAATCAATCGTCCTCAACAGTGGATTCAGGATCGGACTCAACAACTGGTGCTGGTTCCTCCTCCTCATCCTCATCATGTTCCTCATTCTCAGAGGCCACTAAATCCTCTAAGGCTTCTATCCTGCCCTCCAAGAACTCAGCTCGGTTCTCTGACTCTTTTAGACGACCAATCAAGTTAATCATCTCATTTCGCATGTCATGAACCAGATGGGCAAGTTCCTCTTGCCTCTCATTAGCATCCCATTGTTCCTGAGAGTGCTGTGCAATCCTATCTTCTGCTTCCTCCAGATCCTCGCGCAGTTTGGCGATCTCCTCAGCGTCCGTCCTTTGTCTCTTAGGCTCAGGAGCATCTAGTACTGGTGGTGGATGTGCAGAAAATCCCTCAGCAGGGATCTGCTGAGTGCCCTCCACTGGCTCCTCCTCCGGATCCTCATCCGGGTCCTCATCTGGATCCTCCTCGGGATCCTCGTCTGGATCCTCCTCCGGATCCTCCTCCGGATCTGAGTCATCCATCTCATATGGTGGAGGTGATGGAATAGGTGGTGGTGGTGATGACGGTGGTGCCGGAACTATCGGTTCCTCGTCCTCGGAATCATCAATATAGATATAGGGTACCGATGACGATGCCATGCCTGTTACATAATATCATATGTAAGTGCAATTCCATAGAATGTGTAAGCAAATCAATTACATAATGTCATATGTAATTTCTAAGCAGTATGTGTAAACATGTGTGTCTAATGTCTAACAGTCATAGTCTAAGCTTACAAATGCAAACCTAGTTCGCTATAACCAATGTCTCTGATACCAATCTGTCACACCCCCAATTTTCAACTAACGGAATCATACCGTTTGGGAACGTGACAAACCAGGATCTCAGATCATTAGACATAGCGAAGACCTCTATATGAATTTTCAAAACATACTGTGGTCTTTAAAACAATACATCAGAGTTTTCAAAAGTTGCGGAAGCGTTATAAAACCAATAACAGTTGTAAAATGTAAAATACAATACAATGTTCCAAATGTTTAATAATCCAAATATCTAAAGTGTTTAAAATGCATGCGACTCTATCTCCTAGTCCATGCCAGCTTTAACGCGCGCCTTAGCGTCCTGAGAAAACATGCAAATCAAGTCAACACAAAGGTTGGTGCATAACACAGGTTTTAAGCATTCACAATGTTCAAAACAACAGTTGAATATCAAGATTGTAGATAACATAATCACACATGCACAGTCATGATAGCTAGTCATATAAACTATTTACATACGTGTTCGACACCGAAGCTGACGGATTGCCATGCTATAGCATGTTTTCGCCTTGCCACTATTGTCTATCAAAACAATAGTAAAATTGTGTTTGGTCAGTCAAACACCTGCGTAGATCCCATCTACCAGGTGAGGTTTGTCAAACCTAATAGATCTATTTCCAACTACCACGCTTTGCATTACAGCAAACTAAACGGTTCGAGGTGTGTAAGGGCTTTCAAGTTGATATGTTGTCACATAATGTAAACAGCCAACTCATGCAAGTGATATGTATCTAAAAACAGTTTGTTGCACATGTTTTCTCCCCCAAAACAGTTTACAATAAGAAAGGGGTCGTGTACGCACCTTGGATAATTGCAGAGTGATCAACTATGTGAGTTCGTGTAGAAAATCCTCTTACGAAGGATCTGTGTTTAAACAATAACACTGTGTTATTCGAATAGTCGTTTTGTGCTTGAAATCACATACGTGTCAACACACGTATGTTAAAGTGTCAGAAATGTGTATACGTATGTACGCATGCCATTGAAATCGTTTAAATAAAATCCTATACGATTTTATTTAAATAAACGCAATTATACGCGATTTCGTGTTCGGATTAAAATATAAATTTTATTATTCTAATACGTTCGTATTCTCGTTACGGTTCCGACGCAACTTGAACGGATTAAATCGGAGTTCAAACGAAGAAGTTATGGTCTAATTACTAAAATAACCAAAAATATCAAAATGGATGGGAACCGGGTTCGAACCCGTGACCTCCAACTCTAATCACACTATCCCTACCATCTGATCTGCCATGTTTTTATTAACAGCTCATAGAACTTAATCCTTTTAAGCCCAAACGGCCCACTAACCCCTTTGATATTCATAGCCGAAGCATATTGATTCAATTGGGCCCCAATTCGAATCTCATTGATCCCCTAACCATGGGGCTTTTGTCCCATGAATCTAAACGACTTTGTTGGTAGTTTTAATTCGAAAAATAAGCCACCATAGCCCGATAAATTGAACGTTAATAGTTTCGAACATGTTTATAAAACTCAACATTCAATCTGTTTAATTGGTTTGAATTAAACTGAATTTCTATAGGGTTTTCATCAATTCCGAAATTTCGAACCTTTCTAATTAATCAATTTCGATAATCGTATCAGTTTGCTTCAAAACCCAAAAACGTATTCATCCTATGAACCCTAATAATCGAAACCTAACAATTCGTTGCTTATTGATCAAATTAACTTAGGGATATCATTATATGGAACATCACGAAGCTACCCGTATGATTCAATTTCATTCTAGTTCATATTTTCTAAAAATCTCCCAAAACGTTCTAGACAATGAGCCCTAGAATTAGGTTTCCTATGATTCGATGTTTTTAAACGAAATTGACAGATGTATTTTCTTAATCGGTACCTTATGATACTTTCTATATATTTTAATTTGATTCTCGCCATCTATTTGATTGAAACCCCCAAAACCGTTTCTTATATGAACCCTAGAACTCGACTCCAATCAATTCGCTTTTGATACATGAAATGATGTTAGGGCTAGGCTTAATCGGAATCTTTAGAGTGTGTAGAAACAAAAACTTACTTGATTGATTGCCGAATTGCTGTAGATCGATTTTAGGCTTGCTTTCGGCTTGGTTCTAGATCGAGTCTCTTAACCACAGCTTGTTGCTTCAAATTGATATATGGAAAAACCTCTGAAGATGCCGATTATAAGTTCTGGATTTTCGATTTCATGAATTATGATCCCAGAATGCGAATTTGATAGTGATACTAAACGGTTTCGACTTAGTGGTCTTTAATTGGTTTCAATTCAATGATTAATAGATTAATAACCGATAAAAACGTTTACTAATCATCAATGAGAGTTATTAACATGATTAATTCGATCCAAAACTGCTTTTTACAATGGAATTCGAATTTCACTTGCCAATCAACTTCGAATTTTGACTCTAATAGTCAAAATTGAGCATTATGAATAATATTTACCCATTATTTTCATAACTTAAATGTTCTATTATATCAAACATCAAATTTCCATCCTTTCAACTTAATATTGATTGATTTCCTGTGATTTCGGTAATTTTTATTTAACGAAGTTAAACTAAAATATCGAATTGTCACTAATTTAAAACATTGTCGAACTAGATTAATCCCTTTGGGCTTCTTAAATACAATTGGACCTTACCTGAACTCATTGGGCCTACCTTCTGTCCACTTGGCCTCACAGAATATAATTGGGCCTATCTTGGGCCTTGATTTTGTAATTGGGCCTCCCTAGATCTCAATGGGCCTACCCTTGCCTTATTGGGCCCACATTTGCCTTGTTGGGCCTACCTTGACTCATTGGACTTACCTTAACCTTATTGGGCCTTCCTTGGTCTTACTGGGCCTTATATGTCTTGTTGGGCCTGTGGTCTAACCATTTTTTAGTTAACAAGGTTATTGTGAAAAGTCGGATTGTCACACTAAATGCGTGCTAACCCAAATAACTTTGAGAAGATGAAGCCGAATCTTGGATTTTTTTTGTTTTAAACATCATTATAACACATTTTGAACACCATGTTCTTTTATGAGTTTGGGCTAATTCTTTTACGTTTGAGATCCTACATCACTGTAGCGTGTGCTACAACACTGTTTTTACAGTGTTGTAGCACACACTACAAACAGCGTTGTAGCACACGCTACAGTGATGTAGGATCTCAAACGAAAAAGAATTAGCCCAAACTCATAAAAGAACATGGTGTTCAAAATGTGTTATAATGATGTTTAAAACAAAAAATCCAAGATTCGGGTTCGTCTTCCCAAAGTTATTTGGGTTAGCACGCATTTAGTGGGTTATGTAAAATTCCATGCCCTATATAGGGGAAGGTTAAAAATATAACCCACTAAATGCGCGCTAACCCAAATAACTTTGGCAAGATGAAGACGAATCTTGGTTTTTTTTTAAACATCATTGTAACACATTTTGAACACCATGTTCTTTTATGAGTTTTTTGCTAATTCTTTTTCGTTTGAGATCCTACATCACTATAGGTTGCGCTACAACACTGTAAATTATTGTAGCGCAACCTACAGTGATGTAGGATCTCAAACGAAAAATAAATTAGCAAAAACTCATAAAAGAACATGGTGTTCAAAATGTGTTACAATGATGTTTAAAAAAAATCCAAGATTCGGCTTCATCTTGCCAAAGTTATTTGGGTTAGCGCGCATTTAGTGGGTTATGTAAAATTCCATGCCATAAATATATATATATATATATATATATATAGGATTGTGCTCAAATAATAACCCTCTCTTACGGCGATAACCCATTAACTTTGGCAAAAAATAGCCGAATCTTGAATTTTTTTTTTTTGAACATCATTGTAACACAATTTGAACACCATGTTCAGTTTTGAGTTTGGGCTAATTCATCACCGTTTAAAAAATATCATCGTTGTAAGGTTTTTGCTACAGTACTGTACGTTTTAAATATTTAAACACCTACAGTACTGTAAGAGCCCAAACGGTAATGAATTAGCCAAAACTCAAAACTGAACATGGTTTTCAAATTGTGTTACAATGATGTTTAAAAAAAAAATTCAAGATTCAGCTATTTTTTGCCAAAGTTAATGGGTTATCGCCGTAAGAGTGGGTTAGCATTAGAACACTACCCTATATATATATATATATATATATATATATATAAAAGATGTTCCTCAAATGAACTTAAAAGTTATTTGAAAAGTTATTATAGAAATGAATATTTCGTTTTTTACTCCCACTAAAGTAGGTGTGGGGTAAATTTTCTTATGAATAATGTTATAGTATTCCTAATCTTAAACTACTCTCAAATATTCTTCTTTGCATAAATTAAGCTAAAAGCTTTTTTCTAAAAGACAGTTAATATTTCGATTATTTGAAAATGTACTATAGAAATGAAAATATTTTGGTTTTTAATCCTGCAAAACTAGGGTATGTGGTAACTTCTTTTGTGAACAATATTATCATATTTCTAATATTAAACTACTCTCAAATATTCTCCTTTACTTGAATTAAACTAAAGATCTTTTTTAGTAAGAGACAATGAACATTTCCGTTATTTGAAAGGTACCAGATATTCTCCTCTACTTTAATTAAACAAAAGACCTTCTTTCTAAAAGATCTTCTTTCAAATGAACCTAAAAGTTATTTGAAAAGGTACTATAGATAGGGGTGTTCATCGGATCGGATAACGGTTTATTCGGGTTATTCGGATCGGGTTGTTCGGATTTGAAAATTTTAGGACCTTATCCGAAACCCGACCCGATCCGAATTTGAAATTTTTCTATCCGATCCGAATCTATCCGAATAACCCGAAAAACCCGAATAAACCAATTTTTTCATCCGAATAATCCGAACAACCCGCATAACCCGAAAAAACAGGGTTTGTTCGGGTTATTCGGATTGAATTCGGATATCCGATCCGAATAAACAGGATTTTGGATATCCGATATCCGATCCGATCCGAATTCGGAAAACGGATATCCGATCCGAATCTATCCGAATCTTTAATTCGGATCGGTTTTTTCGGGTTTCGGATACGATTCGGATTTCGGATTTTTTCGGATTTCGGATTTTTTGAACACCCCTAACTATAGAAATGAATATTTCAGTTTTTACTCCTACTAAACTGGTGTATAGGGTAACTTTTTCTATTAACTATAATATTATCATATTCAATCTTAAACTACTCTTAAATATTCTCCTTTCTTGAATTAAACTACATACAATTTTTCTGAGAGAAAAAGCTTCTATCAAATAGGTATGAAATAATTAGGTAAGCATGATAAAAGTGGTATAATAAATATGTTAATACATCTCAAATTATTACTATCTATACAAAGTTCATTTGTAAATAGTAATATACCAATGTTTTTAACCAAATTCACTGTTTAATATATATGAATTTTTTTTGAAAAGTTAAATGAGTTGGTATCCACTTAATTTGTTAAAGTCTATTGAATATCCACAAGTCTGAATTTCAAGTCCCAGGGCCTGCATTATTTTTTGTTTGACTTTTTGCATACCAGGTTCATTTTTTGTTTGACTTTTTGATATTATTTTTATGTTTTAAAGAAATTGTTTTTATTTAATTTTTTATGTTTTATGTATTAAAAGTAAATAAATGTGTCATTTCATCATTGTGTATTTTTTAAATTCATAATTTTAAAAAACATAAATTATCTTAATTTTTTTTGAAAATTATATTTTGGTCATTGCATGTGTTTTATGTTCGAGTCATTCTATAATATTTTCATCATTATGTTTTATGTTCAGGTCATTGTGTAATATATTCATCATTGTGTATCATACTCATCATTGTGTTTTAAGTCCAGGTCATTGTGTAATATACTCATTATTATGTTTTATATTCAGGTCATTGTGTTACATGTATTCATTATTGTGTTATACGTTTTAACTTATTTCATGTTTTTTTGTTATTGTTTTTTTATATATTAAATAAATTTGTTATTTATTAATAATGTTTTTATATTATAAGTACACAACTGTATTATTTCAACATTTGATTTTTTAAAAATTCATATTTTACATAACAATATTACACTCGTTTTAGAGAAAAAAAATGCTCACTTTTTTGGTATATTTTTTTTTAAATAATATTGAATAAAAGTTATGATCGTTTAAAAAAATAAGGGGGAACATGATATAAAGACAACAAAAGTGTCTATAACTAAAATACTCTTCCACTAACTTTTTTATACAACTTTGATCTTAACCTTTAAATTATATATCAGATGGCATACAATTCTTCTCACACTTCTCACCAATTAAATCTTTTTTACTTTAATTTCTCCCTATGTATATCAAATATCATAAGTTTACTAATACATATAATGCATAAAGTGAATCTCAATACAAATAAAATATATATAGGGAAAATCAGACAATAATCGGTGTGAAACAATGAAAATCAGTGAAAATGGTCAAAAACAATGAAAATCTTACACGACCAAGTTGGTCCGAGTTAGACTTATCGTGATCGATTTTGTTCGAGTTAGACCGAGTTTTTTTGGCCAAGTTGCTCTGAGTTTGACCAAGTTGGACCGATTGCATCTTGGTTCGGCAGAATTAAAGAAATCTCAACTCGGCTGCATGCCGAGTATGAGCACTTGGCCACCTAGGCCGAGTTTTACAACACTGTTTTGTTTCTGTTTTTGTTTTTTATGTGTCATTTCTTTAAAATGTTTCATCTTAGACGTGGGGTGACATTGAACGAGCACAAACACAAAATAACGTACAACAATTGCGCAACAACACCCGCCCTTACAAGGAAAATCCCTATCAGCGAAGACAAAAATCATCACTATAGAGTTAAAAAAAATCGTCGCTACAGGCTATAGCGACGACAAGTGGCTCTAACATGTCGTCTCTATAGGTTAGTCGCAATAAACTAATATAATCATCGCTATATATGTCGTCGCAATAATACATACATTAGCAACGACTTGTCGTCGCTATAGAGTAAAAAAAAATATTTCGAATTATTTTTATTCGCTTAATAGTTTAATTTTTTTAAATAATTATTAATTTTATCTATAGCGACGAGAAGTAGTCGCTATAGCATTTAGATTAAAATATTCATTTTAACAATAGCGATGGCATGTTTTTGCTATAGCCTACAATTCAAGAATCCCTAATTTCTTTTTTGCGGCGACTTGTCGTCGCTATATACCGATTTTAAAAAAATGATTTTTTAAATTTCTAGATTTTTAAACATGTAAACTTGCCATATATAACCTGCAGATTCAAATTCTCTTTTATATTCAAATTTCCAAATACATTTATTCATATTCATGCATCCATACCTAAAACTTTAACAAGTGTTCAACAAACTCACACCAAACAAAGACAATTGTGCATTATTAGAATATAGTCATCCATCACAACAAAATTTAAACATTTTTAAAAGTCAACAACTTCATCTAATCGCTTAATTCATCTTCGCCTTCATCTTCATCATCTTGCTGGGGTAATAGGGTGAGCTAGGGCCTTGGTTTTGCATCGGCATGAGTTTGTTGATATGTTGTTGCATCATTTCGTTGATGCGTTGTTGTTCCTCTCAACATGCATTTGCTTTTGCCAATTGTTGTTGCAGTTCATTAGTTGGTGCATGCATGTAGGGAGGTAAGTCTGGGGTGATACTTATTACTGATCCGCCAACGCCACATATGGCCACGCTGGTGACCTAACGAACTTTCAAGAACTTCAACTTCATCAACAGGGGTGTCTTCACCACATGTGTCACACCCCCAAATTCCCACTCGTGGTGTCAGTCCACGTGGGTGTGACGTGGCCAGGATCACAGCTCATGGTCATATAGAACGACTCTATATGAGTTATACAATCACACAATCTTTGTAAAGTAAACAAGTTTTCAAGTAAAGCAGCGGAAATGTTTTAATATCATAATAAATAAAGTTTGCAGCGGAAAGTAAATTGTATCAAACACTACATAAATCAATATTGATTTCAAAATGAACACATCAACACAAAGCCTAGGAGTCTAATATGCATGAGACTCTCTTGTACTCCTCCTTTGTGTCCTAGCGTGTGCTCCATTAGTTACCTGAGAATACATGCGAAAAGTGTCAACTAAAAAGTTGGTGAGTTCACAGGTTTAGACAAACTGAAAAGTAAACAGACATATACTGGGTATTTTAAGCTTTGTTGTTGGATACTACGATCCGTGGAGTGTGTCAATTCATCTTACCGAAACTAAACTGTTCCCGTTTGCCTCCGCAGGTCATCGCTGAACCCGCATTCCCATCGAAATTACACTCGTTATGACCTCCAGTCAACATTGGTGCCGAGTGGGGCTAGTCAAACCCAGTAGTACTACGTAATTATGACTCGTTCGTGATACAACTAACGGTAAGGATAAGTGAGGACTTTAAGCGATAATAGTTACACTCGAAAATGGTTTTCACAACATACCAGTACTATATCTAAAACAGTTGCATAGTATTCTCACCCCAAAGTTTAGTAAAACAGTATAAGTATAAAAGTGGGGCTGTAAAACTCACCTGAGTTAATTAATGTGTTTGCTCAAAAGAGATAGTGTAGCTCGCTGGCTAGTAGTCACCTATATCACATAGGTACTATGAGTTCGTGGTTACACATGTGGGCCTCACAGGACCGTGTTCGTGTTTAACAACACCGAGTTGTTAAGTGGGTCATGTTGACCGTGTTTGACCGTGTTGACCATGCTTGACCTAACAACCCGTTGGTGACGGTTTTGGATCAAGTGTTCGTGTAACGTGCGGTTTAGTGTCGTGTGGAGTGTACGGATACCAAAAATCATTCCCTTGAGGAATCTTACTATTTACAGTAAGTTCCTATCTTAGGAAAGTTTCCACATTAGGCAAGTCATGCAAAGAAAATCACATTCCGATTATTCTAACTTGCATAATTATCCTAAATGAGCATGTTATCACATAGCACATAGTTACACATAGCCGGTTTAGCAGAGTTTGCGCGTAAAAGTTTCCATAATTAGAAAGTTACTAAAATAAGCATGTGTCACAAGGTCTAGATATAAATCTCCTCATAATATCATCATCCTAGTTCTAAATAATCATTCAATCAGATTTGTCACAACGAACTTGATAACACTTATAGGCTTTGCAAAATAAAGTTACTATTTATAGTAACTTGTAACAATGTGCACATATATCATTCCTTCAAAGCATCTATCCTTCAATATTATCATATTGACATTAAACGAGCATGTTAGACTCTAAGCATTATCAATCCCATCATTTTAGAGCAACATTGCAACAAAAAGTTTCTATATTTAGAAACATTCACAAATCATGCCTTTGACTATCCTATTGCATCAATAATTGTCATATTAACTCATAAACATCATTTGTGAACATAACTTATGGACCTAATCATTCAAAGATGACCATTTCATCAAAAATGCACAACTTGTAACATTAAAGTTTCCATATTTAGTAATAATGCCCAAGTGACCATTACATGACATAACTCGTCATTCTAATCATGTAGAACATCTCAAATATCATTTCTAATAACATTTCAATATCAAATATCATGCCAATAGTCTTAGATCATACATGCATGTTACTAGAAACACCCATTTGTGACCAAATCATCAATTTATATGTTAACATCATCATGGATCGTCATAGAAACTCATTTAATCAATCTAGATCATCTAATAATACAAGATTATCATCAAACCCAGATCCAAACAAAGAAAAATTCGTGCATGTGAAGTGTTAGTGATTGCATGTGGGTATTTCCCATTGCATGTGTGATTAGAGGTGTTTCTAAGCTATTAGTGATGTAGAACTACCTTCTTGGGTTCCAAGACACTGAGATGATGCACCCAAGCAGCTCCCAAGCTTCCTGGATCGTGGGGTATTGCAGAATCACAAAGGTGGTGATGGTGTTCACGCTTCAAATCCTCCTTCAAGCTTCCAAAGCTTCAAACCTTGCAACAATGGCTTCCAAGAGATGATTGGGGGTGTGTAAGGCTGTAATCAGAGTTTCTTAGGGGTTTAAATCGAGCTGGTTGCGTGTGGGTAAGTATAAAATGAGTATATTAGGGTAATGATGGTTTTGTTCTTCTCAAAAAGATTTTTCAGCGATTGAGGTTGCCAGGCGTATCGCCTGTCGAGGGGTCCTGGTATCCAGGCGTTACGCGCGGGTCAACCGTTTGAGAGGCGCCCTTCCCTCATCCGCGCGCATCGCCAGGGGTCAATGTGTCGGGCCAGGCATACCGCCTGGCCCATTTTTCAGTCCCAATAAGCTTGTTTTGTTGATCTGGACCCATTTTTCGCGTATTTCTCGATTACGATCATCGTTTCTCGACATGTAAGCATAGGCCCAACTACTTTAGGCCTCCTAGGACCTAAGTGCAGTGAAAGTGTACTGTGATCTGATCCGTTCACCAACGTTCGTCATTCAAGATAAGTACGAGAGTTGTGCGATAGTTCCTCGAACTATCGGTGTGTTTGGTCGGTTGTGCCACGTGTCACACTAAATACAATTATTCTAGTGCCACGTATGAAATAATAACACACATTATTATTAAAATAATATAATTGCTGACCTGGAATTTGCGAGGTGTCACATCATCCCCCGGTTAATAGGAATTTCGTCCCGAAATTCAGTTCGTGTTGCTCGTGCCAGTTTGGTCGGAAAATAAGTGAGGGTATTTCTTTTTCATCTGGTCCTCTCGCTCCCAGGTGTATTCCGGTCCACGCCGTGAATTCCATCGTATCTTAACTACCGGTATCTTACTGAGTTTAAGCTTCTTGATTTCCCGGTCCATAATTTCCACCGGTTCTTCAACGAAGTGTAGTTGTTCATCAATCTGAACTTCCTCCAACGGAATTACGAGCGTTTCGTCTGATAAGCATTTCTTGAGGTTGGACACATGAAATACATTGTGTACACTACTCAGTTCTTGTGGTAGCTGTAGTTCGTAGGCCACGGGGCCTATTCGTTTAGTGATTTCGAATGGTCCTATGTAACGAGGATTTAACTTTCCCCGTTTCCCAAATCGGATCACTCCCTTCCAAGGCGAGACTTTAAGAAGTACTTGGTCTCCCACTTGGAATTCCAAAGGCTTGCGCCTTTTGCGGCATAGCTTTTCAGTCGGTCCCGAGCTGCTGCCATTCTGTTACGTATTTGCATGATCTTTTCGGTTGTCTCGTGCACAAGTTCGGGTCCGGTCAGTTGGCTTTCACCAACTTCCGCCCAACAAAGTGGTGATCTGCACTTACGCCCGTAAAGTGCTTCAAATGGTTCAGCTCCAATGCTGGTGTGATAACTGTTATTATATGAGAACTCAACTAAAGGTAAGTGAGTCTCCCAGCTGTTACCGAAGTCGATTACACATGCCCGAAGCATGTCCTCCAAGGTCTGGATGGTTCGTTCACTCTGACCATCCGTTTGCGGGTGATAAGCAATGCTCATATCTAACCTCGTTCCGAGTGCCTTGTGTAAGGACTTCCAAAAATGTGCCGTGAATCGGCTATCTCGGTCGGATATTATGGAGATTGGGACTCCGTGTCTGGAAACGATTTCCTTTAAGTATAGTCGAGTTAGCTTCTCCAACTTATCAGTTTCCTTGATTGGTAGGAAGTGTGCCGATTTTGTGAGTCGGTCTACGATGACCCAGATGGTATCGCAGCCACTTGCCGTCTTCGGCAACTTCGTGATGAAATCCATGGAAATTTGCTCCCATTTCCAAACTAGAATTTCTGGTTGTTGGAGTAAGCCTGACGGTTTCTGATATTCGACCTTCACCTTAGAGCAAGTCAGACACTTACTCACATAAGTCGCGATTTCCGACTTCATGTTAGGCCACCAGTACGTTGTCTTCAGGTCGTGGTACATTTTGTAAGAGCCTGGACGCACTGAGTATCGACTCTTGTGAGCCTCATCCATCACTACTTCTCTCAATCCTCCGTAGTGTGGAATCCAAATCCGATCCATGAGATAGTAAGCTCCATCGTCCTTCTGTTTCAATTGTTTATCCATACCCCGCATGGCTTCGAGAGCAAGGTTTTCCTTTCTCAAAGCTTCTTGTTGTGCAACTCGGATCTGATTGGGTAGCTCAAAGTGTATCGTAAGTTGTAGTGCACGTACACGTTTGGTTGTCTCTTTTCTGCTCAACGCGTCAGCTACTACATTGGCCTTTCCAGGATGATACTTGATTGCACAATCATAATCGCCTATTAGCTCAACCCATCTGCGTTGTCTCATGTTTAGCTCCTTTTGGTCGAATATGTGTTGTAGGCTCTTATGATCGGTGAAGATTGTGCACCTGGTGCCGTACAGATAGTGTCGCCAGATCTTCAATGCGAACACTACCGCTCCCAACTCCAAATCGTGAGTTGTGTAATTCTTCTCATGCACTTTTAATTGTCGTGACGCATAAGCTATGACTTTCTCGCATTGCATTAGCACACAACCGAGTCCTTGCTTTGATGCGTCGCAGTAGACTACAAAGTCTTCGCACCCGTCTGGTAGTGATAGGATCGGTGCGCTGCACAGTTTCTGTTTCAATACTTCGAATGCAGCTTCTTACTTTTCTCCCCATTCGAACTTCTTATCTTTGTGCGTAAGGGAAGTCAATGATTGTGCGATCTTCGAGAATCCCTCGATAAATCGTCTGTAGTACCCGACCAATCCCAGAAACTGTCGCACCTCAGTTGGAGTCTTTGGTGCCGTCCAGTTCTTGATTGCCTCAATCTTGGCTGGGTCTACGTGTATTCCTTTCTCGTTCACTACGTGTCCAAGAAACTGAACTTCGCGAATCGAAAAATCGCATTTGGAAAATTTCGCGTATAGTTGTTCCTTCTTCAGTAGTTCCAAGACACGTCTCAAGTGATCGGCATGTTCTTCTTGCGTCTTGGAGTATATCAGGATATCATCTATGAACACAATTACGAATTTGTCAAGATACGGCTTACACACCCGGTTCATGAGATCCATGAATACCGCCGGTGCATTGGTCAGTCCGAAAGGCATGACCATAAATTCGTAATGTCCGTATCTTGTCCTGAAGGCTGTCTTTGGTATATCCCCCTCTTGTATTCTAAGTTGATGGTAACCGGATCTTAAATCGATCTTCGAATAGTAGCTTGACCCTTGCAATTGATCAAAAAGGTCGCCTATTCGAGGTAGGGGTATCGATTCTTGATTGTTACCTTGTTCAGTTCCCGGTAGTCTATACACATACGGAATGAACCGTCTTTCTTTTTCACGAACAAGACCGGTGCTCCCCAAGGTGAGAAGCTCGGTCGTATAAATCCTTTATCTAACAACTCTTGCAATTGATTAAATAGTTCCTGCATTTCAGTAGGAGCCAATCGGTATGGTGCCTTGGCTATCGGTGCTGCTCCTAGTGTCAGATCTATCTGAAACTCCACTTGTCGCGCTGGTGGTAGTCCCGGTAAATCGTCAGGAAAGACTTCTGGATAATCGCGAACGAAAGCGATGTCCTCGATCTTTCGTTCCTTCTTTGGTTGTTCGGTGATAAGTGCCATGATAGCTGTGTATCCCTTCTTCAGGTATTTGTTTGCCTTCATGCAGGACATGATGTTCAACGGTATTCCGCGTCATTCTCCCTGGATTGAGATCTGCTCTCCACTTGGCAACGTAATTCGTACAATCTTCTCGTTGCACACGATCTCAGCGTGGTTTGCAGATAACCAATCCATTCCAATCACCACGTCGAAGCTCCCGAGAGTTACCGGCATCAGGTCAATTACCAGTTGGTGGTCTGCTAACGTCAGGACACACCCTTTAATGATATGTTGTGTTTCGATCAGCTTGCCGTCTGCTAAATCTACGGTGTACTTATAGTCTAGTGGTGTTGGTGTCATATTAAGCAGTTTACTAAAGTCACTAGAGATAAAACTCCTATCGGCACCGGTATCAAATAATATACTAGCATAGACATTATTTAAAAGAAACGTACCGGTGACGACGTTTGGATCATCTTTAGCTTCTCCCGAGCCAATCACAAAGGCTCATCCTTTCGCTGCACCTCTTTCACCCTTCTTCAGTTGCGGACAATCCCTTCGTATGTGCCCCAGTTTACCGCACTCATAACACCCCTTAAGAGTGTTTTGATTGTTGTTGTTGTTAGGGTTGGTGTTTGATCGACATTCCTTGGCCATGTGTCCGTTCCTTCCACAGTTAGTGCATTTGACCCTTTTACATGGTCCGAAGTGATGGAAGTTACAGGTATTGCATTTTGGGCTGTTGCCCTGATATCCCCCTTTGCCTTGAGTGTTCGGCTGGGTGGCAGTGAAAGCTTTAGCAGGTGCTGGTCGGTGTTGGGTTTGTTGCTGAGGTGAGAAGGTTCGGTTATTGCTGGGCTCCTACTTCTTCTTGGGCTCTTGGGGTTTCAGGTGTTCACCCCTCTTCGGCAGCTTTCCCTAGGCTACCGCCTGATCGGTTAATTTATGAGCCAAGCGAATCAGTGGTTGAATGGTGGAGAGATCAGAAGCAGTCACCATGCTTTGGATTTGCTCGGGCAATCCACTGATGAATTGCTCGATTTTCTTGTATTCCGGTGTCACCATTTCCGGGCACAGCTTGCATAATTCATGAAATCGAGTGTAGTATTTCTCGATTTCTGAACCCACCATTTTGTGCACCCAAAATTCCTCCTCAAGCTTCCTGATCTCGTCACGTGGGCAGTATTCTTCGTGAAGCATTCTAATGAATTCCTCCCATGGAATGGCATTGGCAGTCTCGAGTCCAAGAGTTTGGACATGCGTATTCCACCAGGTGAGGGCAGATCCCTCGAGAGTCCCGGTAGCATACTTTACTCGGTTCTCCTCCGAGCATTCGGCCATAACAAAGACCGATTCCAGCTTCTCAATCCAACGAAGCAGTCCCACTGCTCCCTCGGTACCCTGGAACTTGTGAGGGTGGCAGCTCAGAAAGGCTTTAAACGAGCATCCCCTTGCCGCACTCCCTTGAGGTCCTGTGCATAGGAGTCCAAGGTCACGTGTTAGTGTCAGCGTTGTCTACACTAAATTAGTCATATTAAACAAGGGTTAGTACCATTATTGGTGTCACTAGTATCGCTGGTGTGACGGTTTGCCTCGTACTCGGCAAGCACCTTGTTGACCTTGCGTTCGACCATCATGTTGATTCTTGCCTTTTCGGCCTTGCGTTTGAGGTTGCGGGCGTTGGATCCTCTTCCAGACATGGTTCTATATGGAAGAGTTAGGACGTTAGTTAGCATGAGTTAGAGTGTTAGCCGATTGTCATGTCAGAAGTCAAGTTACGTGTCATGTTAACAAGTAATCATAATCAAGACATAATAAGTAAAGCAAAACATCATTTCATTAATAATAATAACTTGAAGTACAATGATTTTCAAAAGAGATACTTTTACAAAAGTTTCTATGAGCACATCCCGCTCATCTGAGAATACAAAAGCAAAATACTGAAAGAAATAAAATACTGAAATAGGAAATCTAACTAGACAATCGTGGAGTGCGAATCTCCACTGTCGGCAGGAACATCATCGTCCTCCTCCTCGGGATCCTCATCAGGATCCTCGTCGAAATCTCCCTCTTCGAGGTCCTCCGCCTCGAATTGGGGCTCTGGCTCAGGCTGTTGTTCCTCTAGGAATTGTTCGACCCATGCATTTAACATGGCATCGCTGGCCTGAATCATGGCCTGGTAATCTTCATTGGCAACCTCCACGGCTGCCAACCGTCCACTGTGTCCATGTGTCACTGCAGCTAAGAAATCCTACTGTTCCTCGAGCATCGTAGTCCTGTCACGGATGTCCGTGACGTCAGCTGCGACCTCCTCCTATCGCTGGATCACGTCCTGAGTCCTAGCGACCACATCATCCTGTGCTCCCTCGATATGACCAAGTCTCACCTCTAGCTGCTCCACACGGCTCTGGAGCTGCTGACTATGCTCCAAGAGATCCCTAAACCCATCAGTCATCACGCGTAGCTGACACGACTCACGCCTGTAACGCGAGATCAGTGCAGCGAATGCTTGCTCCATGGGCATGCCAATCGGTGGTAGTGGTGGTCCAGTAGATGCGTCACCTAACAGAGGTAACTTAGGTACTCTTTCTTCCCTCGCCCAAACAGCAAGGGTAGTAGGGTACCAGTCCCATGGTCCCCTGCTGGTCGAGGGTCGAAGCCTCTTGGGCTCCTGAGCATGTACCTGCTCCACCATATCCCGGATCCTCTGCTTATCCTCCTCGGTAAGCTCGTACTCATATGGACGCGTCCTCGAGTCCTTCCCGTCCTGATCCTTGTTGTTGTCCATTCCTGCGTTCTAATCAAATAAGTAATAGCACATGATAGTAGATAATATTGTTGCGCAATTTCTAGTGTAGTGTCTAGTGTAGAGCAGTGGCTATAGTCTAAGTTTGCTACATGCAAACCTAGTTCCCTATAACCAAGGCTCTGATACCAGTCTGTCACACCCCCAAATTCCCACTCGTGGTGTCAGTCCACGTGGGTGTGACGTGGCCAGGATCACAGCTCATGGTCATATAGAACGACTCTACATGAGTTATACAATCACACAATCTGTGTAAAGTAAACAAGTTTTCAAGTAAAGCAGCGGAAATGTTTTAATATCATAATAAATAAAGTTTGCAGCGGAAAGTAAATTGTATCAAACACTACATAAATCAATATTGTTTTCAAAATGAACACATCAACACAAAGCCTAGGAGTCTAATATGCATGAGACTCTCTTGTACTCCTCCTTTGTGTCCTAGCGTGTGCTCAATTAGTTACCTGAGAATACATGCTAAAAGTGTCAACTAAAAAGTTGGTGAGTTCACAGGTTTAGACAGACTGAAAAGTAAACAGACATATACTGGGTATGTTAAGTTTTGTTGTTGGATACTACGATCCGTGGAGTGTGTCAGTTCATCTTACCGAAACTAGACTGTTCCCGTTTGCCTACGCAGGTCATCGCTGAACCCGCATTCCCATCGAAATTACACTCGTTATGACCTCCAGTCAACATTGGTGCCGAGTGGGGCTAGTCAAACCCAGTAGTACTACGTAATTACGACTCGTTCGTGATACAACTAACGGTAAGGATAAGTGAGGACTTTAAGCGATAATAGTTACACTCGAAAATGGTTTTCACAACATACCAGTACTATATCTAAAACAGTTGCATAGTATTCTCACCCCAAAGTTTAGTAAAACAGTATAAGTATAAAAGTGGGGCTGTAAAACTCACCTGAGTTAATTAATGTGTTTGCTCAAAAGAGATAGTGTAGCTCGCTGGCTAGTAGTCACCTATATCACATAGGTACTATGAGTTCGTGGTTACACATGTGGGCCTCACAGGACCGTGTTCGTGTTTAACAACACCGAGTTGTTAAGTGGGTCATGTTGACCGTGTTTGACCGTGTTGACCATGCTTGACCTAACAACCCGTTGGTGACGGTTTTGGATCAAGTGTTCGTGTAACGTGCGGTTTAGTGTCGTGTGGAGTGTACGGATACCAAAAATCATTCCCTTGAGGAATCTTACTATTTACAGTAAGTTCCTATCTTAGGAAAGTTTCCACATTAGGCAAGCCATGCAAAGAAAATCACATTCCGATTATTCTAACTTGCATAATTATCCTAAATGAGCATGTTATCACATAGCACATAGTTACACATAGCCGGTATAGCAGAGTTTGCGCGTAAAAGTTTCCATAATTAGAAAGTTACTAAAATAAGCATGTGTCACAAGGTCTAGATATAAATCTCCTCATAATATCATCATCCTAGTTCTAAATAATCATTCAATCACATTTGTCACAACGAACTTGATAACACTTATAGGCTTTGCAAAATAAAGTTACTATTTATAGTAACTTGTAACAATGTGCACATATATCATTCCTTCAAAGCATCTATCCTTCAATATTATCATATTGACATTAAACGAGCATGTTAGACTCTAAGCATTATCAATCCCATCATTTTAGAGCAACATTGCAACAAAAAGTTTCTATATTTAGAAACATTCACAAATCATGCCTTTGACTATCCTATTGCATCAATAATTGTCATATTAACTCATAAACATCATTTGCGAACATAAATTATGGACCTAATCATTCAAAGATGACCATTTCATCAAAAATGCACAACTTGTAACATTAAAGTTTCCATATTTAGTAATAATGCCCAAGTGACCATTACATGACATAACTCGTCATTCTAATCATGTAGAACATCTCAAATATCATTTCTAATAACATTTCAATATCAAATACCATGCCAATAGTCTTAGATCATACACGCATGTTACTAGAAGCACCCATTTGTGACCAAATCATCAATATATATGTTAACATCATCATGGATCGTCATAGAAACTCATTTAATCAATCTAGATCATCTAATAACACAAGATTATCATCAAACCCAGATCCAAACAAAGAAAAATTCGTACATGTGAAGTGTTAGTGATTGCATGTGGGTATTTCCCATTGCATGTGTGATTAGAGGTGTTTCTAAGCTATTAGTGATGTAGAACTACTTTCTTGGGTTCCAAGACACTGTGATGATGCACCCAAGCAGCTCCCAAGCTTCCTGGATCGTGGGGTATTGCAGAATCACAAAGGTGGTGATGGTGTTCACGCTTCAAATCCTCCTTCAAGCTTCCAAAGCTTCAAACCTTGCAACAATGGCTTCCAAGAGATGATTGGGGGTGTGTAAGGCTGTAATAAGAGTTTATTAGGGGTTTAAATCAAGCTGGTTGCGTGTGGGTAAGTATAAAATGAGTATAGTAGGGTAATGATGGTTTTGATCTTCTCAAAAAGATTTTTCAACGATTTAGGTTGCCAGGCGTATCGCCAGTCGAGGGGTCCTGGTATCCAGGCGTTACGCGCGGGTCAACCGTTTGAGAGGCGCCCTTCCCTCATCCGCGTGCATCGCCAGGGGTCAGTGTGTCGGGTCAGGCATACCGCCTGGCCCATTTTTCAGGCCCAATAAGCTTGTTTTGTTGATCTGGACCCATTTTTCGCGTATTTCTCGATTACGATCATCGTTTCTCGACATGTAAGCATAGGCCCAACTACTTTAGGCCTCCTAGGACCTAAGTGCAGTGAAAGTGTACTGTGATCTGATCCGTTCACCAACGTTCGTTATTCAAGATAAGTACGAGAGTTGTGCGATAGTTCCTCGAACTATCGGTGTGTTTGGTCGGTTGTGCCACGTGTCACACTAAATACAATTATTCTAGTGCCACGTATGAAATAATAACACACATTATTATTAAAATAATATAATTGCTGACCTGCAATTTGCGAGGTGTCACAACATGAGGCCGATTTTGCTTCATTCATTTCATCCGTAATGTTGTTCAACATTAAAAAACACAAGAAAACATATTTTAAATGTTTTATAAAAATTCAGAAGCATAACTGTTGTAAAATGATTACCCAAAATGTATAAAAATGTATAATAAATGGCAACAAATCCCAATTCAAACAACAAATATTAAACACGTCTATATGACCGAACTCAATTGTAATAAACATTAACATACTCTATACAAGAATAACTTAAACATAAACACACTCATACAAGAATAACACAACACGAATTTATCATCGCAACAACAACTTGTTCCAAATGTAAACTTTAAGTTACCTCAAAAGCAAAAACCAATTGAATATAGCAATAGACATACGCAAACGAATATCTCAACATAAACATACACATATAAATACCCCAACATAAACATACGCATACAAATGCAAGAACTTTTTACAAATTCAAACCTTAAATTAGCATAACTTACACATACACATAACATAAACATAAACATAAACATAAACATACAAACATGCACCAATTCAAATCTTAAATTAGTTTAACTTAGCTTATTTTACTAATTCAAAACAAGCTCAAAGCCTTTAACTTGATATTTATCACATATACACATAAAAAATATTAAACTATTTTAAACTAATTTACTTACCCAATGTTGTTCGGCCAACTCATTACACCACCCCGAGCTCCCTTTGAAGTGCATGTCTCTCCACCCCTCAACATGTTGGGCCACAATTGTTTCCTTAACCTATAAACAATAAAAAAATTATAATTAGGATATCAAATGACAATTGATACATATTTTAATAATACTAAATTATTACCTCATCATAGAACCTTTGAGCATATGATTGAGTCCCATGATAACTTCCATACAATTGTGTTGTTCTATTTGTTGTATTCTTTAAAGATCGGTTATTGAAGGTGGAAGTTGTAAATAATTCATCAATAACTCGGACCCATGATTCCGGGTCTATGCCCTTTGGGGAATTGTTCTTTTCTCTCTCAGTGTCTTCATATCCACCTTCTTTATCAAAATGCCTTGTCTTTTTTGTTTGTCGGTCTTTGTATACCAATTTGTACAATCTGCTTGAATACCGAGCTTAATTCCATCCCAATGGTTGGTATTGTGGTATTGTTGCAAATCAAAATTGTAACATCAGTGCCGGAACCGTACCGGAACAATGATCTTAAACAGTAACATGAACAGTAAATAGGTATGAACTACATACATTTCAGTGCATTTCATATTCATAGTCAATTGTTAATATCATTTTGTGTTATCAGACAACAAGTTCAGAAACATTTAACAGAAACAAAGTTCAGAACTATGGTTCTTGAGTCAGATAATTATCTGGCAACACAGAACCATTATGTGATTACTTGTTAGGATTTATTATGTATAAACGTCTGTGAGGCTTTATAGAACAAAACAGAACGGTTGTTGTTATGTGCATGCTAAATTGACGGGTTATTCGTATAGGTGACGATCTGTACGAATATATCTGAAAGTTTAACGTTCTGAATAATGTCCGCTAACTAGAAAACAATATTGAAAAGTATAGTTATCGTCGTGTTCGTACGGGTGACGATTCGAACGAATACGCGCGACGACCGTACGATTCAATTTAAACAGATAATTAAATATTTCTGAAATTTTAAAATAAATAAAAGATATTAGTTAATTTATTAGGAATCACAACTTAAATTAAATTTATAAATCTTATTTTATAAACCGAGTCGTTTCATCGCGAAAATCACGAGAAATCGAAGTTGTACGCGAAACCGAACGAGACCGAAGAACCGGGTATGTTGGAAACATTAAATGAGGTCATTTAATGTTGACCAACCTCCACCACCCTCCCTCCCTCCCTCTTCTCATTTTCGTTTTACATCTCTCTCTCTCTAAAAATTGGTTCTCCTCCTTCTCTCTACAAGATCTTAGCCATTTCTAGTCGGATTCAAGCATTCTTGGTGCCAAAACGACCACCATCATCTGTAGATCACGGAAGTACAAGAGATTCAAGCTTTTATCCATCGATTTTGAGGTAAATCTCAAGTTTACATTCGGTTTTAGGGTGTAACATGAACCCTTTGGATTATTCTTGTTTTAATCACATTTAGCACTTAGATAAACACTTGTAAATCACTAGGGAGCTTTAGAAACTGATTTGTAGCAGACTAGCGTTGAAAATGAAGAAGAAAATGCAGCTTCGTGACCAGATACGATCAGGCGAACCTGTTGCAGGTCGCCAAACCTTCCTGCTGGGAGCCGAACCTTGGTCCAACGAACCTGTTTACCTGGCCGAACCTGGGTTTAGCCGGACCTACTGACAGCCGAACCCTGAGCTCTGCCAGCCGAACCTGTACGCTCTGAGAAACGAACCTGCACACCTGCAACGAACCTATTGTTGCTCACCTACCAGGCAGCCGAACCCTAGGGCCAAATCCCTAGGTGAACGAACCTGAAAGCAACGAACCTTGGACCACGTACCTCTGATCGACGAACCTTCTCCAGAGCCGAACCTATAGGCGGCACGAACCTAGGATGAACGAACCCTAAAGGTTCGCCGAACCTGCTCTAATAGTTAATAGGTTCGCTGCCCAAGGATGATCAAAACCCAAAGTGTTAGCTAATCAAGGAAATTCAGTACCTAGGGCTGTTGAATTTAGTTGTAAGAAAAAGAAAATGAATATACGAGTACTCAAAGTTTAGAACGAACTAAGAAACATGCATTAGTGAATGCTAGAGCTTAAGGTGCTAGTGTTAGTTTCAACATTTGCATCTAACACGCAGAAAGTTCCATATGATTGTATAACTAAATTGGATTGTCAATTGGACACTCTAAGCTAAGTTATACACATGGATGAACAAAGAACTATGGGAAACAAAGAACTATCAAAGGACTTGGGATTGATCTAAATTTGGTTAACTTAAATTCTAACACGTTTAACTTGTATTGTTCATAAAAATAACTTATGTTTTTAATAAGATAGCATGACTTTAATTAATAGCTAATTGTTATATTTTATAAATGTCATTGGTGTCTTTTTAGTTACAAAAGCTAGTTATTATAATTGATTGGGATTTGGTTGTAAAATAGACAATATAAATTTTCTGGATTGGAATAAAAAACAAAGGAAACTTTGCCCGAATTTCGTAAACATTTAAGAGAAAATTACAATAACTAATTAGAGGATTTGAGTTATAAATGGGTATTTAGGCTAGATTAGTTAGATTAAATCATAGAAGTAATTAGTAAATTAGGACACTTAGTTACACACACCGAGACCAAACCTTAGGTGTGACGACTATTACGTATACTTATCGTATTCAAACTCTTATAAAACAACTCAGGAACTGAAGAAACCTAAGCTACAACAAGAGCGCGCATTTTGTGATAGACCAATTACATAGCAACACAGGTGAGTTCATTGCCCCTTTTCTAAACGTTTTTTGTTTTCTAAACGTTTTTGTTTTCTAAACTTTTATGCATGTTTGCTAAACTTATCTACTTATGATATAAGTGGATAATTGAGTTAAACTAAGCATTTCAACGAATCAAACGAAACTAATTTGACGAAACAAGTGTGTGATTTCAACGAATCAAACGAAACTATTTTGACGAAACAAGTGCGTGAGTTCAACGAATCAAACGAATCAACAAATCATTTTCAGGGAAAGTCTGGGAAATATCAAAGATAACATATGTCAACGAAACAATAAGAAACAAGGGACGAATCAAGTACGAATCAAAAAAAAATCCTACATTTCAAGAAGTCCTAGCTAGACCGATTGATTTGTAGGTCATATGTTTGCTGATATTTACAGAACTCCCTAACTACTAAGAACCTTGATTGATAGACTAGTCCACTCGAGTTGACCAAGGCCCAATCATTAGGACTTAGATTTTGTTAAATGTTTATTTATTTATTTAATTAAGCATTTATAACTGTTCCTACAATTACTGTGGTTGATCATAAATGTGATGAACTTAAGGAATCAACATAGATTCCAAACTGTTGTATTTACAGTATCAAAGAACTGAAGAATGAATGGGTTAATGGTAGGGGTAAAACGCTTAATTTTCATTAACACCAATGTCCCATGTGGATTAGTATGTGGTGGGACGGCATCTGGGCGGGTTTGTAGGCTCAACTCAGGGGTATGCCCTATATATAAGCATACCGATCTGGATGATACAGGTGATGTTAATGAGATTAAGGTTGTTACCCAAGGGTTTAACGAATGCTTTGACTGTATGGTAGGTAAAAATGCTTAATTATCATTAACAACAGTGTCATATGTATATTAGTATGTGGTGGGACGGCGTCTGGGCGGCTTTGTAGGCTCGACCCAGGGGTATGCCCTATATATAAGCATACCGATGTGGATATTACATGTGATGTTAATGAGGTTAGGGTCTTTACCGAAAGAGGTTTACAAATCATTTTCAATTACTAAACTATATGAACTCACCAACCATGTGTTGACTTTATTTTTGCATGACTTCTCAGGTGACGAACAGGTCAACTGAAGAGTTATTTCTATTGGACTAGGTTATCTGATAGAGGACCTAGCTTTTTGGACTTGCATATTTTGAAGCATCATTATACAGTTTATGTTGTGTATCTTGTGCAGATACAAGATAGGAGATTTATGATGTGATAGTAGATTTACATTGTTAAATTATAAACTTAACTGATGTAATTTAACTTTGTAATTCTATTTTATTTTAGCAAGTTTCTCATTTATGTATCATGTGCAATGTAACAATCTGATCATTCCGATTATCATTCACGATATCGCGCCCCGAGAACCTTCCGCCCGACGGGGACTCCGATCCAACCCCGCCGGCTCGGAGTGTGACAAAAATAGTGCTAAAAATTTGTCATTAGAAAAAAACTAACAATTGTTGAATTTAAATAAAAAATTTCAATATGTATACTGTGACAACTAGTACCTGACCGGCCGGCAAGTCCGTACGGTTTGTGTACTTTCAACAGTAACTATGTGTAAATACATGATTGTGAACAATACTTGTATTAACAGAATTCAAAATACAAGAAACAGTTGTACGTATTTTTGTGTAAACTTAAATGCCGTAAGTACAACACTCAATTGAAACAATAGTTGTGTGTATTTAAGTGAAAACCTAAGTACAGTTAACACAACAGATCATGAGAAACAACAATGTCCAAGCGAATAACAATAACAAATCGGTTGAGATCTGATATCCATAAATGACAGGAATCAGATGGCCGACAAATCAATGTGAAAACAATGTGATAACAGGATGTTTAGTTGAGTCCGACAGTGAGGAAATACAATTCACAGCTTAATTGCAGTGTTATTTCAGAATAACAAACTGACAGTGTGTTTGCGTGGGTGACGATTCACACAAACATATCTGTGAGTTTAACGTTCTGAAATGATGACTGGGAAGTAGAAAACAAAAGTCAGAAAACCAAATCATCAACGTGTTCGTTCGAATGACGATTCGAACGAATACGCGCGAAGGTGACGCGATCTGACGAAACGAAAACGAAACACGACACGAACGAAAATAAAATTAATAAAATAAAATATTTAACATTTTACAATTTTGAAACTCATCAAAATAATTAAAAACATCTTCTTTAATTAAAACAAATAAATTACGCGCAAAAGTTCCGGAAACGCAACAAAAACGCGAACCGAGCAACCGAAACGAACCCGAATACCACGAGGGTATATAAACATCAAATGAAGCCTTTTCTTTCATTTTTCACATTTCACTCTCTCTCTCTAAATAACCATTTCCGTCCACCTCTCTCCCACCACCAAGTTCAACCTTCAAATCACCATATCTCGATCATTTCTCAACGAAAATGGGTGTTCTTGGTGTCCATGCGTAGCTCTCGACCTCCTCAACACGGAAGTACAACAGATCTGAGCTTTCATCCGGCTAAATTCAAGTTATTGATCCATGAATGCCATGAAAATATAGGGTTTGTTTACTTTTGTTCAACCCAAACCACACCCCGGCTGGAAACTCTCAAACGCACACACCTTACATTCTCAAGAGCTAACATTCACATAAGACCGACAAAATAACAACTCTATAACCTCTACGAGTTCGACGAGGAGGATGATGCTGAACAAGGTTCGCAAGAACTAAAGACGGCCGAACCTGTTTCAAAGCTAGTGGCCACGAACCTTTGCTCAGCCGGTACCTAAACGAACCTGTATCTTGCTAGGCGAACCTTGTGGTTAAAGCCGAACCCTCTCTTCCTCCACGAACCTGAGCGGGATGGTCACGAACCCACATGACCGGGCGAACCTCTCCCACATGCACGAACCCTTTTGGGTCTCACGAACCATCACCGAACCTACCCTGCATGGTCTTGGCCGAACTTTTCACTACCACCGAACCCTATACATGCAGCGAACCCAGCATGAGTGCCGAACCCATCCTACCCAACGAACTCTGGTGCCTAAATCACCAGCCGAACCATGCAACCTATAGACGAACCATGACTTCCAAGGGCCAAAGGGTTCGCTGCCGTAATGTGACAAATCTTTCAGTTGGGCCACGAAACCACATAAAGCTGATCAGGCCCAGCACACTGGTTCGGATAAATTGCTTCGACCCACATGTTGTATTGGCCCAACTAAAATATCTCGGCCCAGTAATAGACAACCAGTTCAATTCCTTTAATTTGGCCCATTTGTTCGGCCCAAATCGTGTTGTTTTCGGCCCATGTGTGAGTCTTGAGGCCCACAATTTATAACCAGCCCAATCTTAATCCTTGGCCCACTACACGACCCATGTCTTCGATTGGCCCAAAATCATTTACTTCGGCCCATGTGCACATTGTTTGGCTTATTTAGGTTCAAATGGAAACTAACACTTGAAATCAATGTAAGGGGTAATGAACATGGTATGCACGGAATTTTTGGGTAAAACAAGTTCAACACATAATTCATGACGAGTTTGAAACAATAAACCTAGGTCATAACTATGACGTAGGTTAGCTTTCAAGAATTCTATCAATGGGATGATTTGCATATGATGACAAGGGTTATAAAAGTTTTAGGAGGAAATCAAGTCTAAAAACACAATAAAGACACCTAGTAGCAACAACCCATAACAATTATAACAAGGGCCGAACGATGACCGCGACTTACGTATGTTAGCCAACTTTATGGCTAACACATACACACGCACACAAATCAATTACACTCAATACTTATAAGATAAATACAACGTGAAATCAATACAGGATCGTGAAAACAAACTCAAGTCAATCAAGAGCGCGTGCATTCTTCTTTTAAGCTAAGTCAACCACTACAACATAAGGTGAGTTCATATGCCCCTTTTGATTAATCTTAACTGATTTTAAACTCACGGGGCTGAGAAACAAGCTTACTTTTATTTATTTAAAAGTTTTGCTTAACATATTGCTTATACTTTGATTTTAGATAATATTAAATTGCTTATTATCGCTTATCATTGTATGCATGCTTGTATGATCATGACATGACAGGGATAATCAGATGAACATGATAATATATCTTCATAATTCATCAACACATTAGAATAACATAGTTATAAGATTTTATCTTACAAAACCTAGTTATTCTTACATGAGCAACCATTGGGATAATTCATACATAAACAAACATTGGAGACAATTATAGAGAAACATGATGACACAACAAAACACATGAATGATCAGAAGATAATACGTCTTCTTAATACCATTCAACATTATAATTAACTAAGTGTGATAAGTCAAGTACTTATAACGCTTAGTTTACACTTAAAACATACTATGCGATAGTATGGAGAATTTATCATCCATCACCTAAGTCACTTAAGGGTAGTAAGACTAGTTCTTACTACGGTTTAATGACAACATGGTGACCATATGGATTACAAGGAATGATAATCATGATAACGTAACTTCATGATAACAACATCATTCACACAATGATTAACATAACGTAATAAGACAAGATCTTATTTAACCTTGTTAATCACATGGAGAACATCCCACATTGAGAACAAACAACAACATCGATGTACACAATCCATCGTTATCTGTGGACTAGTAGACTGAGGAATTTATTTTCTCTCAGGTCATATTATTAGTAACAGTTTCGATGAGGGCAATGGGATCACAAAGTGGTAGAGGTAAATCAGATGCATTGAAATCTGATTACGTGAGGATTGCAATGGATTCCTTTTAGGCTCTATGCACTTCGCATTGAGAACAAATGACAAATAGTTAACTAACACTTTTAATATTTAAAAGTGAATCAACAGTTAACCCCACAAGCAATAGAATAATACAAGGGACAGATTAAGTAAATCTAATGTCCTTAATACATGTAATGGTTATCAATACTTCAGTTTGATAACTACAACTCTACTACTATATTATTCTATACATGATATCACAGGTGAACAACAATGAGATGAACATGTGGAATGGAGATGGAAACCAATAGTTGTATTGCAAGTAGTGTGGAGTTCTAGTAGTGATGTGGTGGGATGTTGGCTAGGGCTTGGTTCCCTTACATATGCCCTATATATAAGCATCACTACTAGGATGATATATTATTTGTAAATATAACTATTGAGAAGCCATGGGGTGAACGGGTGAATCAAACAACATACAAGTAACATGATTAACATTGTGATTGTGCATGTGAATGAATCAAGGTTTTCAATTAACATACTTATGAACTCACCAACCTAGTGTTGACTTTGTTTAAATGCATGTTTTCTCAGGTGACGAACAGGTTTAGTCGCCATGATTACAGGGTCATAGCTAGTGGACTTTTAGAAGGCCTAGCTACTTTTGGTGTCGCATACTTTTGATTGACAATACAGTGAATCATCTTTTGTATATCTTGTATAGTGACAAGATATAAACTCATTGATTCTTTTGGGATAGATTTACTCTATTAAATTATGAACGATACATTGTAATTTAATCTTGTAATTCTGTATCATTGTCATGTTAGCATTTCTCATTTATTTATCATGTGCTATGTAAACAATCTGATCATTTCGATTATCACAACGATATCGCGCCCCGAGAACTTTCCGCTCGACGGGAAAGTCGATCCAGCCCGTCGGCTCGGGGTATGACACTTGTGTAGCGAAAATATATTGCTCGTTAACAAACCATTCACGACTAACGCCATTTGCAGTTATATTATTCTTCTTAATAAATCTCTTACCCTACTTGTTGAACCATTTACAACGAAATAGTACAACCGAGTAACCATTTGCAAAGTTCAACTTTATGATCACCTATAGTTGACAAATTAATATTCAAATTCACTATTAGAGTGACAAAAATTTCAAATTAGTTTCTCATAAACAACTAGGAAGAAAAATATTATAAAATAAATAAACTTACAATTTGTAGTCTTTAATTTCATCAGACTTATTTAATACGAACCATTCCAACGATTTCTAGTTTCTTCCGAACGTGATATGTTTGAAATTGGTCGACATTGTGATTAAAATACATGTAAATGCCTCTTGGGAATTCCAACATCTGCATTTCTATCTGGATGATTGAATTTGGTTTTCATACCTTCAAGATGCATAGTATCTTGATCACATCCTTATTAGCTTTTTCCATGTATTTCACGTACATCTAATGATCATGCACAAATTTTTTGAAACAGAGTGCAAAGATCAATGATTGTTGTTGAAACATTTGCAGGCAAACATCCTTGTACATCTATTGGAAACAATCGTTGCATTAAGATGTGATAATCATGAGACTTTAACCCAACTATAGTTGAATTAGTAGGAAGCACCTTATTTTTAAAGTTTGAACCAAAACCATTTGGTAGTCTCACTCATTTAATAAACTTACAAAAATGTTCTCGATCTGTAGGAGTGAAAGAGTAAGGGGCATGTGTTTGATAGACCTTGTTGTTATTCTTAGTTAGCCATTTATTCTTTTGAATACCCATCTTCTCCAAGTTTTGTCTTGCTTTAGGTGTGTCTTTTGATTTTTAATTCATTTGTGAAGTGCCTAATAAACTCTCACACACATTTTCCTCCATGTGCACAACATCAAGATTTGTTTTAAAATGAGAGAGGACCAATAATCTAACTCAAAGAAGATACTTTGCTTGGTCCAATTCAACTTTGATGCAACATGCTTTCTTTTCACACCTCCATGGCTTGGATATTTACCCGAAACACGAGTGAGAAGTCTTTGTAGTTTTTTTAATATTTTTGCAATACTCAACTGTTTAAGAGAATCTGGTCTCTTTTTAGCCATTAAATAACAAATTTTCCCTTAATTTATAATTCTTAGATAAAAAAAGCCTTGGACCACCAAAAGCATCTTATTAGTTATAGAGCATGAGGGTCAGTCTATGTTACATGTAGAACATGCTTTATAACCATGACCACTCCATCCAGACAAGCTACTGCGAGCAGGATAATCATTGATAGTCCACAAAAGTGTTGCACACATCCTGAATATAGTTTTGGTATATGCATCTCTCATTTGAACTCCGTCAGTCCACAATGTTTTCAATTCAACCACCAAAATCCTTAGGAAAACATATCCTTTCTAGGAGTTTTAGGGCTAGGAATTAGTAAAGTTAACATGAAAGAAGACTCTTTCATACATAACCAAGGTGGTGTATTATATGTTGTCAACACAACCGACGACATATTATAAGTCTGACTCATGTTACTAAATGGATTAAAGCCATCAACAGCAAAATCAAAGTGGAAGTTCCTGGGTTCTTTCGCAAAATCAGGATATCTTTTATCAGATTATTGCCATGTTTTCCTATCAACCAGATGACACATCATACCATTTGTTAAGGTTCCAGTATTATGCCATATCATATCTTTCAAAGTGAATCTAGAACTGTAACTTCATCAAAGGTGAGAAGTTAGAGGAAAGTAGCACAAAACTTTTTATGCTACTTTCTTTCCCTTTGTGTTTTTGTCAACCTATCTGCTCTCATTACAAACCGAACAGTTCTGCATAAGAGATTTCTCCTTCCAAAACATAGCACAATCATCTATGCAAGCATGTATAGATTGATATCCTAAACCAATCTTTTGTAGTTTCTTCTTAGCTTCATAGTGTGAGGCTGGAATCTTATTTTCTTCAGGAATGCAACTCTTAGAAACTCTAAAAGTTGGTCAAATGAATTATTTGCCCATTTATTCATAACTTTAATATGCATTAACTTTGCCAAAAAGTTTAGGGAAGACATCCAACTATAGATAGGGTGTAGCTCAGTGTTAAGCTCCTTAAATAATGCATCAAATTCCGGGTCTAAACCATCTCCATTTTCATCCCAATTTTCTTCATATGTGTTTTGCTCAGCCATAACATCATCAAGTGCTTCAAACATCTCATTATTTTTTAATGGTGGAGTATGTGTGTTCAAAACCCATAGACTTTCTATCTATGAAGCGTTAGGATATATCTCACGATGATAAACCCATGTTGTATATGACTGTAGAAACCAACAATCATATATGTGAGCATAAATCGCAATCAAATTATGGAGTGGCCTATTCGAATTAGCACAAATTTTACATGGGCAGTACACTTTACTTTCACTGTTGATATGGTTCTTTGCAATTTCTATAAAGTTCTTAAGACAATTTAAGGAATCCAGACATCTCCAATTTTACAAGTTAATCCAACTTTTATCAATTGTCATGGTCAGTAATTCGAGCTAATGGGTGCCTCTTATATTATAAAAATATAAATATAAACAATAAATGAACAATTACATAATATCACATATATACAAAAACATACACATACAACTACGATAAATTATATAAATGGTTATTCTAATTATGCATACACGAATACACACAACTAAACATAATCAATATTACATATTATAATTCTAAAAAATCAAACAATCATATATTTTACTTTCATATAAAGATCAACAAATTAAAATTTTATAATATCGATACGTACCTTATCAATGATTCGAATCCATAACAAGCCCTTAATTTATAACCACACAAATAATGTCAAAAAATAACTAGAACTTTACTAAATGCAACATATATACATAAACATTCTCCTTTCAAGAATAACATAAACATAAACATATACCATAAACATAAGCATACTCCATACAAGAATAACTTAAACATAAACATGAACATACTCATACACATACACATACAATAATAACACAACATGAATGTATGATCGCAACAACTTTTCCAAATTTAAACTTTAAGTTACCTCAAAAACCAATATCCCAATATATATTCAAACCAACCTCAAAAACCAATATCCCAATACACATAACATAAACATACATATACAACATAAACAAAGGCATACACATAGAAGAATCACACAACAATACACATGCATATACTAATATACATACATAAACACAAAACATCTCAAAACAATGGAGATACACATATTAATATACCAATACACACACATACAACATAAACAAACACATACACATACAAGAATCACACAACAATACATATACATATACTAGTATACATGCATATGCACAAATCATCACAAAATAATGAAGATAACCCAGTGAATACACCGATACACTTACACTACAGATATGCTTACACACATGTAGATACATATACACAAAAATCCCCAAAACATAAAAATGGGAAGAAATAAACATATCTAAATACAAAATTTGGTCTGGGACTACTAAATTTAACCTTAAACAGCGTCAAAAACTCAAAATCGCCAGAATCGGCCGGTTGGGGGAGATTGGGAGGTTTCCTGTTCTTTTTTCCTGCAAATGAGGGGTTTCTGCGGATTTTTGGGTTTATATCGCTTATAGCTGAGAAACAAAACGACTTTGTTTCGTTTTTTTTCAATAAAATTTATTTTTTTATTGTAAGCCTAGTACGACGACATGTCGTCGCTATAAGTATTATTAAATAATTTTTTATTTTCTTTTATATAGCATTAGGACAAAAACATAATTAAAAAGGTCAAAAAAATTATTTAGGTCTATTGCGACGACGCCTCGTCGATGTAGAATTTTTATCAGGCGCCAAAACATTGGTCAAAGTCCGCCATTTTAGGGCTGACCTGTTGTGACGACATATCGTCGCTATAGCTAAAAATATCAAAAAAAAAAGGTACACAACCTATAGAGGCGAAATGTCGTCGCTATAGATGGATTTATATGAACAACATGAGGTGTAGTCACCCTAGATTTGTTTTCTGATTTCTGGTTCCTGTTGAAGATCTCTTTTTTTTTTTTGTTTCCTTAAATTTGTTTTGTCTTATTACTCTTACTTTTGTTAATATTTAATTATTTTGGTTTTTTATGTTTTATTATATTTTTTATTATCTATCGAATCATATCTCATTTATTTGTAGTGTTTCTTTTTGTTTTCCTTTTTTCCTTTTGGGTTTGTTCTCAATGTAAAAATAGGTGTGTCTGTGTGTTAATTTTTTTTGTTCATTATTAAGACGAAGCAAATGTGTTAAATATACGCGGCAACGTAAAATGTACAATACACATATTAATTAATGATTTAACTAAGAGAAAGAAAACAAAGTCGAATAAAAATAATAATATAGAATGGATTGAATACAGTCACTGGTAATTTAAAATTTTTTTGAGTTTCTTGACATAAACGACATTTTAAATTAACAGAAAATGAATTGCATAACATTATTTGATTATGAAAACCTTAATAATTTTATATAATAATTGATTAAATTTGATACTTATGTGAAATATTTATAATAATATAAAACATATTTTGTTATTAATTAATGAAATAAAAATTGATGAATATAAACATTTGTCAATTTTTTTATATATTTCTTTGCTTAATTTTAGCATGAAAATATATGGATAAGAATGTTTTTAAATATATCAAATATGATATTTTATATATTAAACAATTAAATGCTCTAAGTTGAGTTAGGGAGTTTTCTCACTATGAGTTTTATCCTAAATGTACCCATTTAATTATTTAAACAGTAGCAGTTGAGTTAGTTGTTAAAAAAACAATATTTAGGCTATTTAAATTTAAATAAAGGAAAATAAATAGATCAAAAGGGAGAAATTAAAATGGTGAGAATGAATATCGATATGCCATATGTTAAGAACTTAAAAGTGCTTCTAAAAAGACGCATGCTATTAATTTGATTATTAAGTAGTAGATTTAAAGGTGACACAAATTGAAACATCATTTTATGGGATTTAGCATTAGTGGGTTTGAGTTAGATTTAAGTAAACCATGTAAACATGTTTAGCTAAGTCCATGTAGTTGGGTTGATTTTTGTTTTCCTTTTTTTAGCTAAAGCACTCTCTAAACCTGACAAAATAGCAGGTTGGGTCAGGTCGGGTTATATGTAAGGATGAGTGCGAGTCATAATGAATTTTAAGCCTATTAGTTTGGGTATACATGTATCGTTTTTTAAAGATAGCAATGTCGTAGTTCAAGTTTAAATAAGTTGCAAAGTAAACAAATGGTTTATTTGCATAATCTTCAGTAATTTTATCATCAACTATGTTATTGATAATTTTTACCCATTTAAATCTATTTTATTCTCATATTTTTAGATTATCCATTTTGAACCGCAATGCGTTGAGATGTTACACGTCTCAACCTGTTTTATATCACAATGTTAAATATTTAAATCCAAAATAAAATAATTGTTCACCCAAACAAACTTATTTATCTTGTTTTGTGTCAAGATTGTCATGTTTAACACTCACTGCTGCAAAACTCAGCTTAATACAACCTTTATATTCAAAAGAAGACTGTATTAGCTGAAGTTGCATTAGATCTAACGCAACTTTTTTGTTCCATAATGCAACTTTTTATTTCCTAATGCAATTTTATTATTATGTAATAAAAAAGTTACATTAATTAGGCTAATGCAACTTTAACTAATACAACCTATTTGTAACCTTAACAAAAAAATGTTGCATTTTGCCGATTTTGTAGTAGCTCTTCTATGTGCATTACTCTTAATTAAGTTGCACTTTTTTCTTTTAAATTTCACCTTGTCCGGTCTAAACATGAATCTCCTCCAAAAAGGTCTTTATCTCTTAACACCAATCTACCACCCAAGTGGCTAGTTAACTGGTTTACTAGCTAGTTTGCTCGTTCACCTCTTTAACTATGTTTATTTAATGAATTAAGAAAATAATATTTTTATGCCATCGTTAAAACTTTTTGGCATTAAAAGATACAATAGAGATAAGCATACATGTTTATAATCTAAACACAATTTTTTTTACATATATCGTATTTTTTTGTTGTACTTTTGCATTTAGTTTTAGAATATTAATACGTTAAAAAGGAATGGATTAAAATGGTTGTGTTTTGTTAATTAACAAAACTCGTGAAGTTCAAGTTCTTTATGTGAGAGAGAATTTTTGGGTGTGACCCCAACAATATTATGCATAAACTATACGAGCTACACTAAAAAAATAGTAAATGTTATAAATCTAAATAATAGGCAAAAAAACTCATGACACTTCATATTTGGATTGAATAAAAGAAACAAATAAACAAAAATACTCAAAAAAAATCCCACTTTTGAGTGGTTCTAAAGAAAAATATTAAAACAAACATTACTCATATCTCTAGCTGAGCTAGATAAACTGATTCAGAGAATACTTCCAACTTATTATATCACCTTCCTTAAACCTTTTTTAAGAATATATTCAAAAGCATACCACGAATCATGTAACCTAGTTGATTAAACATATGCAAACACAAAACCACACACCATATACACATGAACATGTAGAAAAACATGTAGAAACCGGAGAATATAAAACCAATAAAACAGACTAAGCAGAATAAGCAAAGAAACAATATACAAGTGAAACCAATGAAAAGGAAAAATCATGTATAACGTACTACATACGTCATGTAAACAGACAAATAACATACATAGCCTACTATAAAATATTAACCAAAATGTTAAACTATAAAATATTACATATAAATAAAACGAACGGGCTGAACTAGTGTTTAAATGAGTTGGAACCTTTTGTGCTGTTTAAATAAAGTTGGAACATTTTGTCTTACTCTAACATTTTCTACATATAATACATGCTTGAACTAATAGAATCAAATAAAGTAAAGCCCTAGAAAATACGTAATTTGGTCTACAAACATTTATTTCTATAAAGTTGTACTTGGTTATAATTATAAATCAAAAGCATATGGGAGTGCCGAGTTTTATATACTCATCTATAATTTACAATCATGCATACATAATACACTCTATTTAAATAAAAACAATTAAAATCACATAAAAAAATTATTCTCATTTTAAATATAGATATGATATGTAACACGTACGGTTATTAAGTCTCTTTTTCTCCACATGATATATATGAATATATAATCAGCTTTTATACCTAATAATGCTTATATGGTTCTTAAGGTACTTAAAATTGTTTCTCAATTAAAACCATCACTAAAGATGTTTAACTTATAAAAAAAAAAAAAACATAAAAGACAAGATACACCGACTACTTTTATTATGTTATACATGCCCATGGTTATTTTATATGTTACTCGAACACTATATTGCATGAGAAATTTGATACGACGCATGTATGACTCACAAAAACTTTAAAATCATTAACTCTTAGGTTTGAACCTAATGAATATATATAAAGAAATGGTACTATAGATTGACATTCCAATTCATAGACTTCCTAGCTAAGGTAGCCTAGATTGAGAGGAAGAAGGAATTCTTAAGAGGGCATATATAGGTTGTAGTTCTTAAAACTAAAGAAGAATTAGACCATGCGCACCGGTAAGGCCGTTGGCCTTGTGGGATAGCGGGCACCGGCCGGAACACTGCCCCCTCCCCCGGCGGAAATGATTTTATGGGTTCGGCGGGTACCGCTCCCTCTCTACCCCCCTCTAACACATTGTTTCTCTTCTCTCACAAATGGGGAAGCTTTTCCGGTGGGGTGACCACCGTGGGGTTTTAAGGTTTTCAGTGGGGTGATGACGTGGCAGGAAATTTCGGTGGGGAGGGATTTTCAGTGGGGTGACCACTGTGGATAGCCTTACAACCCAAATAATGGTTTATTCAGATTCGATAATTTGTAGACGTTATCTGAAACTCAACCCAACCCGAATAAAATATATGCTTATTCAATCCAAATCTATACCAATAACCAGATGAAGCGTGATTTTTACATCCGAATCATACGAATAAACATGGCGTATTTGGGTTGAATTCGGATATATATGTGATCCACATAAGCAAGATTTTACATATTCGATATCTGGTCTGTAACATCCCGACCGATGGCGGAAACCCCAGGATGTCACGCGAGATGTGTAGATTGTTCAAAAGCTCATGGGCATCTAAATATATTCCATCACATATCAATGAAACCAAATAAATGTTTACACAAAAATCATGTTCCTCATGAATTAAATACATCAACTACACAAAAGATTTAGCTAAACTAACTAAACTCTAATCGCCAAAATTTCAGTTAATTAGCTAAGTCCAAGAATCCTATGTGATGATGTCCAAAATAGAAGAGGTCATCCTCCTCAACCTACTTGTCTTCATTACCTGAAACATGTAGAAAATCAAGTGTCAACTACGAAGTAGTTGGTGAGTAATCATAAGTTTTTATACTTAAAAGTATTTTATAAAATGAGTATAAAAGTTTATGTTTAAAAGGTTTTATAAAAAGTTTTAATTAAAATGAGTATAAAAGCTTATGGTCTTTCTGAGAAAATCCACAAGAGTACCTGCGTGAAAATCCAACACAATCATCCCAGTACAAAATCCAAACACATAACCAACACATTATCACATAATCAATTTAATCATAGTTAATTCTAGATAATCATAGACAATAATAGATAATCAACCACATAACCATTCAACAAATCTCCAATATCAATATTCTCAAATAGTATCTGTGACAATACATGGAATTTATGTAATTAACATAAGTTGAAGACATGATCCATGGAGTGGTAGCTAACCACGTGACAATACATGAAACCAATGCAATTAACCAAAGTCAAAGGCAATGATTCACGGAGTTGTGATAATCCAAGTGGCAATACATGTAATCATTGTTAATGACCGGAGTCAATGACAATGTCACACGGATATATAATAATAAGAGATAATCCATAATTAATGATAATTCCATAATATGAATATCATATTGATAAACAGGTATCATCCATGTGTTATCAAAATAATATTTAAAATTGGTATACATGTGTCACCTCCGAGTTTTAAAACAAAACAGTTTAAGAGAAAGGGAGGTTATGAGAACTCACCTGAATTCCTCAGATCCAATGTTTTTGTAGTATGCGCACTCACGTATGTAAACTCAAATCAACTCAGAGATCTGTAAATTTAATATGTGATCGTGTTTATAAGTACAAACGTTTTATTACTATTGAGTGTTCATCTAGATTTACTTTAAACCCATAGGTACTTTATTAACTTAGTTTTATTTATTTCTAAGTTAACTTATAACACTTAGGGTTTATCGATAGTCACCATGACAACATGATTTAAACTTATTGTTTTCAATCATCTAAT